>JAJJHQ010011567.1:477989-670952 GCA_021223825.1 Drosophila ironensis
CTGCCATCGTGTTGTCAGTTCTGGCCAAGAAACTTGGTGCTTGGCACGTGATTGTCTTCCCCTATCTCAGTCTGCTCCAACTATTTACCGAACTTTAATTTCGTTTTTATTGAGTTAAGTCCTTTGGTTAGACTGTCTTAGCGAATGTCATCTTGATTGTTAGTTATAGAGTTCTTCCTCCCAACACAATCGTTGCGGGGGACTAACCGACAAAGCCTAGTATGTTATTTATGACATTCATTTGGGACAATGACTAGTTTGCTTATTAAATTTCCCTCCGATGACAGTCGCAACATGCCATTGCCAGCCGGATCGACAAAGCCCACAGGGTACCAGGAGGGAATGTTGGAAAAGGTAGTTGTTTCATTAGTAACAATAAACTGTTGTGTGCCGTAAGATACAAGTGTTTTTAAGCAATGTATTTACATATTTATGTGTTAATCGGGGCAACTTTTGATGTTTTTGCTTAGAGGAATTGTAATGCTCTAATGTCGACAACCCTAATACGAGTATATGTAAAATACAACTGCTGACAAAATTAAAACACTTTGCAAATCGGAAAACGTCGCATTTTTGCGTTCTCTCCCGCAGACCGCCAAGGACATTGGACCTCAAAGAGATGTCGCTCAATCCGCAATACGAAGAAATTGGCAAGGGCTTTGTGAAACAATATTATGCCCTTTTCGACGATCCCGCAAACCGCGCCAATCTCGTCCAGTTTTACAGCCCGACCGAATCTTTTATGACCTTTGAGGGCCATCAAATACAAGGGGCTTCCAATATCCTGGAGAAGGTTCAAAGCCTTAGTTTTCAGATCAGCAGAATTATAACCACAGTGGACTCGCAGCCAACTTTCGATGGCGGAGTGTTGGTCAATGTTCTCGGAAGACTGCAGTGCGACGATGAACCGCCGCGCGCCTTCTCGCAGGTCTTCTTCCTGAAGGAAAACGCCGGCACCTTCTTCGTGGCCCACGACATCTTTCGGCTGACCATCCACAGCTTCATATAAAACAAGTCAGCAGCCCAACATGAAACCTGTAGCAGTAGCAGCGTCGCCCCCGGATCAACCAAAATCAGCAGCTAACACGAAGTCCCAACTTGCATTCAAAGAAAAAAAACATAAGTATATACCCTCGCCCTCGGTGCACCCAAAGATGCAACCCAGTAACAAAACACACCAAATTCTGGGCTGCCTTTGGATGTCATCAGAAAGGGGACAGCATGTTCTCACGTTTATAAGGATTCAAAGCCTAAACAACCAAATTACCACTGCAACTGTTTAGTTATTAAATATCGTTATTTAGTCGCAAATAAAAGCAACTCCAAGGTCATTAAGCGGTCGTTGGAAGTCCAAATTTATTTGCCGCATTCATTTGCAATGCGTAACGCTCACATGACAAAATCACCCACTAGCCACACACTCCACGAACCCATCAGGTGTCCGGGCCGTCAATCCGGGGAGATGATAAAACAAAGCCTCTGCTTCTGGCCCGGCTCTGATAAGGGGCGTCAAAGATACGCGATTGATGGGCGAGAAAACTACTAGTTACTACTATTGGGGCTGAATGGGCGGAAGGTTTAAGCTATCTATCAGTCGGTAAATACCAATCAAAGCCGGACAATATTCCCGCAGCCACTCTATTGGCAGTGAAAGATTACTTTGGGCCATTTAGAGCATGGAATTTTAAATTCCATTAACGCCACTCAGCCATAACAAACAACAAACAACCAACAAGCAACGAAAATACAAAAAATACACAAAATACAAATGTGTAGAGAGCAGAGCAAATTGCAAGTAAATCTGTGTCAGCATTTTGGCTCTGCCAGCATCAGTTTCAATTTCGCAGCTGTTTTCGTCACTTTATGGCCAACACGATAGGGGGGAAAGGGAAATGGGGGGCGGGCCTGGCCTGGGCACAAAGGGAGAGCATAAATAACGACGTCATACCATTTCCGCGCACATAAAATTGAAAAATGCTGTGCNTTCAATTTTCGCAGCTGTTTTCGTCACTTTATGGCCAACACGATAGGGGGGGAAAGGGAAATGGGGGGCGGGCCCTGGCCTGGGCACAAAGGGAGAGCATAAATAACGACGTCATACCATTTCCGCGCACATAAAATTGAAAAATGCTGTGCAAATTACGTGTAAATACCAAACAGTAGCCGAAACCAGCAGCGAAATTCGCAATGAAAATGCGCGTAAATGTTGTGGCCGGAAACTGTTTAAGCGTGTGTATATGTGTTGGTTTGTGTTGGTTTGTCTGTCTGTGTGAGTAGAAGAAGAAGCAGCAGAAGAAGAACAGAGAGCAGTTGGAGAAAATGCATTGGGTTTTATGGCGACAGTTTCCCGATTATATTCGCATTCGGACGTGCAGCAAACTTTTATGGTGAACAAAGTTTCAAATTTTTTTATATTTATTTAATACGGTTGTAAAACAGTTCGTGAAAAGTAAAAAGCTAATTTAAAAGTGGCTTGTTGGTTCAAAATTTATGTGGGAATCGTGAGTTTAAACATGATACGATAAATACAACAAAGAGAAGCTTTTTGTGGGTAATTCTAATAGAATTTTTAATAGAATATTCTATTAGGTTCTCTTATAACATGCAGCAAAATACGTAATACGTATATTAATTATACTGCCCAATGACTTCTGCCAGTGCGAAACCTAATCACCTAACAAATCATTTGTTGCCCTAATGGTAGGGCCAATTTTCCGGACAGTTTCGAACAGTTATTGCAGCGGACATCCGATATTTGCATAAGATTTGACCACAATAAAGTGCCTCATGTACGCAATTACCACACACTCACTCGCAAGCGGGCGGCCCGGCCCGTCTGCCGAAAACTTGTTGGCCATTGGCAGGAGCCAAAATGCTGATGTATAAATAATTCCTTACTATTATGGGTATGCTGACACAAGTGGCCATAACCTCGCATAACAAACAGGCAGCTGCCCGTGCAGTGGACACCCAGTGGATCCCTCCCCCCAGCTCCCGATGGCAAACGGCCAAGAGCACGCACAAAATGCGAGAGGCTAAGAACATTTTCACAAATTATACGAAATTGGTTTGCACTTAGAGGCAGCCCCACACACACGACCGACCCCTCGATACCCAATTCGATCCCGAAACCGATACAAATGCAGAGAAAATGTTCTGTTGGGGCACTCACTCATGTAGTCGCATTTGAGGGGCTCGGGCGGACTCTCGTTGAGCTTCCTGACCCAGTGCATCAGGGCGGCCAACTTGGTCCGCTTGGTGTTCGCCTGCTCGCACTCGAGGACCGTCGGCTCGAAGTCAAAGTTCATCTCCAGCTTGCCCCTCTCCCGGGCCCGTTGCAGGGCGTTCTGGAACATCTTGCACTGCTCACCGAATCACTTGGCGGCGTTTGGCCAACTGACCGAGCGATGGCAGCACTTCTGGAAAGGTGTCTGCGGGCTGTCACCTTTCCCTCAATCTGGTCGTCGTAAATTTATTTCTCGTAAAGGCTTTTTTTGGCCACGATCGCTGATATGGGGAAATCACGTCGCCTGTCACTCAAAGTCAACTGCGTTCCGAACTGACTGACTGCTTCATATTGTTCGGCGACAAAACGAAATCCCCAACTAATTTTTACTGTCATTATTCATACGTAACGCTGCGGCCAAGGCGAAGACAAAGGGACTGCATGGATATTTATGGCCCTGTCGCTGGCACATCTCTCTGGGCCGAAAAATTACAGCCAGCCCAACAATGAAAATCAAAATAAGAGAGATTTATTATGCAGAAAAAGGGCTATAAAAGTTTTTCATTTTCGGAAGCTACTCGAATTGTCCAAAGTCGCTAGGTTTTTCTGATTGATTGATTCAATATACGACACATAGAATGCCTGTTAAGGAGACTTTGTTTAGAATATTTTAAGATTATACGGGGAAAAGGCAAACTTTCCTCGCTGTGTGATTTTCCTCTGCACCCCGCGCTCGCATACATCACTATCAGTCCTTGCCTTTTTTTGTCTGTTTAAACTGGCATCATAAATTGCGAATTTTTATGAAAAAATATGTGCGGTCTGTGGCCTTGACAGGGGCCTCCGCCGCCGCCAAACTCCTAGCTCTCTTCGAGTTGGTCAAGTGCTGCTAATTATGGCCATTATTTATGCGCTTGTTTTTGAAATTTGTCAATTTCCCTAATAATTTGCGCCTCATTTTCCGCTGCGGCTCGGGGAAAATACCTATAGAAAAGCCGCAAAATGCAATTAGAGAAAATGGCAGGGAGCAAAAATGAGGACACAATTTGGAAAATGGGAAAATTGGGGGGGCTGTAGTGGCGGAGCTGATTATTTTGTCAGGTTTCGATCGGGATCCGAGCAAATGTCCTTCATCGATTTTGTGTGAATATGAATCTGAGTGCCGGGAGTGCTGGAATGCTGGTGAAATATTTATTTGTTCGAGATTGGTTGAAAAAACCATTAATCTTGCTTAACGACTACAACAAATCAATTATTCCCCGAAGAACTGAACTCTCTGCTTTCCCCGGAACTAATTCCGATGGCCTTGCTCTTTGTCCCGCCTCATTAGAATGGCTTATCACCATCCAACATCCAAACATCCAAGTGATGAATGTCGAAACTTTGGGGGCCCAACGGCCCAAAAAAAGGCAACAAAGTGTGACATACATTTGGCGGGATACAAAAACATGAAACTCTCTTAAGAGGAGCCCCAGCCCCGGCCTGCGACTCAGCGATTTTTCACCCAAGCAGCTTTGCATTCATCGCTAAAGTGCGGCATGGAGTACGTTGCTGTGAGTGGGCGTGCCTCCTCTGCGCCTGCAACATGAAAACTCAATTTCGCTACGGCTTTTCCTGCAATGTGGCTGCTTATTGCATTTGCATGCCCGAAAAAGGCGAAAGCATAAATAATTAAATAAATTAGCAGCATCGGCGGCGCAAGAGCCTTTCTTGGGAGCTAAGAACTTTTCTTGCTTATTTTCCACGACACAATTTGGGCGTAAAATCCAGGCATTCCACCTGGCTTTAATATCTTTAAGGATTTACAATTTTGGTGTTATTTAATTGGATAACTTTGAAGGAATAGTTGTAAGTATATTGGCAAATGGCTTAGTTTTCTTAATTGAATTTCTAATACAGTGTGAGGGGAGGAATTTAAGAATTATTTAAGATATGATCAGGTTTTCATGAAACCTTGTCTGTATTTTCCCAACATTTTGCATACTTTCTTATTCATGCAGCTCCGGCTACATGCAGAATTACGAGTCCTACATTTTATGCACCCTAAGTCCGACTTTTATTTACGTGACTTTCAATTGAAAACAGACCTGGATGAAAGGGAAAGTGTTCGGGTGTCCGGGTGGCCGGATGGGCGGATGGCCGGGTTTCCGGATGGAGGCTATTGAAAAGTTGGATGTAGTTTGCTGGCAAGAGTAGAGCCATTTCTTGGCATTCATTTTATTTGCCCAGTCCTTCATCATTCTTCCAGCAGCACCAGCATCCGGAGATGCCAAGGAAGCAGCCACTGTGGGCGTGGCCAGCGCCATAAATTCCACGTGAGTATATGCTGCAGTGGGTGTTATTTTATTTTTTTTTTTTGCCCGCAGAATCCACCGTCCGACCGTCGTAAATGCAGACATTTCGCGGGCTCAGAGATGGAAAAGGGTCTGGTTTTATGGAGTCCTTAGCCGGCTTTGGCGGAATGCCGCGGCATATGCATTAAAGATTTTTATTGTTAGATTTCCGCTGAATTATATGTGCGCCCCCATTCATGAGGAATATGTTTTGCCTGTATAAAAATATCCTTTATGGGATTCCCCGCTTCCGCATAAATCAGAGCGTGAAGTGGATTATCGAGAAGATGGGGGAAATATGAGGATATTTTGAATAAAGACGTTGAGCTACTTAGTCACCTAATAGACCATGAAATCGGGTAAAAAGTTTCCCAAAGACGTAAATATTTATGTTTTTATTTAGAGGGGTTTCATAAATTTGATCACAAGTGGTGGCCATCATTCGTCTTGACACTTGACGGACTGAAAATATTGCCACCGCTCGTGTGCCCTTTGATCTTTAAATCCTCTTTCTATTTTGGCTGGCAGCCACTAAATAAAATTTATCTCCCATTGCGATTTAATCCGACTTGCAATCAGCATCAACTGACAGCGGCCTTTGGCCGCACAGCCCGAACTATACTCGATGCTTGCCGGTTGCCTTCCCTGAGTCAGCTGCCTGTAATAAGCTTGACCTTAGCCGTGCCTCGCCCGTCAGCGGCAATCTCTGGCCCAGGATCCTATTCAATTTCTGACCTCTGGCGGTCCCAAGGCTGCGATGGGAGTCGCAATGGAAGCGACATGGAATGAAATTATCAATTGGCGGTGGCGCATCGTGAGAGTTGCCAAAAGAAAACAATTGCAGTGGGTGCGACGGAACTGCAGTAGCAGCAGCAGCTGCAAATTGCCATGTGGATGTCGGCAGGGCTATAAATTTTGATAAATGAAGTCGTCTGCCATGTCGCCAGCTACTTATCAGCGTTGTCATTGTCCAGGTAGCAGTTTCCCGCCACCCGATTTCACACTTTTTCCAGCCCACCGGCCACCCCCATGCGATTCGCTGGTTTGGCACAATTCCAATGACTGTTGCTCGTGTTCTGGCCCTATGAATACCCTGGCCAACGAGTTAGTTTATATTTGACAATGGGTTGATCCATTCGAGGGGCTCAAGAGCATTTGGAATCCGGCATCCGGGCGATTTGCTTCCTTCTAGTTGGCTTTTCAATTTACTGTTTGTTTGGTTTTCACAATTTCGCATTGTTATGCGGTGCTATTTTCCCCTCGCCACGTTCTCACCGGTGCTCTAGGTATTTGCCTTGCCTTTCCGCTTTATATTTTTTGCCGCAGGATTGTGTTCATGCATATGCAACAGCTTCTGGAAACGCTGCATAAATCATACGCAGCGTTGGCCGCTGAGAGAATATTTTACGTTGCCTACTTTGCGGCGAGAAGGACGCTCGTATCCGTATTGACTTTTTTCTAGCCGGCTGGACAAATATTAATTAACCAGGGCCACAGAACCTCTATTAAATCGAAGCCACAGCCACCGTTCAGTGGGTCAGATAAACTACAAGTAGGATCCGCATCCGCATCCACATCCTTAGCCGCCGCCTCCGATCCCTTGGCCCCTGCGGGCAATGCTGTGTCTTAAGTCGTGTGCTTTGTGGGTCACTTTGAGCATAATTATAATTACGAGCAAGTGTGCTTACAACATTTTCCAGTTTGCTGCAGCTCGGTTGACGTTTTTGCTACGAGTATAGTTGTGGGTTCTGGCCTGGGTGGCTCTGCCTTTCTTGCTGGCGTTGGGACCATAAATTTTAAATTAAGTTGCAATGCCGTCGGCGGTTTTCGTTATTGTAGCCGGACGGCACTGTTCTCGGCTTTGCTTTTCCATATTTACGATACACTGCGTTGACAGCTGCAAAAGCTGCAACTGGGTCTGGTCTAATAATGAGCGATGGGAGTGGGAAACAAGACTGAGGCATCCGCAAGTCCCTGCTTTCACAGCTCATATAAAAGCAGGAAATATATAATTTAAGTGTTACATAAAATGTTAACTCCAAGAGTCTTTTGTGCAAGCACTCAAAACTTTTAAAGTTAAACTTAACTTCCAAAGAAAGCAAGTATTTAAGAAATAAGAATGCCATAGCCACTTCCCGCCCCATTTCCCGCCAATTTGGATTTCTGTTCCCTAGATTTCATTGAATTCTATTTTGGTTGCATTGAAATCTTATTGTGCGATCTATTATAGAAACTTGTGAGCTTGTTGGGGCTTTCCTCTGTATCGTGGTGTTTGCAATCAGCGCTGACAAATTGCCAATCGATTTTGATGCGCCAGACATCGGCGTCGGCCTCTGTCACTCAAATCCCCTTCTTCTGCCTTCCTTGGCGCTGCTCTAAAATCGAAAAATTTTTGTTTGCGTTTTGATGATTGCCGAAGACAATGAAATGACAATCAAAGTCACGTGCCGCCCCAAACGCCGCCAGCTGCAAAAAGTTGCATGCAAATTTTTTGTGCGAATGAGGAAATTGTAATGAAGGGACGGAAAGCAAGGAAAAATCTGGCAAAGGGAGAGGGAAAAATAAAACGGAAAAGGCCCAAGCCAAGGTAAAAATAGGTATCATTCGAGAATCATTCGTTTTGATTGCCAGGGACAAGTGCTTCGATTGCTAATATTCTGGGCCCCTTTTCAGAGACAGAGAAACCCGGTCGAACAAACACAACAATTGGATGCCAACATCGTGTTTCCACGAGCTCATTAGCCCATTAATGTCACTTGCTTACACAAGACCTGTCCGAGATCCTGTTCTGGGTCTTACCTGCAATGTGTTTAACCCTCGCTGAATCGCAGAAAACAATTATACCATAATGTTTCATGCGTTTTTGGAAAACACAGAGAACTCTCTGTTATATTTTAAGTATATTTAAAGGAAATATTATTCACAAAGTTATTTTAATCATTGTTTTATTTGATGGATTCTCAAGCACCTTAAATTCTTTTAAATTTCAGATGAAAGGGCAGCGAATGGAATCGTTTTTTTTATAAATAAAAACCTTTGAAGTAGAGCAGCAACTTTTTATATCCCCCATTAAATTTATAATTATATTCAAAACACATGTTGCCCGTTTCTTTGCTACTTAATTTCAAGTACCTTTTCCGAAGAAAATATAGCGAAAAGTTCTTTAAAGATTGAAGAACCTTCAAGGATTCCCCGGTTTCAGGGTGTTAACCCAGCAGATTACGCCACTTGGACTCACCTTTGTTGCCGGGTCCGTTGGCCGTCTGCAGCGAGGACATCGGAATGGCCAGACAATTGCGCGGCGGCGGCGGAATGGCGAGGGCCAGGTCCTGCGGCGGCTCGGAGCGCGGACAGGGCGTATACGCAATCTTGCTGCCACGTCCGGGCGTCGGGCTAACGCGAGCATGTCGCCCGCCGGTCACGGCTACCCCGCTGCCCCGGTCGCTCATCGTTTCCGTCGCTTTCTTACTGGAAAATTAAATGCATTTTGCGGCCGCTTCCGCTCTAGCTTCGCGTTCGTTTTGCTGCTGCGCGGCAGCTGCTGGCAGCCTTGGTTGATGCGGTTCTATGCACTTGCCACCCCGGGCTTATGGCATCTCGTTTTCCGGCTGTTGTGCATCAATATCCCAGGTACTTTACGGTAATGCTAATGCACGGATTCCGAATGTCTCGGGGTTATGGGGGCGCCGCCGCTATTGTGTCCCACCACCTTCACCCGGAACGGGGGGAGGCACTCAATTGGCCCAGGTGCAGGGGATGTGTGTGTTGCGGCAGGGCTGGGAGCCGGCAGGGCAGGAGAGGCTGTGTAAGGGGCGACCGTGAGCAAGGCTAAGGATGGCGCAAGGACACCAACGACGCGAACGCACACACGGCGGCACACAGTCAGGCCACGAATCGAAACTCTACCAGGTCCACAACTGCACTCGTCCTTACTTCACATGCCACTGCAGCGACGGAGGCAGAGGCGGAGACGGAGGCAGAGCCACTGGCACGGGCAACATTACCCGAGCAACATCAAAGGGCCGACACGAGCAACATCTGAAGCGAGACAACCGGGGGAAAAATGAGGCGACCGCGCGACTTGCTCTGCTCGATATCCTGCTGGCGACTGAACAGACGGCGACAGCTTCTCGTGCGGGCAGGCATAAAAATAACACGACGCAGCAGCACCACCAGAAGCTACAACGACAAATTCCGAAGCGGGCGAGCGCAACGAAATCAAAACAAACAAAGTACAACGCGGCATATGGCAGACCTCGTGCTCGGTTCAGTACCATTCCACCCCGCCGCCACCACCCCTCGATCTCACGAACTGCCTGCCACAGAGTGTGGGCATCTCCTGTGTTGCATTGAGCGAGCTTTTCGCTTCCTGGCAGCGTAAGGCAGACCCGGCGTAAGCTTTTTCATTCACAAAAATTTGGGGATAGGTTGCCACATCAAGCGAACGACATGCCAGTGCCCGGCCAGACATGGCGTATGAGTAATACCAGTAGCTGTATGTAGAAGCTTTTATTTTGTAGTGAATTAAATACACATTGAGCAATGAAAAAGCGTGAAAAGGCATGAATATTTTGGAATATTTCGCATACGCCCTGTAAAATAACAGAAAATGTAGAACAATTTTGTAAATTGTGCTGAATTAATTAAGCAGCAAGTTGAAATATACATTTAATCGATAAATGGGCTTCCCACGAAGAGATGAATTCGGACGAGTATTGGCTATGATAAAACAAAAGTTATAGGAAACGATCTTGCCATCCGAAGTAAAGTTTCCTGAGGTCTACAAAAATAATTTTGAATATGAATATTGTAGTTGAACACACTATAAACACATTTTTAAACCAATAGTCTTGCCTAAAGTTTATAGTTTTTACACCAAAGGAGTCTTTTAGCCAATATCCTTAGAAAGCTCTTGCAAGCTTTTAACCCAGTTAAGGTAATATTTAAAGTATTTGTTAAGGACTTGATGTTGAAATATTATATGTAGTATTAGAACATAAGACATTTAAAAATTTTCCCATAGCAACCCTGAGGAACAACACAAACCATTTAAATTGTATATTCTGTTTTTGTCTTTATTGATTTTTTTGTTTTTAATTTTCTTTTGCCTGTTAAGTAGAATAGAATTATTAAAATGTTTTATATTCGATTCGTTCTCTCCTGATTTCTTTTTGCTTTCCGATTACACAGATTTTAGAGTGTTAGTTAATGGAGTTAGATTTGCATTTGATTCGATTTCGTGATTTTGTTTGTTTTTTGCATCTGCAGTTCCGGGACTTCAGTTAACTGTGATTGCGGGTAGTGAAGTCTACCCTAATACTTTTTATTTTGCCCTCGGAAGTGTTCTATTTCATCTTGCCTCTGTGATGGGTAGGTTGGTACAAACTGCCTTAGCATGCCGCTTGGAAATTCATTTTTAACCAGTTCAATGATAACTTTTAGAGCTTAGAAGTTACAGTTCATATATAGAAATTCAGTTGTCCTATCGGGCCAATTTTTGTTTTTCTTTTTTTGATTAGGTGATAGCTAGCTTAGCTAAAGTTGTGACTGCTGCCGCACCGTCGCACTCTCGTTTTTTTTTGTAGGTAAAGCTTTGGATATTTCATATTTCGATACACGTTATATAATGTTTAACATTGTTGCTTTGCTTAAAATTAGAATATTTTGCTATATCCTTGAAATCGGAATCGATGTCTCAGAGCGCTGTAGCTGTTTCTCATTCTTCACGTTAATTATTTGGAATGGAAAACACATCTTCCACGTTCCACAACAAAAGTGTTTGCAAAAAACCGGGAAATTCAGTGTATTTGTGTTAGTTTCGAAACTGTTGTGTGGAGTGTGTGTAAGAACCCAAGTAGTTGCATACTTTTCGGCTGGCATTAGGTTTTGGGTAACGTTATCAAATTATATACAAAATATTTAATAATATTAAATTAAAAGTACTGCAGCCAGCTACAACTATCACTTAACTTTATACATTTGCTGTTAATATACTTGTGTTCCAGATGTTCGGGCGAGTTTAGCCTAAAACACCCGGGTTTTTCCGATTTTTCAGATTTATAATCTATTAGAAGCCTAACACCAATATCTCAAATAATTAATAAAAACACTCTTGTTCGGTTATTCTGGTAGACATTCAGTGTAGTTCCGAGTGGAGGAGCGTGAGTGCAGGAACGGGCCTTCTACTTGCCTGGCTTATAGGTACATATGGTTATGGTATATTGGACATCAAGAATAACTCGCATATTCGGTATACATATATGTTATATTTAGGCTATATCCTCATTACGATGAAATCTCTTAATAGGTGGTTCTTAAGTGCATACATTGAATGTATAACTCGTTAAATTCTTATCGGATTATAGTGGGGCGTGGGCTTGTCTCTGTCGCCGGATCGAGCGGGTCCTGTTCCAGTTCCAATTACTGTTTCTGTCGCCGCAGTCCCTGCCAACGCGATCCTTGACAATCCGCATTAGAATGGGTATTTTTGGGGGCCTAGGGCTACACCTAATTTCAATCAACTTGACTTTGGAGCTCGGCGATCGCGAACCGCACAACAGGCACATGGCAAATCCCGGGGCCAATTCGGAGCAGTGACTGCGGGGGAATGATGATGATGGGGCTGTTGGTGACTGTCGAAAAACTCGTATGCTTGTAAGCCAATCCAGAGAATTCATAAAAAAGAAAACGACAATTTTGGTTTGTTTTGTTTCGAGGTTTTTAAAATGTTTGTGTATTTTTTGCTCAAAGAAATTTTCTGTATGTTCTTGTTTGTTTCGCTTGTTAATGCTTATAGATCTTCATCGTCTGTTGTTGCAATTTTTACAATATTCGTAAATATATTCATATATATATTTATATAGCTTTAATTGTATATATTCTTGCATATATAGATATAGGCGCGAGTTGTTTGTTTTGTTTGCCATTTCGAAATATTGTAATTTGCTTAACACTTGGCATATTTTAACAAGTTTTTTTGTGTTTGTATTCTAGCTCTTGCGTTGCTCTTCCATTCCATTTCTTTGACTGCCTTTGCTATGCAAACGAAGATAAATACATATTTATGCAAGTTCTGATTTGAAAATCGAGAGCTCGGTGAATCCAGTCTCCAATGTCACAAGTGACGCACTTCATCAACCAATTTGACTTGGAAATGCGCCGACATTGAGACATTTTCGAGTCGGAAAAGGAAAATTGTTCGAGCATACTTTCGCGGCAGCGCCAACAGTTGTCGCCCCCGCCCACGAGAGTGTCCCTAGAATTTCTCAATCTCAAAAGTTTACATTTTCCGTTAAGATTTGTATTAATTTGTTTAGAGTTAGAAAAATTCGTCTGTGTCGTTTGATTAAAGTTAAATTTGCCTGCGTCTCATGGAGGTTTCTTCTTGCTTATAGGGTCATTTCTTTAAAACATTGCACAAATTTCTCTACAAAATGTTCCGTTTTTCTTATTTTGTTTGTTAAAAAAAGTTATAGAAAAGTGTTTTTTTTTGTTCAATTTTTGTTTTAATTTTTTTTGTTTTCTTTTATCATTAGCTCAAATGGTGTTTTGTTCAAATTTTGTCGTTGCCCTTCAGAGCGTTCTGTCCAAAGTCAAGCGAACACAAAAATAACTATAAAACTCGACTTAAATATATTATAACGTAGAAAAGACGCAGAGTGGTGGCATACACTTGCCGTTGTCTGTTTTGTTGTTAAGTTATACTCACAGTTGGTTTATGCAGTGGAGAAGAGTTAGAGTTAGCAGAGG
Organism: Drosophila ironensis; assembly: GCA_021223825.1. Classification (NCBI taxonomy): domain Eukaryota; kingdom Metazoa; phylum Arthropoda; class Insecta; order Diptera; family Drosophilidae; genus Drosophila; species Drosophila ironensis. Next base: position 491,298 of record JAJJHQ010011567.1, read on the forward strand.
AAAAAGATGGATGTGGGTGGGTGATTGGGTGTTGGGTCTTGGATGTCCGGGTGAAGGTGATCGTGTGGATGGATGGGTATGGATAGATCGGTTAGAAGACATCACGACGAGTTCGTTACAGTTAGAGAGAAAAGAAAAACAGGCTTTCGATATGAAATTAAATTAAAACCAAGTACAGTTCAGTTGGCTTTGGTCGCGCAGACTTTTGCTTTGCTTTTTTGTTAACTAGAGAGGCAGCAGTGGATTTGATGGAAAGACAAACGATAGTTTCAGATAGACAGATAGTAGTAGATAGATTGGGGAGTGGAGATAGAGCGGGTTGGTTAAAGCTTGCGGTTGCAGTGGTGCCAAGGAATTGCAGTTTGTTCTTGTTGCTGTTGCTGTTGCCGTTGCCGTTCGGTTCGGGCTGCTCTAACCTCAACTTAAAACATTACTTTCGTATATTACTTTACGTTACGTTACGCTTTTCTCTAAACTTTGCTCTTTTCTTTTTCATTTTCATTTTCATTCATAATTTTTTGTTTGCTTGGTTACGTCTTGTGTTGCATCCACGTTTGTTTGTGTTTTTCGCTTAAATTTAAGACAATTGTCTTTGCATTTTGCTAGAGTTAATTCATATGTATAATTTATTTATAAATATATATATATATATTCCGACATCGTCTTCTGCTGTTGTCTCGGGTTCTTCTTGTTGTTGCTAAGAGTTGTCTTCCTTCGCGGGAGCCGCGTGCGTGTTGTTTGCAGCTCCCCATCCATCTGGATCTCCATACTTCGTCCTTCCTTTCGTCCTTTCTTCCTTATATATGTGTGTGTTTGATGAAATCTACTTCTTCCTTCTTCGTCCAGCTCTCCTCCGCTTCGTCTCGCATATAAATATTTAATTTTATATTTCTTTATAATAAAATTATATTACTTTCGATTGGTTTTTCTTGTTTGCTTTTTGTGGTTTTCGCTTTAAGTACATTTATATGTATATGTATGTATATATATATATATATAGAGTTCCTTCATATTCATATATATTTTGTAATAGTAATATTCGGTTTACTTGCTTTGCTGCCGCTTAGAGCTAGAGAAATGTGTGTTGCTGTTGGGTTTTCATTGTGGCGTTTTGCGGTTGCATTGTTAAATGTTAAATCTGCTCATAAATATTTATATGTATATCGCCGTGTAGTTTGCTTAAGTTTGCTACAAATCGTGCCGACAAATCAGCTGCCTATCAAGGACCTTTTGGACTGCGGTCCTGCTGGTCCTCGTACAGCCCCCAAAAATATGCCTCATCTTCATATTCTTCTTCTGCGACTTCTGCTGCGCGCCACATTTTTGGTTTTTAATTTAATTTTATATCGAAAATGTATTTGTAGTTGGTTTCTTTTTGTTTTTTTTTTTTTAATTTTTATTTGTTTTATTTTTTTCTTTATATTTATTAATTTTAAATTTAAATATAATTTAATAAGAAGAATTTGTTGTTGTTTGATTTTACATTATTTATAATATATATATGTTGTATTTATAATATATTTTACTTCTTGTTCTGACATGTCTGTGTGTGTGTTTGTGTTTGTGTATTCTTGTGGGAGGTTGTGTGGTGTGTATGGGTGTGAGTGTATTTTTGGGGGGTGTGTGTGTGTGGGTGTGGGTGTGGAGAGAGTGTCTATATAAACTTTGCCAGTTTGCAAAAATTTCAAATATTTTCTTTAACAGTTTTTTGTTTTATTTGTATTTTTATTTGTTGTTTTGTTTAGCTTTTATTTTTATTCTTTCTCGCAACGAAATCGACAAATTTTTTGTTTATACTTTAAACACAATTTACTAGCTTACAGATCGGGTTCGGTTTCGGTTTCGCTTTCGCTTTTCCTGCATTTTCCTACAGTTTCCTGCAGTTTCTTGCAGCATCATCTTCATCTTCACCTGCAGTGTTGCAAAACTGACAAAACAAAACGCAGCCGTCGCCGCCTGTAGCCGTCGCCAGATGGCGCTGACCCAAATGTAATGGAGCGCCCTCTATCGGCCGCTCCGGGTGCTGCTGCTGCCGACTGACTCTTCTGATGCCTCCTGCCGCCTCTTCTGCTCGCTTTTTCCTTTCCATCGGGCTTATGTTTTAAGTGTAGTGTAGTAAACTTGTTGTTGTTGTTGTTGTTGCTCTTAATCAACTGATAACATGCGATTTTTTTGCTGCTGGTTGTTGTTGTTCTTTTAAACGGTGACTTCATTAAGTATGCTTGGTTGGTTTGGTTGTTTTGGTTGCATTAAAATTATGTTTTTTTGTTTGTTTAACCTTCTCATTCAGTTTATAGTGTAATTCCTTTTTTCTGAAACTGCTTTTTCATTTCTTGCTTGTTTTAAATTTCCTTGCTTTTGCGTTTTTTTTTAAGTGTAAGTTTCATTTTTTTAAATTTTCTTAAATGTTCTTTTTGTTTTTCTTATTCTTCTTTATGTTGGTTGTTTTTTGCTTAACTCTTTGTTGTTTGTTGTTTTTTTTTTGTTTTTTTTTAAGATCTTTTACTGGGGTCCATAGCAACAGCGTGGCGCGATGTTATTGCGCACAGCTACAGTCTTCGTCAACATCTTAAAAAAATAGAAAGGCTTAAAAAGAAATAATTTAACGCTTCACTTCGATGTCATCATAGTCACGAATTCTGCAATGAAAGAAGAAGGAAAGTTTGATTAGTAAATTTAGTTAAGATCTTTAGATCTTTAGTTTAGTTAAGATTAGTAAATGCTTAGAAGAAATCCTTGATGTCCCAACAGTGTTGGAAATTGCCACAATTTAGAGAGTGTGAAACACTCAAAGATCAATCAAAGATTTGGTTCATAAAATGGGATTCATTCATTATGTTAATCGAAGTATGACGATAAATCATAGAAAACGAAACAAGAAATTAATGAAGAATGGAGAAAGAATAGAGAAATCCCCTTCGGGAAAGAACCTACACGAAATTCGCCAAGATCTCAGAGCACTTTACTGCCAGGTATTGTTTTAAAAATGCCAGATATTCAATGCGAATCCCCCAGCGAGCTAACAAATTCACACCGCACACCACACACATCAAGTGTATCGAAAATAGCTGAGCGCTGTCATTAACCTTCTACTAATTTAAGACGCCAATTAATCAATATCAAACGAGCATTACACCACGGCAACAATCACGGCAACAACAAAAGCTAATCAATAAGACAAACGAGCCAGTCACGTCACGAGATGTGTCTGACGAGATCGAACAACAAACACTCTCTCCTCGCGTCGCCAAGGCAAAATTTATTGAGTGCAAAAAGACTCAGACTCAGACTCAGCACCAGACCCAGTCAGTCAATCGCCGGAGATTATGTACTCTGTATCTTTCCCATCCCAAAATAGAAGCCAGAGGATGCTGTGCCGCCGGCAGCGACGTTGGCAGAATGCAATAAAGACGTTGCCTCCTCTGGTTGCTGTTCGTGTTGGTGTATCTTTTTGCAGGGGGAAAAAGCAGAAGCTGGGAAAACTGCATCATCGAGTCAATCAATAGGTGACAATAGGGCCGGCGGGCGGCGGTGGAAAAGCGGCCAGAGGGAAGCAGATAAAAAAGCAAGAGCCCGTGGGCTGGTGTCCCCAATTTATCAGGTGTTTGCCTGTATCTATTTTTATAAAGGAGGAAAATTCTGCGACGCTGCTGCTGCTGCTGCTGCATCTGTTCTCGTTGATTGCACTGCTGCTTTTGCCGCTTCTGCTTCGAACCGTCGTTTCCTAGGGTGACTGCATTTTTGAAATACTTAAACAAGAGATGAGAAATAGTCTGATGAAATAGACTGCATGCAGCACCGGTTACGTCGAGTGGGTGGCGACGGGTAATTGGGTGGATTTTCCCGGGGCACCCTTGAATATTCCACCACGTCAGAGCAGAGCGCAAGGTTGAATATGAATATGCCAAATATCCCCGCGCCAAGTACAAAACGCAATCTATGCTCGAGTGGGCAGGGCAGGGCAGGGCAGGCAAGGCAGGGTTTATGTAATTTGTATTTAGACCCTGCAATCTAATCTCGCTTGCCATTGTTAACTGGATGAAGAAAACCGTCTGGCTGCGGGAATCCGCTTATCACACTTCTAAGGCAATCGATTGCTATCAGGCTTTTGGGAAATTTACCCCGGAACATTTATAAGATTGTTATTCTAGCTAGGCAGGCAGGCAGACAGGCAGACCAGGCAGGCAGCAGCACTCAAATTGTGGCCAAAACACACCTTTTTCTAATAAAGCCAAATGCTTTTGGGGCCCGTAAAAGGCTTATAGAATAAAATGTTATTGGCCAAAGTTCAGGCAACGCCCGGAAAAGGGCTAAGCTGCTACGACCATATGAAAAAGCACCGCAGGGACCACCTCTGTCCCGGGGGAAGCCTTGACATTTGCCCGCATGCAAATGCTTGACGGCAGCTCTTCCTTTGATTACATCTTCGTCGTCGTCGTTGTCCTCCTCCAATTGGGGGCGACACGCCCATTTTCTGACCACCGTTTCCAGGGGCTAACCTTTTCCGGAAAAAGGTTTTTCCGTGGTGCAAATTCCTTTGGCGGTTGGCTAAGGTGTTGCCCTCGCTTTGGATATGGCAATTAAAATGAAATTAGGCCCGATCGCGTTCCAACTTTTCCAGCTGCCTTGGCCAACAAAATATGGGTAGTATATTTAGCAAATTTTCATGCATTTTATTTCTGGCCTTTCGCCTCCCCCCTCCCTCCCTACCCCTAATTACGTCGTTTGGCGTTTTTGTGGTTCTGCTGTTTATCTTTCGTCGTTTTGTTTACATTCGCGAAACTTACTCTAGCTATCTTCCTCTATCTGCGAGGTTTATATACACACAAATATATAGTATATCTAATTTTATTTGTATTTTTTTTTTTTTGCCACTTTTGGAATTCAACCAACCAAGCAAGAAAACCACCCAACCACCCACAGCACACGCCGCCCCTCGTTTAGCTCCAACTTTTGGGATGTGTTCATTTAATTCGCCTCGCCCCTGCGCTAATGTTTAATTTGTTGTTCTTTGTATTTTGTTGAACATTTTATTTGATTTTCGACTTCGCTAGCAGCTAACAGCTACCAGCTAGCAGCTACCATTCCCTTGGCCCATCGCCGCAAACACGGGGAGAACTTTTGTTGTATCTGGCAGGGGGCCAAAGTAAGTCCCATCTCATTCCCATTCCCATTGCCATACCCATTCCCAATATCTTTCTCTGCATATTCATTGTTTGCGCCATATAATTTTCACTTGCAAAATTACCAAAGAGCAGGCCAGCCAGTGGGATGTGTGTATGGCCGCCGCCGGCAAGACAACAATAAAGACTTTGGTTAATTGGCAATAAGCAAAATGGCAACAATGCGCATTTTATATTTACGTTATGCTGATTCCGCTGACTGAACGAAACGGAAAAAAACAAGCAAAAACGCTGTAGGCGAGATTTCTCGACAACGGGATACCATGTACCTATTTTCACAGGCCACTCACCAGGCATTGCATTGCCAAAGGTCGTATTCCCAATATTTACTGCCTGATCATTGTAACACTTGCTACATAGGTAGATATTTAAATTTGTAACTGTAATCAGAAGGATTTATATCTCTTCCTCTAACCATTTCGGAGATATAGACAAATATGCAAGGAAAATATGGATTTTGACAATTTCAGAGGCGAAGGAGGGCATGACTTAAATTCCATATAAACATATTCTTCATATATACTAAACACACCTAAAACAAAAAGATTTAAGTCTCTAGCTCCTACCACATCGGAGAATTACGTGTTCATACATACTAACGGACAGACGGACATTGCTAGTCGATCCTGTAGAGTGGGAATACTCTCCTTCTCCCTGTTACATACATTTTCGCAAACTTAATATACCATCTGTACCTCAACGTACATGGTATAAACACTGCCGGGCCACAAAAAGAGAGATTCACTCGCTCGGTCAATGTTCATGCCATATCACCTCATCCCTCAACCCCCGCCGCCTTGCTGTGCGAGCAAATTAAGGAATATTGCACAATATTTATATATTTTATTTTAATTGTTGTTTCCCAGCCGCTGTAGCTGTAGCTGTTGCTGTGCGAGCATGTGCCTTGTGCCTTGTGCCCGGCAGGTTAATCATTTAAGAGCGGAATTTACGCGCGACATTTATTTTGGCTTTTAAAAACATTTCAATTTCGGCCGGCAGGAAAGTGGCGAAAGGCATAAAAAACGCTGATTGGGAGCAGCAGGCGCAGGAAAAGCGCAAGTATAAGCGGTAAGTGATGTATCGCAGCCATAATTTCCCATTTCCCCCCAAGAATGCTTTCAGGCGAACCGAATCCAGTGCCGAGCAATTAGCAGGCGAAATAATTCCATGAATAAACAAACAGGGTGGTCAATTCTCTTATGAAATGGAAAAGTACCTGACAATCTATGTTTTCAACACTATCTGACAGTTTGGAGTGCACTTCCTTTTCGCCAACCCTTATCACAAGCCCAAATAATCCCAGTCTGTTCCTGATATTGATTCAACAAAATTCTTGACACAATTTTCCGCGAAATACTATAATGCGAAGATCATTAAGGACAGGTCTATGGAATGCGTTGGATTGTTTGAAACGTTCGCTGCTATTTTTATGTATTTTGTTCATAAATTACTTGTGATTAATCTATTTGATCCGAGAAGCGCTTTCAGCGGCAGCCAAAACGATTTCTATTTGAACTTGAAGTATATGTAGCATAGTGGATGGGATCTTGGGTGTAGTGGAAAAAATACTATCCCATTTTAATTGCTACTTTTCCCGGTTTATCTCTCGACAAAAGAAAGAGCGGGCATCGGCGTAGAGGGAGGATATGCTGTGGAAAATCTGCTGAGGATTTTCTATCGGCTGGTGTTTTTATTGTTCTAGTTTTTCCCACTCTATAGCGCTGCGTTTGTTCTTCTCACTCGCCAGCGGCGCTGAGCTATTTGCTCAATTGAAAAATCAATTTTCAAGCAATTAAAAAATTGCGAAGAACACAAAACACGAAAATTTCAAATGAAAAACCACTACACAAGGCAGGGGATGAGTTACTACAGTGAGTCAGTGAGTCAGCCCGTCAGCCAGTCAGTCAGTCGGTCGTTCGGGGCGATCGAGAGAGATCATGTGGATTAGGAGGAAAGCCAGAGGGGCATATGACACAAGCAAGTGCCAATTGTGACTCAAATGCATTGCCAGTGATTCAATCGCGGGGAGCTGATTGGTTTCGGCGTTGTTTTCGTTGCTTGGCAGGTGGTGCAACAACAGACTGATCCAATTAGTGGCCCAACACGCGACCCCACACAACAGGCTACTCAAATGCTTGGCAATAAATGTGAAAATAACGTAAGAGACAGCGACGACACCTTACAAAGTCAAGACCTAACAGAAGGCCCATACAAGAGGGGGCTAAGACTTACCTTCGTAATTGACCTGACCATCACCATCGATATCAGCCTCACGGATCATCTCATCGACCTCCTCGTCTGTGAGTTTCTCGCCCAGATTTGTCATCACGTGACGCAACTCGGCCGCCGAGATGAAGCCGTTGCCGTCCTTGTCGAACACTCTGAAGGCTTCTCGGATCTCCTCTTCGCTATCGGTGTCCTTCATTTTGCGTGCCATCATTGTAAGGAATTCTGGGAAGTCAATTGTGCCATTGCCTGTGTGTGCGTATGCGTGTGCGCAAGGAATGAAAAGAATAACAATTAATTTGGTTGCATACTTTTTGGGTCGCATTTCGGGACAACCACCCATTCAACATCCCTCCCATCCCGCATCCCGCATTCCGCATCCAACACCTCCTCCATCATCAATTTAAACTGCTCCCCGGGCGTTATAATAAATTCAAGTCAGGGATATAAAGCCAGCGAGCATTTCTCTTCATTATGGCAAAGTTTGCTCATCATCCCAATCCTCCTTTTCTCCATTCCCAACACAAAATGGATGCCCAGGGGCTGTGTACACTACTTAAAGCGCCACCTACAGACCTTCAGACCTCCAAAGCTCGAGAGCTCGAGACCTTTGGACCCCCAGACCCCCAGACCTCCAGACCTGCAGTTTTTTGTGCCGACAAATCCCTGGCAGCTATATAATCGAGCATATTTTCATATTTGCCTAAGCCCCAAACAAACTTTCTTCTGTAGAAGCTCGGGACTGGGACGGGGGGAGGTGACACACGTGTGGGCGCCACTGAACCTATGAAGTGTGGGAGATAAGTCGGCCTAATCCTGTTTTCTGTTAAATCACTCTCTCTTATCTCGGCCGCTTGCTGCGGCTCCCGGGCGCAGCTTTTCTTCCACACGCTGCAAGGACGCGCAGCCAAGTGGAATGAAAATTTGTTAAAGAATTTATCCAAACATTTTCCTGGGGTTATACGCGCAGCATAAGAAGCTCAAATGAAGTGGTACGTCGGTCGGTCGGTCGGTGGGTTGGACGATCCAACCGAAATTCTTGTTATACTAATTGAAAAAGTTTGCTTCGGCTCGACTTGGTTTAAAGTTGCAAATAGTTCGCCTCTTATTTGGGAGCGCACATAAAAGTAGCAACAACTTTTGGCCTTAATTGTTATTGACTGACTTTTTCAAGCCATCCTCCCCCGCTCCCCCGCTCTACCATCTCTCATCTCCCAAGAGGGAGCCAGAGCCAGAGCCTTTTGTCCATAAAACGTTGCTGCTGTATGCTGTATAAAATGTTTTTCAGTTTGCCTGTTTTCTACCCTCAAAATCAAATGGAGCATGGCCCATACTGGCTGGCTGGCTATCACTTTGTTTCTTGAGAATTGAATGTGTTTTTTATTACTTTGCGCTCGGAATGGGTTTTCTCCAGAGAAAAAGTTTATCGTATATATGATTCTAAAAAGCACAGCGGGTCATGCACGCTTGAACTCTGGTTGAAAATGTTTTCAAAACAGTCATTTAGATTTAATAGCCGAGATATCAGAGAATTCCCCCGCGGAGCAAGCCGCAAACGGGAAATTATTAACTAAATGATCCAAATATGTAATGCATAGCAAAACAGGGAATCCGATTTGGATTCGCTAAATAAATAAATAAATAAGTTTTTCCGCGCTCATCGGTTATCCAAGGGGTAAAAAAAAGTATTACCGACAATATAAAATCTTTTGGCATTCCACTCGCCAAGCTGCCAATGAAAGATTCATAATGGCGCCAGCGCCATTCACCGCGAGCGGAAAAAAAAACTTAATTACACTTTGGGCTAATTTAAGTATTATTATTATTCAATATGGCCACATTGAGGGCCAAAAATATTTTTCGAAAATAGCTAGAACATCAAATAAATATCGACGGGTGGTGCTGGGTGGTGGTGGGTGAGTGGTGAGTGGTGCCGGGGAGGCTTCAGTTCAGTTCATTGCGATTCCGATTTGGGATTTCGATTCGCCTGTTTGGTTGCGTTGCTTGTTGTCTTGCCTCCGTTTCTGTGTCTGTTTCTGTTTCTGTTTATGATTCTATTTAAAACATTTGACGCGATTTTCTGTTGCTTTTGGCTTTGTCGATAGGATTTCCCCAACAGAAAAACCAAAAAGCAAAAAATACCAAGGAAAACCGCCGCCGCACACACGTTGCCATAGACAAATCATTGAGAAATTTGTTGCCATTTTTGTGTTAGACGCTTCTTAGACTGAACCAAACTGAACTACTTTGACGAGCCCGTGTCCGGCCGGCTGGCGGGCAGGCCAGCCTCCTAATTATGATGCTCATCATCGGCTGCTAATGGCTAGGCTATGATTATGACGATGGCCCATGTCTGGCTGGGTTTTCGGTTTCCATTACGTCTCTTCCCCCGCCCTGACCGATTCGCAACGTTGCGCACAAAATTTTGCAGACAATTTAAAATTTTAATAAGAATATTTTCTCTTTTTTCCCGTGCAATGGCACTGCTAAATTTAGCCTGGGGCACACGGGCACACAGCTTCCATTGCTCCTTACAACTACAGTAGCCGCTGACAAGGATGAACTTTTGCGCTGGGAAAATCGTCTGACTATTTCGCTATAGTATTTCGCATTTTATTTACATATGCGACTGGACAACAGACAACAACTAATGCGGTCGTTTGCATGCGGCTCAGATGCCAGTTTGGCCATCGTCAGCGACGAAACTGCCTGCGACGGGACGCCAGCGAAATTTTAAGTAATGAATGTTTAATGTTTCCGTCAGATTTTCAACGTGAGTGGGGCACACGAGTGGGTGGGTGGCAGTGGTGTTGCCAAGCAGCCACAGCACAGCCTGCAGCAGTCTTTTGCCCCGGCAAGTGCATTCCTCTTCAGCAAGCGGAGCAGCCAAACAGTTTTTCCAATTTTTAAGCGCTGCCTTTTCACTCAATGAAAAAGTTTTGGCACATATGCAAATTCCAGCGCATATAAAGTTGCCACTCCCCTCTGCCAGCCCCCGAAACCGTTTGGAAAAACTATTTTTAGCTCTGATAAACAGTTGGTAGTCGAGGGTCCTCCTCGGTGGCCAGCCCAGAAAAGTCATCTCCTCCCCCCGAAGAGCTGGGAGGGCGCCTGCGCCTGCGCCGAGTGGCTGTGCAGGACTTTGCAGATTTTGTCCTGGATATTTTCGACAACATGCGCACACAATTTCCACGTGCAAGCGGAACGGCAGCAACAACAAACCAGACCTACAGAAGCGAGGAGGGAAAGCTGGAAAAGCGAGAAGGCAGCAGCTAGGGCGGGGACCGCAAAGGTTATGAAAGAATAAAAAGGGAAAATGACTTTTTTCTGCTGCTTACTTGTTACGCCGCACTCCCAAGGAGAGTGCAACACATGAAACTCTAAATCAGCGGTGGGCAGCCCATAGCTCAATTTAGCAGGCAGAGCAGTAATTGCTCGCTTTCCTTTGCATTTTCGCATTCTAGTTTTCTAACTAGAGGTGCTTCACCTCTCGCTCTACGAAAACGGGCGACACATTTTCAATTTCCCGAAATTTTTGGCGCGCGGCGCCTGTCGCTCGATTTCCTCTTGCATCAAAAATAAAATTGATCTCCCGCCACGTCCGAAAGTTTGTTGCTGCCGCGGCTTCTGGTTTTTACACCAAAACTTGTCCGAGCCTCCTCGGCGGGCTGACCGAACCACCAGGCAACCAACCAACCACCTTTTCCCCCACAAAAAACATTTGAAAACAAAAATTTGACAGCAACGGCTGCCAAAGACAAGACACGAGAAGAGCCAAAATATTTTAGTCGGCTATTTTTAATGCCTATGACGTGTTTTTGTTGCATATTTTTAGCCAAGAAATGATTTTCAGTTTTTCCACCCATTGTTTGTCGTACAAATACACAAACAAATATTAGTCTGATCTGTGTCCGAGGGATTAGGCTACACCCCGAAAGTTTCAGGCGGGTTAGAAGGGGTTTCTGCCGGTTCGTTTATCACCGGACGGACGGGCGGACGGACCCCGAGAGATCTTTGCCAAACCGTGGCCAATGCGATTATTGGGTTAAAACCTGTGAAGCCAGTTCAAACATTTGGCATTTGCATTGCAAATTTGTCGGTAATTGCCGTCTTAACACGCCCTTAACATACGTATAGCCCGCGATTGGTTATCAAAACTGGAGTTGGAGGAGTTGGATGTGGGACAAGAGAGATCTCCCCTTTGGAAACCCGTACTTACCGTCGGCATCGACCTCGTTTATCATGTCCTGCAGCTCGGCCTCTGTGGGGTTCTGGCCCAGGGAGCGCATGACTGTGCCCAACTCCTTTGTTGTGATGGTGCCATCACCGTCTTTGTCGAATAGCGAGAATGCCTCTTTGAACTCGGCGATCTGTTCCTCTGTCAGCTGATCGGCCTGCAAACACACGAGAAAAGGTTCCAATTTGCATTATCACTATAATTATTTGGGTGTTTTTTTGTTCGTACCATGATGAGGGGTAGTATTAGGTCGGAGAATAAAATAAATACTAAAGCTGTGAACTGTGTGACCGGCAAGGTTTATGAGTTACTTTCCAACGGCATCTCGATGCCATTTCAATGTCAGAATGGAAAACTACCTAACCTATGTAGGTAGGTATGCCCGTGCAATTGGGAACAACAAAAGACGGCAAAGGAGAACAATTGTGTTTAATTTGAATAATTTTGCGTATTGTTTGTCTGGCGGAGGGCCCTCCGGCAGCGACCGTTCGGATACAATTGTATCTGTATCTATGCAAAAGGTGTTAAGTTTCCGCTGAACCAACAGAACCTGACGTCAGCAGTCGAATAAACAAGAAACCCCGGGGTTTGGCGGTGTGGAGTGGAGTGGAGACGACACCCAAAACCGTTTTGATTTTTTTTTGTTCCCGCTTTATAATATGTATATGAGTGTTTTTTCATCGTTTTTTATAGCCATGCCAATGATGTTCGTATGCGACAAGCGACGTGCGCGTTGTCAGTCTGAGGAGCCGGAAAACCTAGCCAAGAAAAAACGATCTGCAGGGACAAGCCGGGCGCATACGATTCCCATCGTTTGTCGTATGTTTATTTGCGCAACTCGCTGCCCAGCGATAAGCCCAAGAAATGGTATATAAGGTACATCTACTGGTGAAGTACACAGGCCTGGTTTGACTGCATATCAGGTCGAGTATAATTATAATTATTATTAATCATGAAGCAAAAATGCACTGGCAAACTTTGCCTGCGTCAGAGGGCGGATCACTTGAACGTACGAGTATTTACTCAAGCTGATAATTCGCAAAGGCTTGCTGACATCAAGTGTGTATAGCTTCTCCGGTTGTTTTTCAAGCCACTTCATCGGCTTTGCACCGTAAATCCAGCGATAACCAATATAGAAATCTGAATTTAAGGCTGGGCAAGCATTGGAGGCATTTCTGGGGTATCTAATCACGTTGGAACACCCATTTGAAGGCCCGATGATACGCCCAGGTCCCATAAAGAGCAGCGCACACATGTCCCAGCCATGTTGGTCAACCTTTATAGACAACTTCCGTTGCGACAGAGCGACTAAGCAGCTTTGGGGCCAGTTGTGCTTCTGGGGCAAATCAGCAATTGGCATTGGAATTATGGCGCCCTGCTTGACCTTATCTAATCGCTGATTTTGGGAAAGTTTAAACAGCAAATAGCTGCTAACTGGGCCGTTTGCTGGCCCTCGTGCTTGTCGCGTTGGCGTTTGGCAGTTCAATTGAATTTGCGCAGCTTATCTCGGGCAAGATAAAGCCCTGAAACCCCGAACCGGGGGTTATGTCACTGCCCGTGACTAAGCCAGAAACACCCACCAGGAGTACCATTTCCACTCCCATTGCCGTTCCCGTTCCCGTTCGCATTTGCAAGCTCTGGCTCTTTAAATGGCCGCAAATGCAAACAACAACAAACCCCGCCCACTGGTTGCCATTAATGGCAATCGCGCAGGTAGGCGGGGGGGAGGCGGGAAGACTAATGCCTAATTGGTAATCCATTTATATGCGCAATCAGGCGCGCGGGTGCAAAAAAGCAACAAATATTCGAATTCGCTTGGAATTCAGGACTCAAGCTGGGCACATTTCTCGGGCCTGCTAACAACAATTCTTGCCCCGATTGGTTGATTGGTTGTGCGCAATGACTCATTGCACATATCTCATGAGCTCACCGATCCGCCAGAGCTTATCTTGAAAAGTTTTCTCACAATTTTGCTACCAAGATTGGTGGCAAAGTGCCTCGAATTCTTGAGAAAACTGTAAGCCAAAACTCCACAAACTGGTTGAGAGTTTTTACCGAAGCCGGCTGCTTAGCGGTGTTGGCAGTTTTTTGACTTTTTGCCGGTTTGCAACCGGTTTGATTGGGCCAAGTTTGGTTTTATGAATGGCGGGTAAAAGTTTTCGGGTTTTCCTTCGGTCACACTCTCAGTGCGGAGATTGGTAAGTCTTATTTTGTCATTGAATTGAATGTTTGGTATCACATCACATCACCAATGAGTGTGGTGTGATCGATGAAGTCAGCCCAGGAGAGTGAGTCATTTGAAATTCATTTCAAGCGAATGCTGTGCTCACTCATAATTTGGCTTGTGCAGCAGAAATATCAACAAAGAAGATCACTTTGTTTGGGCCAAGTTAGCAGCAGCTGAATCACAGGGGCAAATTGGGCACGTAGAGCGATTTATTTTAATTAAAAGCTGTTTGCATTCTGCGTGAGCTGTAAAAATCGCTAATTAAATTAAGCGACGCCAGATGAGTCCCCCCAAGGGGGTGTGTGGTGGGGCGGGGGCTTCTTATCAAAAGGCACAAAAAGCAGAAAGCCAAATAGACGAAGCGAACATGGCAAAGAAGGCGACAAGAAAATTGGATTATGTGGTTAAGCGGCGTCTAGCAGGAATTTTTCTTTGCTCGCCGTCCCCCTTCCTCATTTCTCCTTCCCGCCCATCGCCCGTCGCATATCGCCCATTGCCCATCCCCTATTCGCCTGTTCCGTTACAATAAAATTCTTGTGCGAAAAGGCAAAGTGGAACAGAACCGAACAGGCAGCCGCACACACACACACACACACACACAGCCAAACACAAGCACGAACATGGGGAGCCGAAAGACGACGAAGGCGAAACAGCAAAATAACCGCAATGCGGCAAATGAAACGGTTATGGAAGAAAACAACAAAAGGCAGGCGCCGATAAAAGTGCCAAACGCGAAGCACACAACCGAAAGAAACGCAAAGAGAGCGGGAGAGGGAGCAAGCTGTCTGCTGTGCTGTGCTGTTCCCTGAAACTGTGTGAACCGGTTGGCGAGCGAAACGGTTCAGCGGAGCGCTGCGCACAAAAAATGAGAGCGAGAGCGGCTGCGCTCGCGAAAAGAATTTTTTCAGCGTGGCCCTAACCTCACTTTTTGCGGCCGAAAGTGCGGTAAATAAAAAAGTACAATCAGAAAGCGTAAATAGACGAACGGGGAGCCAAAGCGGAGAGCCGCAGACCCGGCGATTTCCACGATTCTGCTCTTCGAACATTTTTCTCTAGTGATAAGAACTAAGTGGTGGGGGGAAAACCTCCGGCGGGTTCAAAATTTCCCCCATCATTTTGGGGGGATAATTCAAAAATCTCTAATAAAAGTTCTTACAGGCCGGAGACGATTTTTGATTTTTCTTTACTGATAAGCGCAAGTAAATGGGGAAACTTTACAGCGGGTTCAAAATTTCACCTCCAATTTTTAGGGGTATAAGTTCCAAAATATCTGATAAAACTTAGAAAAAGCAGAGGAAGATTTATGAGTTGTGACTAAAGAATTCAATTTTTTTTCCACTGATAAGCGCAAGTACTGGAAGAAAAACTACGGCGGGTTCAAAATTTCCTCATTCACTTTGAATGATAAGAATTTCTATATTTCCACGCCTGATTGGATGCCATGGGAATTGTTCATGCAATTACTTGGTTAAAACTCGCTTTGCCCTTGGGAAATTTTGGAATTTTAACGACTGACGTGACAAGAGTGTAAATTCTTGTCACCGACATTGGAAACGTTCAATTGTTAGCTTATTTTCGGGGTACAAAGACGGTTCTGCTTCTGTTTTTCGTTCTGCTTCTGTTTTTCCACAAAACCAGTTTGTGGATATTTTCGGGGTGCGTTTACATTTCGCGAAAAAGCCTTTAAAACCATATAAACAATATCTAATTGGGAAGCCAGACCGAGCGTGCTGACTGGGGATTTTCGCCAAATTTTCAATGGAAATGAAAATTGATTGTGTAAACAGAGAAAAGCGATCGGGGATCGCAGGGATGCACATGTCCATAAACTTACCATTTTTGTTGGTGTTTTTCTGTTGCTTTTGCTAGGTGACGAAAGTTAATAATCCGCTGCCGCTGGTGCTGCTGCTTTTTTGGTTGGTATGTCTGAGTGGAATTACGGAACGCGCGTTAAATTTTAAATTTACTAATTAACACACTGCAAAGAATAAGAACAAGAAGAGTGGAGGGTTGAGGATGATGATATTTTTCGTTTCTTTTTTTTTTCTTGTTTTTCGGGGGTTTCAAGGAAGGTTGTTGTTGGGTGTTGGGAGAGGGAGACAAAACTACAAAAGTAGAGTAGGTGAAAAAACCGCCAAGGATGGTAGGGAGGGAGGAAGGAAGAGAAATTTGGACTTCTTTCCCCTCTGCCTTTGGCAGTTTTCTTAAATTCTCTGCATTGTATTGTTGTTGTTGTTGTTTCTTTTGTGTTTTTGCTCGGCCGAATTTTATACAAATTTTCGCCTTGCGTTTCTTTCATCCGTTGTTGTTGTTTTTCTTTTTTCTTTTAGGTTTTTTGTGTTTTATTTTATTTTTTTTCTATTGTGCGAAATATGCCAAACACACGCGCGCACACGGCAGAATTCTCGTTTATATAGAAGATACATATGTGGCGGAGGAGGAGAGCTAATATATTCGGTTTTTATACAGATATTCGTTTCATTTTCTCGTGTATATATTTTAGCGGTGCTTTCGCCGTTCTTTTATTCCTTTTTTTTTTCGTTTCTTTTACGCGAAGTTTGCTGTGAGAAAGGGCGGCTCCTGCTCCTCCTCCTCCTGCCAGAGATGCTGTTAATGTGTGTGCACAACTTGGAACCAGGTCTTGGCAATAAACTATCAACTATATGGGGCTAGGTGACCACCTCTGTGCGCACCTTTATTCCGTAACGGTCGAGAAAAATTGGAAAAATTTTAAACATCCCGGAGTGCACTTTGCTTTTATATCCGGCGCTCTCTTGCCGCGCTGCAAAGCGCCGCTGTTAGCCAGCTGTTGCTGCGCAGCAACTCTCTGTTGTTGAGCGCGAACGCGCTGTTATCTCTGCGTCGGGTCTCTCGATTTGCAGGAATTTCGAGCATTGGCTCTCTAAGCTGGCATTTCTCGCCAGCCCCACGAATCGGGTTTCGAGAGCGAGCTCTCTTCGCTACACTGCGGCCATTCGCAAAGTAACTGAAATTTGAATCTTATTGTTTATTTTTCTATTGATTTTGCATTCTGTGAATTTTGTGTAACTATGTGTATTTAACTCTTGCCTAGCCTGGAAAAGAGATTTGTTTAGAAACCTTATATTAAAGGCCGAGTTCGAGAGAAATTTCAAATTTTGGCGCAGTGTGCGGACAACACACGCACTGCAAATTTGCTCTCTTTGCTAGCAGCGCAGTTTTGTTTTTGAGAGTAAGCCGAAAAAGGCGATTTTCTCTTGCTCTTTTCTGTTATTGCCAAATCCGCACTTTTCTCTTTGGTTTTTTTTTTTTCGGTTTTTCAATTCTGTTTTTGGATTCTTCGCGTCTGAAGGAAATTTTTAACTGTAACGGCCGCGCCGGCGCTCTAATCAGTTTTTTTTTACCGTTTAATCGTTTTAAAATTTTGGATTTTTTTTAGTTTAGATTATTTTATTCACTCAATTTTAATCGAATTTCAACTAAGTATTCACTCAATTTTAATCGAATTTCAATAGATTCTATAATCTACTTACATTTTGCGTTTAGGTATGTAGGTAATTCTAATGGATAAAAATTGAAAAAAAATGCAGGGATCAAAATCCATAATATATTAAGAAAGTCAATTTTTTAGCTGCCTGGACTAAGATGCCGATGTCCTGGGGTATCTCTTTTATTAAAATTATCTAAATTTTCAGGATTTTATAGGGAGATCCTCATAGACCGGTACTCCAAGGAAATACAAGCAGCATTATTTCTCAAAACCCTAAAGCATATTTTCCAACTGCCTTGGCTAGAATGTAGATGTCCTGATTTATCTCTTAAATTAAATGATCTAGATTTTCAAGATTTTCTAGGGAGATCCCCATAGACCAGTACTCCAAAGTAATACAAACACAATCATTTTTCAAAACACTATAATTTTTGAATGACTACGATTGAAAAGCATATTTTCTAACTGCCTCGGCTAAGATGCCGATTACGTATTGCCGTGGGAAGGCGGCGGCCTGGTACTCATCCGCCGTTCGACCGATTGGGAGGAGTGGATCATGCGCTGGGTGCTGTAGAGGTCGCCTGCCTGCGAGGGCCTGGACCGTCCCGCCTGCGGAACAATGTCGATCAGGCTGCGCGTGGTGAGCCAGGAGGTGGGCTTTAGTGAGTCCTCATCCATCGACAGCTTCTTTCGCTCTAACGAGAGGCGAGCGGTGCGGGTGCGCTCAATCACCTTCTCCACCGCGAACTCGTTGTCATCGAAGGCGGTGTCCGCCACCGGATGCCTGCTGGCGCCGCCCTTGCGCATGTAGCGCTCCAGCTCCTCGTCGTCCATGTTCTTCATCTTGATCATCTCGGTGAAGGCCAGCTTGGCCTCCAGCTGCTTGGCCTGGGAGCGCTTCAGGCGATAGAAGTCTTCGCGCTCGAACTCCTCCAGCTCGCCCTGGATGTAGTTGTAGGTGTTCTGCAGCACGGGTATCACCACGTGCTCCAGTGCATTCACCCTCATGTTAGTCTGCCGCGAGGCCGCCTCCAGCATGCGCGTCTGGTACTCCAGCGAGGCGTAGCCGGTCACCCGCTCAAGGGCTTTCAAGTAGGCCTCCCGGATGCGGTTCACCTGAATGCCCCCGCAACTGAGACCCGCCAGGGGGAAGGCGCCGGAACCGCTAATATCCAGTTCGAGGCTGTTGATGGACACGCCCACGATCTTGAGCTGGTTGAGGTGCAGACCCGTGGTCGCTGTCCGGCTGGCGCCCACCATTTGTGGCTTAAAGTCGGTGCCCAGAAGATTTGCCTTGGCCATGGAGAAGATCGCAAGGCGCATGCTATCGTCCGCCTCCTCGTCTTCGTCCTGAAGGTGTCTCTTCAGCTCCCGCAACTTCATGTCGATGGCGTCGCGCTTTCGCTTCAGGAGATTCACACCCCGCTTTCCCGCCAGGACGCGATGCTTCATCAGCACCGAGTTGGCTCTCGAGGGGAAGACGGGCAAAATGTCACGTTTGGCCATCGCTCTGCAGGATTTGGAATTTTGAAGATGGGTTTAACGATCGAGCTGGGGTTGGGAGTTTTTTTGATTTCCTAAATTTCCAAATGCGACTCTGATAGATAGACTACCTATTATTAGGTATAATGATTTTCATTGCAACTTTTGGCCATCTCACAAGTATTTGCAAGTTAATATCAAAAACATGTTCTTAGATTTGATTACTAATATTTTAATAATTCTGCACATATTTGTATGTCAGCAAAATTATTTAATTTGATTTATTATTGATGGGTTTTTATAGACTACTGCAACAATTATAATAACCTTTATTTGGAAAAAGGTGCCTCATAAACCCCATTACTGGGGTTTTATTGTAATGCTGGTAATTTCTTTATAACTATAATAAAGTTGGCGTTTTCCTAATATCAATCAAGTTAAATTGCCTTTTTAACATAATAAATTAAAAAGATAGACCGTTATGGTTCTTTTCAAACAAATGTTGATAGTAATAGAGTAAAAACAAATTTCTCAAGTTTAAATATAAATACATAATGAAAATATACCTGTAATATCTGTATATAATAAATTAATAAGCTGGTTAAAATATTCAAATAAAAATAGTAATATCACGCATACGCAGTGTTGGTTTGGTAGTCCATCATTGCTTTAAAACTTTGTATAATATTAATTGTATTGTTGTGGATTCTACCAAAACATATTTTTGAGACAAGCTCCTTTATGGCTGAGCATTTTGCAGGCAACACTTGTGTCGCCTCAAACATGCCCCCGCGGGCTCCACGAATTCGTGGCAAGCGGATGCGTGCACTATTACAATGCACAATATACGAGCTTGCCACGCTGGCGGCCATTCCACGGGGGGATTGCCACATTGGACGTTGGACATTGGGCATTGGGCATTGGCCATTGGACGGCGATTTTGCGCATTTTCCAGCTGCTGCTGTGCGCTTTCCTTTGCCGCAGCGAATTGTCGCAATGTGGCGCCGCTTGGTGCAACGCAGCCTTGGCGCAATTCACATTTGCAACGCATGCCAACAAGTTAAGTATGTTAACCTCTGGAAAATTAGACATGCCAAAAGCTGCGATGAAAGGGACGGAAGGCGGGTGGCTGGTGGCTGGTGGCTGGTGGCGGGCAGGGGGGCTAGGGGGGCCTTAGGTAACGAAAACGAAATGAAGTAACAATGCAGCAAACATCGGGCCGGGCCAAAAGGGCGTTGTAGTTGCCGTTGTCGCTGGCGACGACAGCAATGCGCCATTTTTCGTTCTCCCCGCAAGACATGAAAATTCGGCTCGTCCTCTGTCTTTTTCCCCTCATTCTCCCGCTGTGTGTGTGTGTGCTGGGTAAACATTTTCTCTCTTGGATTTTCGCAATCGCAGAGGAAGCCCCACAAGCCGATGCCTGCTGCCCCTCTTGGCCCCCTCACCGACAATGCGTTTGGCGAAATTTATCGCAATTCGATAAGGAATCAAATTCCATTCCCGAAGATAGCAATATTGTATTATATATAGAAATTGGCTAGTGTATCTTGCAAGTTTTATCTTATCATTGTTGATTTTTACCATTCCGTTCAGATGCTAGTTTAAAAAAGTTTAAGAGGTACTCAATACTTTCCACATAACCTTTGCTTAATTGTATTGATTATTTTTATGGGTAAATCTGCAAAAAATGCTTTTACACAGCTATACACAAATGCTTGTATATCTCGTAGCTCGGCTTGCATTTCTCTTGTTGATTATTCTTTAGTTTGATCTGAATATTTTAAGCTCCTTTGTGTTTGCTTTATTTATCATGCAAAACAGGGGAACAATGTCCTTGTGGCGGCAGTAAAAACAAATGTGTGTATGCGATAAATGCTAATTAAACAAGATTTAATTGCAAGTAAACATTTGTGTTTGTGCTTACGAAACATTCGTATGCACATACTCATACAAATGATTGTGTCCACACATGGCATTTCCGTGCGCAAAAGTATGCTACAGATTTTGGCCAACTATTTGCGGGCCAGTTCAAAGTTATCACTCATACGCAGTGTTGTCACGTTTATTTTGGATTAATATGCAGTTGTACAAAGTGTTAATTAGACGGCAAATCCCTACTACTTTTTCTTTTTGCCCTTTGCCTTCTCCGCTCTGGCTGCTCTCCTGCGTTGATCCTTCTTCCATTTCATCCAATACCTTTGGATCTTGGTCGCTGCCCGGTTCATCATGAAGATCACCAGCCTCTGCTGCAGCATACGGCGCTCCTCCTCCTCGCGCTTCACCACCACGTTCTTGTAGACGCGCTCCTCCTGCCGGAAGATGACCATGAATTCGTCGAGGTTTCGCTTGGCCACCACGTACTGGTCCTCCATGTCGATGTTCTCGCACAGCTTATCGCGCAGATTGGAGTCGTACTTCTTGATCATGGACTGCAGTTGCAAAAGCAGTTTGTTCCTGACGGATCGTATAGGCAGATCCATAATACAGATAAACATACCACACTTACTTTTCGTTTTTTAGTTCCTGCTCTTCTTTCAGGTTATTCCTGGTCATCTTCTCGTAGGACTCCTGGGCATTCCTCAGCTGCTCCTCCAGCTCCTTTTGTCGTTCATGGCTTCTCTTGTGATAAGCACGCATCGTCCGATTGCACCTTTCGCTGTGGAGAAAAAGCCAAAGCTTTTAGAAATGATAAAAACGTATCTACGGACAATAGGTAGTTACATTTCATTTTGAATGGTTTCGTTGTTTTGCGCCTTCTTGTTGGCCAGATCATCCTCAACCTTCATCAAATAAATACCCTTGGCAGCCGTCTTCCATTTGCCAATGACCTTCTGAAAGGCCAGGCGGGACTTAAGCTTCTTGATCTTTGCCTGAAAGTCCATGTTCTGGTGAAAGATGGCGTGCAGCTTGCGCTCCTGTGAGATCTCACATGCCGCGGACCTATACAGATGCTTATGAGCACTTTGCATAAGAAAGTGAAAAGCGGCCAGCAGCTGTTGATCGGATTTGTCCACCCGTCGCATCCAGTGCGGGAAAAATCGATAAATGCGGTAGTTCCTAAGAAAAAAGTCCACAATCTTCATGGTGGAGTGGTCATGCGGCACAACTGCGCGGCCCGTCTGCTTTCCCAGTAGCCGGATCATCCTGTCGATGTCTCCAAGGACCTCCTCGTAGATGGTGCCCTTCAGCACGCTCTTCAACTCTTCGGGATTCTCGAGCAGCTTTGGCATAATCATGGCTATCTTTATGCGCTCCTGGGACTCCTTCAGCACCCGCTCCACAGCCTCAAGCTTCTCCTCCCGTTCGCCGCCTTTGTCTCCCATATTCGCTTAAAGGTTGCCACAAACGTTGCAGTAGATTTTGTTTATTGTTAATACTTTACAACACTGTATATTGGTAATTTTGAATTAACTCTTGTTGAGTTTTCCAGTATCAGTCTTCATGTGTGGGATACATTCCCTAGCGCTTAAACAATCTATTGCTGATGTGTGTCTGTGTCCAAGGTTAGGTGTGTTCAGAACCAATTTTGTTATTGTTCCCTGACGTAGCAAACAAAATCGGTTACTTTGTTTACCAAGTTGGTTACTTGTAGGTAGGTTACTTGCCCCAGGAATGAAACATAATGGGAATGGATCCACCGACGGGCCCCGCGTGTGGGGCAGGCAGTACGTATTTAATATTGACCAGCAGACCTATGTGCCATACTCGATTAAAGGCTTCCTTGATGTCCAAGAAAAGGGGACTACAGCACTCCTTTCTGTCAAATGTCGTCAGAATTTGCTCAACCTGTAGCTGCTTAACCGTGCCGTGGCCTGCTCAGAATCATACTCACTTGCTCTGGGCTAGCCATGAAAGTATCATTCAAAACCCGCTGCCTTCCTTCGTTTAAGCAAAAAAACTTGCTCCTTGATCGGTGGATGTTCCATTCTTGTAGGTGTAGTCGAGCAAATCAGGGATATTACCTCGGACAGTTTGCACATGCGTACGGAACAGACGAAAGCTAAACCCGGACTGTCCACATAGTTATTTCCCGAATATCCGTAGGTATATTAAGTTTCTCAACACTTTTTAGTGGGTCACGTTTATTTTGGATGAAATTGCACTTGTACAAAGTGGAAACTAGACGGCAAATTCCTACTACTTTCCCTTCTTGCCCTTTCCCTTCCCCATCTTGGCTTTCCTCTTGCGTTGATCCTTCTTCCATTTCAGCCAATACCTTTGGATCTTGGTCGCTGCCCGGTTCATCATGAAGACCACCAGCTTCTGCTGTTGAACACGGCGCTCCTCCTCCTCGCGCTTCACCACCACGTCCTTGTAGACGCGCTCCTCCTGCAGATAGATGACCATGAAATCGTCGAGGTTTCGCTTGGCCACCATGTACTGGTCCTCCATGTCAATGTTATCGCGCATCTTATCGCCCAGATTGGAGTCGTACTTCTTGATCATGGACTGCAGTTGCAAAAGCAATTTGTTCCTGACGGATCGTATAGGCAGATCTATGATACAGATAAACATACCAAACTTACTTTTCGTTTCTCAGTTCTTGCTCTTCTTTCAGGTGAGTCCTGGTCATCTTCTCGTAGGTCTCCTGGGCATTCTTCAGCACCTCCTCCAGCTCCTTTTGTCGTTCCTGGCTGCTCTTGTGATAAGCACGCATCGTCCGATTGCACTTTTCGCTGTGGAGAAAAAAAGAGTGATGGAATGATAGAAAGGTTTCTCCGGGCAACANGTCTTTATGTGTGGGATACATTCCCTAGCGCTTAAACAATCTATTGCTGATGTGTGTCTGTGTCCAAGGTTAGGTGTGTTCAGAACCGATTTTGTTATGGTTCCCTGACGTAGCAAACAAAATCGGTTACTTTGTTTACCAAGTTGGTTACTTGTAGGTGAGTTACTTGCCCCAGAAATGAAACATAATGGGAATGGATCCACCGACGGGCCCCGCGTGTGGGGCAGGCAGTACGTCTTTAATATTGACCAGCAGACCTATGTGCCATACTCGATTAAAGGCTTCCTTGATGTCCAAGAAAAGGGGATTACAGCACTCCTTTCTGTCAAATGTAGTCAGAATTTGCTCAACCTGTAGCTGCTTAACCGTGCCGTGGCCTGCTCAGAATCATACTCACTTGCTCTGGGATAGCCATGAAAGTACCATTCAAAACCCGCTGCCTTCCTTCGTTTAAGCAAAAAAACTTGCACCTTGATCGGTGGAATGCATCCATTCTTGTAGGTGTTGTCGAGCAACTCAGGGATATTACCTCGGACAGTTTGCCCATGCGTACGGAACAGACGAAAGCTAAACCCGGACTGTCCACATAGTTATTTCCCGAATATCCGTAGGTATATTAAGTTCTTCAACACTTTTTAGTGGGTCACGTTTATTTTGGATGAAATTGCCCTTGACAAAGTGAAAACTAGACGGCAAATTCCTACTACTTTCCCTTCTTGCCCTTTCCCTTCCCCATCTTGGCTTTTCTCTTGCGTTGATCCTTCTTCCATTTCAGCCAATACCTTTGGATCTTGGTCGCTGCCCGGTTCATCATGAAGACCACCAGCTTCTGCTGTTGAACACGGCGCTCCTCCTCCTCGCGCTTCACCACCACGTCCTTGTAGACGCGCTCCTCCTGCAGATAGATGACCATGAATTCGTCGAGGTTTCGCTTGGCCACCATGTACTGGTCCTCCATGTCGATGTTATCGCGCATCTTATCGCCCAGATTGGAGTCGTACTTCTTGATCATGGACTGCAGTTGCAAAAGCAGTTTGTTCCTGACGGATCGTATAGGCAGATCCACAATACAGATAAACATACCACACTTACTTTTCGTTTCTCAGTTTTTGCTCTTCTTTCAGGTGAGTCCTGGTCATCTTCTCGTAGGTCTCCTGGGCATTCTTCAGCACCTCCTCCAGCTCCTTTTGTCGTTCCTGGCTGCTCTTGTGATAAGCACGCATCGTCCGATTGCACTTTTCGCTGTGGAGAAAAAAAGAGTGATGGAATGATAGAAAGGTTTCTCCGGGCAACAGATAGTTACATTTCATTTTGAATGTTCACGTTGTTTTGCCACTTCTTGTTGGCCAGATCATCCTCAACCTTCATCAAATAGATACCCTTGGCAGCCTTCTTCCATTTGCCAATGACTTTCTGGAAGGCCAGGCTGGCCTTAAGCTCCTTGATCTTTGCCTGAAAGTCCTTGTTCTGGTGAAAGATGGCGTGCAGCTTGCGCTCCTTAGTGATCTCACTTATCGAGGACCGGTGCAAGTGTATGTGAGCACTTTGCATTAGAAAGTGAAAGGCGGCCAACAGCTGTTGATCGGCTTTGTCCACCCGGCGGATCCAGTGCGGGAAAAATCGATAAATGTGGTAGTTCCTAAGAAAAAAGTCCACAATCTTCATGGTGGAGTGGTCATGCGGCACAACTGCGCGGCCCGTCTGCTTTCCCAGTAGCCGGATCATCCTGTCGATGTCTCCAAGGACCTCCTCGTAGATGGTGCCCTTCAGCACGCTCTTCAACTCTTCGGGATTCTCGAGCAGCTTTGGCATAATAATGGCTATCTTAATGCGCTCCTGGGACTCTTTGAGCACCCGCTCCACAGCCTCAAGCCTTGCCTGCCGTTCGGCGTCCTTGTCTCCCATATTCGGTTAAAGATTACCACAAACCTTGCAGTAGATTTTCTTTATTGTTACTCTTTTTCAACACTTTTGTTGAGTTTTCCCGTATCTGCAGTCTTCATGTGTGCGACACATTCCCTTGCGTTTAAACAATCTGTTGGTGATGTATGTTTGTGTCCAAGGTCTTGCGAGTTCTGAACCGATTTTGTTATTGTTCCCTGGCGCAGCAAACAAAATCCGTCACTTTGTTTACCAAGTTGCCAGGTTACTTGCCCCAGGAATGGAACATATTTGGAATGGAACATCCACCGATCAAGGAGCAAGTTTTTTCGGGCATAAACAAAGGAAGGCAGCGAGTTTTGAATGGTACTTTCATGGCGCTGCTCGCTTAAAACTTTTCCCAAGTGCAGCCATCGACAACGTCAAAGTGCGGGGGTTGGTGGGTGGTGGATGGTGGTTGGTGGGTGAGTGGGTGACTTTGCTTACGTGCGGCCATGTCGCATTATGTCAACTGGCGTGGCATGAATGAAAGCTACTGCTACTGCAGGCAGCAGGACCTGCGAGGGGGCTACTTGAAAGAATGAAGAAGAAAACCATAAGAGCATGAAACGAACTTGTGAATGCAGAACAATGCAGCTGGCGATGGTTTTTGGGGTTGTGGAAAGCTCGTCACTCAGGTGGAAAATCTACCTAATGAAACTGCCTGCAAGGGAATGCCAAACCACTGATGGAATATTTTAGTTTTCCATTACTTTTTCTACACTGAGTGGGGCAGAATCCCGAATGCAATTTAAGAAACTGAAAGGAGCTGAATTTTATTGAGCTAAAATAAATACCCTAAATTAATTAGCACCAATACGAGTGATATTTATTAAGGTTTAAAGAATGTGTTGAAATGTTAAATAAAATATTACTCAATATATGTGTTGTTTATCAAATGAATTCCAAATTAAAATTATACCTGTAGATTTTTTTAAATTACTCATACGCAATGTAGGCTTTTGTCGCCATTTAATTTTCCACTAATAAAACGAAATATATACCATTTGGTATATTTTGTGTTTTAATAGTACACAAAAATCTTGGTGTTATACCTTTTAAATTCATTTCTATTTGTGATTTTGTCAAATTACTCATACGCAATGTTGGCTTTTGTGGTAATTAAATTTTCCACTAAGAGCCTTGATTTTATAATATTAATACACATAAGATAACCTACAATATTCAAATATAATCAATAAATATATGAAATACATTTTATCGTCTTTAGATTTGTATGAAAACCTTCTGTAAGCCATTTTGCAATCGCATTTCAATTCCGTTTCGTTTCCTGTCCCACCGCCTGTCCTTCCTCTCCACTCGCCCGATTCGATTTCCCGGGTGAAAAACGCAACAAGTAAGAAGAAGCAACTGGCAAAGGCGAAGGAGCGAGGCCAAAAAGTTTCCAGGCACCAGCAGGACGAGGCAACAAAAACGAAAACAAGGACAACAGCAACAGCAACGGGAACAAATCGAGAGGCAGCGATGACAAAAATGAATGGCGAACATTTGCTGAAAACGTCGCAACCCCCTCCATCACCTTCTCCCTCTTCTCCTCCTCCTCCTCCTCCTCCTTCTCCCTGGTCCTCCTCCTCCGCCATTCTCCCTACAAGCATGCTCGCTTGTGTGCGTAAAATGCTGCAATGCGAATCAGTGGGGGAAGAGGAAGGAAAACGAGAAGAAGGGAAAATAAAACTGAGCAAGAAATAATATTTGTTGTTGCCTGAGAAAAGCAATGAACAAGAGACCAAGAGCAAGAGCCACAGCAAGAGAGAGAGAGTGAAAAGTGGGAAAAGAAATGACGCATAAGCAAGGGCAAGAGCGGAAGGATGCTCTCCCCGGAGCGGGCGCCTGAGCGTATGCAGCGAATGCTGCTGCTGCCCCACATACTCATACGTGCGTAGTACGTAACAAATGGCCATGCAAAGCGCCACCGCAGAACAACGCCAACGGTACTGCAAAGAATGTGCAGACCAAAAGGCAATAATGCCTCGCGCCTCTCTTTGGTACCATTCTGGCTCTCTCTTCTCCGCCGTGTGGTTGGCCCACATTCGTCGTTCGCTCAGCTGAGTCGGAGCCGGAGCTCGGTTTTACCGTTTACCGATTACAGCTCTGGCCCACCGTTAACCGTTTCGGGGCCGTCTGGCCCTGGCTCATTATGTTCCGTTGCCTTGGTTGTATATTTTTATAGTCCTCACTTGACTGTTTCTTTTTTTTTTTCAGCTCTGCTTCTGCTTCTGCTTCTGCTTGCGCTGCTTTTGCTGGTTCCCCCTCTTCTTCTGCAGCTCCTGGCTCTTCTGTTTTGCTAGCCTTCCATCCACATTTCACAGAAAAATGTCGGCCCGTTATGCTCGGCTTGGCCGCATTGCAGCTATAAATTTGTTTGTGGTTCACATTTGCCTTGGAAGATTACTTTTGGGCATAGTCTTTGGTCTCCGGAACACTGGTGCAGAGGGGGCAGAGGGGGATAGACCATGGAGAACAATGGACTCAAGGAAGGGGAAACGAGAAACAAGAAACAACGACAAACTAACTGTTTTAATGGATGGGCGGAATGGAAAGGGTGGAATGGGTGGAAACCCCATAAAGAACCTTTTTGAGAAAGTGTTATTATAATGCTCGGTCTGCCACCGGGAAGGTCAGGTTGTTGGGTCCCGGCAGCGGAAACTAAAGATATGAATGCTCATGGGCTTTCCCCTTCGCAGTGCTTGGGGATTTTCACGATAAAATCCAGATTAAGACGTAAACTGAGGGTTTCCTCTTCTTTAATTTACGCAGGAAAGAGATGTCGGATAGTAAAGGGTTTAGCTATGGGAATTCTATTTGGGGTTCCAAAATAAAGGTATTTCTTAAAATCAATGGGAAGGCATTAGCTGAAGCTTCAGGATTAGTCAAAATTTTCAGAATACAATCCATATTTAGACATTAAAAAGAACTGAGGGTTTCCTCTTCCTTAATTTACCTAAGGAAACCCTTAAATATGGATTTGTTTAAGCTATACCTATGAATTTTAGGAGGCACTTCTTGGGCTTGCCTAAAATCAATGAGAAGGCATAAATTGGAGCAAAGGTAAGCCACTTCAGGAGGTGATTTGTATAAATTAGGTAGCTCAACATCCTAAATTTCGTGTAAATATCCTTATGAGAGTGATTTCCTCGATAGAAAAATAGGCAAAGAACCGGAAAATGCCACCCCGGAGGACAGTTATAGTTTCCTTGTTCTCGGAAAACATTCGGTTGCCGGGCAGGATCCATTTGGCCGGGCACCTGCCTTTGTCACCTGAGCAAGGACCAAAGGAAACGCTCACATTTGGGAATGAAGTGGAGCCCGATTCATCCTTGCACCCGCCGCCCACCTGGACAAGTTTCTGCTCAATTTTTCATGGCCTTCTCCTCTCCTCTCTCCCTGCTGCTAATGTATTTTTTTTTTAGTTTTTTTCACCTTGGGAGGGGTTTTGTTTCTTGCCTCGCTTCCGTTTGGCAGTTACACTTTGGACTTTAGTTTTTGGCCTGTTCGGAGGCAGTCTGCCATGTATTCCAAGTTGGTAATGTTGGGCACTTTTTATGGGAGCAACTTGCACTCAAGTCGCCCCGAGAACTTTTGGCTTTTGCTTCCGTTTGGTTTGACTTGCCAACCTCCACTCTGTAATTTGAATTTTTTGAACTGTGAAGCGAGCGACAGAACAAAATGTCGTCGTGCAGGCACTGGAAGAGTTAACTTGGCTAATAAAGTGAATCCCGTCAGGCTCCACCTCCCACTCGACCCTGTCCTCCGGCCCCCCTGCCACTCGGTTTGTCTGCTTCAAATTTGTGTGCTATTAGAAAAGTTTTTGTTCTCCTTGGAACACAGTTTTCTGTTTTTTCTCCTGCCCATGCCCGGTGCAGGGGTATATCGGAATCTATACTCACAATAACGCCTAAAAACTTAAATGCGAACTGACTGAAACACATAATGAAGTGTCAGATATTATAGATGTTCCTTAAGGTTTCTAGCTTTCGGTACAGGGTATTCACCGTCGAGACTCGGGAGTTGTCACTTTCTTTTTTATGATAATTTAATAAACTAGCAAAAGTTGAGAACTAAACTTTTGCAACGCTTGGAAACAAATGAAATTGAAATTCCCAGAGCATTGCCAAATCAAGGCTTTGATTTACTTGTTTGCACGACGAACATTTTAATTGGATACGTTTTTGGGATGGATTTTGCTTATTTTCCAGTAAACCAATGTTTCGGGATAAATTCCCCAAAAAATGAGAATGCTTTATTGGTTAATTTTAGTTGGGACTTGCAATTTTCGTCACGCACTCCTTGGCCTGCAACTTTAGCTCCTCATCTTGGTCCTGTGGCTACTTAATTGTAATAGAAACAGGATATACAGCACGTGCTGGCTATTGGTCGGGCCGGATCATCTTCAAATATTGTACATCTTATACATTTTCTGTTTGGGCCAAGTCAACAATAAATGACAAAATGGCCGCACGTGCAGAGGGCGCTTTGCTGTTACTACACAAATATATACACCCGATTCCTTTGTCATCATCTTTCCCGGCTCGCCTGTTTAATTTAGGCCAAACAGCAAGTGTCCTGGCCGAGTGATTGATGAGACTGCGTAACCGAAGCAGGACACAAGGAAAATTCACTTGTTAGCGGTAAACCAAGCCGTTTGCTTTCCATTTGCCGTATTCCTTGCGAAGCCTGGGAAAATCTCTCCGGAGCAAGTTAATAAATTGTTTGCTGTATTTGTTGCATTTAGCGCCTACACAATTTTCGCTTTTGCAAACTTTGTAATGAAGTCGCTGCGGGAGAAACCTTTATCAGGTTTCTCCAAGTTTGGCTACAGTGCGGCATCTTAGGGGTCCACTTTGTTCCCTATTATAAGAGCTGTTTCCCTTTAGAGAGTTTCGACTGTATAAGCCACAATCTTATCTGCCTTTCTCCGCTTTCTCTGTGTATCTCGCCTTTGTTCTGTATGCAAGGCACGCAAATTTGTTGCCAATAAGCAGGCGAAAACAATTTTTATAAGGCTTGACTTGGCAGATGCCACGATTGGTAGGTTGGGGGGAGGGAGGGGTGTCCCTTTGGCTATGCGTGCTGCGTGCTGTGTGCTGCGTGCGCTTCTGGCCTGCTTTTCCGAGTCGCTCGACTCGAAGTTCCTTGTTTTTGGAAGTCCTTCCTGCGGGCGAGAGACCCTGGAGTTGCTTAGCTACTTCGGCCCCGGATCCGGAATGTAGGTCATGTTGGAGCTGGCTCGTGGGCAGGAGCCCAGAGCGAGAGCAGAGCCAAAATTCATTATATACACACAGCGCCAACGCTTGTTCGGGGGGGAACACAAAACGGAAAAGGGAAAAGGGAAAACGGGAAGTGGAGCGGGCCAGAGGAAATGGAGGGAACGCAACACTGTTTCCCATGAATACTTTAGCAAGCAGCGAATGTGGGCGTGGCACTCGCTCCAACCCCCTAGCCCTGGATATGTGCTTTATTATAATAAAAATTTCATTAGAAAATTGAATGTTGACGTGTCGCATGTGCCGCACTTCCTGCTTCCCCTTTCCTCTGGCTCTTTCGCAGTTCATCCCATAACTCTGCCCCATTCACATCGTTTATCATTTTAAGGACATTTTAAACAGCCCAGAAACACTGCCATAAAATAATTGCAAAAGCGAGACTATGAATTAATCAATTCGGAAACGAAAATCATTAGTTTAGCAGAAGGAGCAAGGAGATTCCCGCATTCAATCCCTTGGGATTTATATGCTTTGCTTGCTTTCTCTTTCAAAATGTTTGTTTTTTTGCCCAGACCCTTGCAATCCATCGGAAAGGCAAACCTTTCAGGGGTCAGCTAATCATCGACGACCACCAACTTTTCCACTCAACTTTCGGGGGCGGAGGCCACGGTGCGTATACGCGATGCGGGCCAAAGAGACCGCCGTCAGTCCACAATCCCTGCCACAATCATCCTAGACAAATGAGGGTCCTTGTCAATATGAGTAATAGCTCATCAAAGTTTCATTTTCATTTTCATCCTTTTTTTTTATTTCCCTTATTTTTGGTGTTGAGGTCCCGGGGCGTTGTTGTTTTATTCCCACACTTTCGTGCATGCAAATCATGTGGATCGGCAGCAAAATAAAATGAAATTGGGAACTTTCGACAAACCATTTAACCCGAAACTGAAAGTATGACAAGAAAAAAGTATTATTTATGGCGGGGACGTGGGCTGGGCTCCAAAGGCAAATGGTCTTGTAATACATTTAGTTATTTGCGAGCCGATATCCTGCCTGCCAGCCTTCCAGCCTGCCTGCCTGCCTGCCCGCCTGCCTGCCTGCCAGTGTGTTTATGGTTGTTTTGGCTTTTTGTCACCCCGATGAGCCAAATGAAAGCTGTGACACATGCAATAATTTGATTTTGTTCGCAAATAAATCGTAAAGAGCGGGCCGAGTCAACAAAGCGCCAACCAGCTCAAAAAATACGCTTTCCGGGGCCCGCTTTTCGTTTTCGTTTTCAATTTTCAACTTGCCCCCCCGCTCGGGGCGGGAAAGATGGAGCAGGACCTGCTTTCCCAGGCATGTTTGTTGTGGGCGTAATGAGACAAAGTCACCTCGGGCCGCGCTCTTTGCCGCCATGGAGCATGTTTTATCGATAATTCGTGAGTGCGACGCAGAAAGTAACCTCTACCTACTGGATTTTCCACTCCATTTTACCCACCCGCACTCCTTTGGCCTGTATGGCAAACAAACGTTTTGTATGTGTCAGGCGCCGGTTTTCCTTATTTTCCTTCTCCCGTTTTATTATTATTATTTTCCCTTTGTTTTTTCGTTTTCCTCCTCTCACGTTTTCATTTATTTTTTTGTGTTTTTGTTATCCGAAAATCGGTTTTTGCGGACGCGCAACTGACACGAAACTTCAGCGAACCCTCGCACACATACTCGTAGATTTGGACCCTAGATGGAAGGTATTGACAGGAAATTGGAACCGGTGCTCCAAATTGGTAGGGCCCCCTGCCAGACCCCCTGCCAGACCCCATCCTGGCTTCCGGTGGCTCCTCCGGCTGATTTCTGGCGCTGGGTGTCATGTTCGTGTCGAACACACTTGTATAGTATATCCTCGCAGAGACATGTGCCCAATAATCGTCCCATAAAGCTAAAAATAATATGAAATTTATTGCTGTAAATGACAAAACTAAATTTACATACCAACTGTGTCTACACATTTGATTTATTTGTTTACCGGAGACGGGATTCTTCAATCGATTGATTGGCATTAAGTGGCCCATCAGGGCGGCTGACTCACCTTTTAAAACGGGCCTCGGAGTGTCCTTAAAAGTACGAAAAGGATCCTGCAATTAGAAGCACCGGGCTCGACGATGGCCGGGACTATAAATTACGGAATTATTATTCAATTAGCGTGACAAATACGGCGCTCATACATAATGCAGGGAAAGTGTTGGCCAAGAAATGTGGAAATGCAGTCGCAAGACATGCAACCAGAAAACAGCAAACAGCCTTAAGCTTATTAATAGCAAATAAGGAAGGGCGGAGAAAAAATGTCAGGAAAACAGTGGAAAATGTCAGCGCTGTGTCAAGAAGCGTATTAAACCAGCGCGCCAGTGGAGGAAAACAAGACGGGCAAAGTTAAATGAAAATGGAAAATAATTAGCCAACAACTGCAGTGAAAGAAGATGGAGAGCGAAAAGCAAAAGCCGGCGAGGGGAGGCCACGTCTGGGCCTGCTATAATTATATTAAAAATAAACTTTTTATGATATTTCATTCGGTTTTATTATTATTGCGCAGCCAGTGGGGTGTGGGGGGGTGGATGGCTGCGATGACCTTGTCCAAAGAAAAGTGCATCGGAGCACAAACTGGAAGGAAGGAAAAACAGCAGCAGCAACAAATAGCGATAAGCATGCCATTCGTTTCGCATGCAATCCATTCAAAATGTCCCAACTAATTAAAGTGCGGGGCAGCAGTTTCTTTGGCAGTTTTCAGCCCTTTCTGTGCCTTGGCTTAATCATTTTTTAGCAATTCATAGTCCTGGGCGGGCAGGATTAATGTGAAGGCTTGTGGCATGCAAATTGCAGCTCAAACGGGTGCGTTCCGACTTGTAATTTCTTTGGGATTGCAACGAATTCCCATCGAATCCCCTTTAATTGGCTGTTAGGGAAAAAAACTTCCAAGAAAGCGAATGTCAGAACAATCCGCTGGTAAAAATGTAAAGCTTAAGCTCCGCTTTTCCGCTGGGAAAATGGAAGGAAGCCGAGTGAGGTCAAAGGGCGGGCTCGACCTGAGGTTGCAAAGGTGCGATAAAAGCGAACAAACAGAGAAAAAACGCATGCAACAAACCGAAAACAACAAAAATATATTTGATATATACACGAAAAAATGGTTATACCAAGTATACTCCGACTTGTAAATACACTTTTGTAGCTGGCACATACTATATTTGCTTAATTGCCAACAAATGGCATTAACAAGGGAATCGACTTTGCGTTTTTGCTGGGCTTTTGGCTTTTGCTTTGGGCCGTCCCTCGCACGTACATTCGGAGGCGGAACATTTTCAGTTTAACATGGAAATGCAGCGAAATGAGCCCATGACATGACATGCCAACGCAACTCTGACATGGTAATGTGAGGACTTGAAATGGATAAGGGGAAAAGTGGCCACCAAAGTCACACTGTGGGGAAAATTCGAGTCCCTCGCTTTGGAACCTTGGCAGCCTTGCCGTGTGCTTTCGCCTTTTGGAGTTTCCCTTTTTTCAGTGCAGTTGGAACAGGGGAGGTGGGGGGGGAGCTGGGGCTTGGCATGATGAACGGACAGACAGAAGACTGATGGCTCTGGGGCCGGGAGGGGGCCGGAAGAGTGGCGGCAGCCATTGCGATAACTTTTCTACTTACGCGAACACTCACAATTGGTCTTGCACCGCCCCGCGTCCCATACTCCGCGGTAATTGCTACTGGGCTGGGATGCATTCGGGCCGGGGTAATTATACAAGGTGTTTTCGGCAAGTTCATGAAATTTTCATACCAAGGACAGGGTAATTAAAAATTTTCGTCAAATAATACTAATGGAAGCGGCCAAAGTTGGGAGTCGTCAGCGCGCTGCTGACATGATATCATTAAGCTTGGCCCCCGCCACGTTTCTTCCAATTAAATTGTTAGACGACAACTTTCTAAACCCAACAGCAAGGCCGTCTCTTTGCTCTTATTTCACTAAATATCAATTGCCATTCATTCATTAACTTATTAACTAAGCCCTGCCGTCTTCTGTTTGAGCAGACCAATATTTGCTTTGGCTCTTTTCAGCTTTCGATTTTGGCAAACACCAAGTCGAAATCCCATTTAAAGTTCTCAGATTTCACTTTCGCGGGGTCAAATATTTGCCAGACCCGATGGGACAGTTAGAGTGCTATAAAATCGGTCTGTCCAACGGGTCCATGGTAGTTACTTGTTCGTCCATCAACCTTAACGCTGCGTGTTTCAAAATGAAGATCTTTGCTCTGCTCGTTGGCCTGCTGCTGGCTTGTAGCCTGGCCCCTCAGCTGGAGGCTCGATTGCTTCTTACCAACGGCAAGGGCTTCTTCTGTCTGTGGAGCACCAAAAGAACCTGCTCCAAAACCACTCCCGTATGCATTCGCGCCCAAACTGTGGCGGCCGACGGGGCCACCGCGGCGTCCTACGTGTGCAAATACTATCGAAGCCAGTGCCAGTATCTTTTAGATAGTTGCAAGGGTGCCACAAGTGAGTTAGATTATATTAACGCAAGATATTATAATACCCAGTAAATGGAATTTCTTTAAATTGCAGTTTTTGGTATAATTGGCACATCCGATGCAGCCACAAATTACTGTGATACAAATGGTATTGCTGTTGGAGCTACAGGAAGCTGCTAGTTTTCCTGCTTTTGGTTTAATATTTATTTATGAATATTTAAAGTCCCTCTAATTAAAATTCCCACGAATAAAATCGCTCATCCTTTGAATTCCTTTGGCATTTATGCGACCGGAAACGACGCCACGTTTCACTTCCTGTTTCTGCCATTCAATCTCGGCTTTGATCGGACAGTAAAGCGATTCATTTGCGCGACTTTTTGTGTGCTTCTGCAACTCGCTTAGCTTTTTATGGCTCCAGCTCGCACACACATCCAAAAGTTTCATTTTTTTAATTGCATTCGCATAAATCGCGCTACTTGGCAGGGCAAACGGTGGAAAACGGAGGGGAAAATTATGGTTATGGTCACACAGACCAGCTCGCATACAATGTAAATTTATGGGGCTTCGCTTTTTAGTTTGCAATTTTGGGCATTTTTTTTGTTGTTTCGCCTGCGGATGCAATTAGGATGGCAGAGTGAAAACCCTCGCTCTCGCTCTCACCCGGCCATACATTTTCAAGGCCGGAAAATAGGTCATTACGAAGCATTTTGGCAGCGAGAGTTGAAATTGTGTGCATAATTTGCGCATAAATCTCGCTTTACCATTATTTTTGATGCAAATTCTCTATTGTACAGAGGACGAGAAATAATGCAAACGAAATAACGCCATATTTACAGATGTTTACGAATGTGTTTCAATCAATATTAAATCTGTATATTGTCCTCAGCAACAAAAATGATTTTGTAAAGTTACAAGGGTATATTTTCGCATCCGTTCTCAGCCGGTTCGAATGATTATGGGCACCACATTCGATGAGGATGATGATGTTCCCAGAATCGAGGACAAAATGCTGGACCATCCGGATCCAGAACTAGAGGTGGAACTGGAGGTGGAGCTGGAGCTGGAACTCGAGAAGGTGCTGATGCAGGTGCCGGTTTTATTGAGCGAAATGTTCGTGCAATTGCCACGCCCCACCAAATTCCAACCTGTGTTTGGAGAAAATAATCGGATAGAGGCCTTAGATCGTTTAGTATTATACAAAGACTTACTCGATTTCGTTGCCCTGCAATTGGCCCGCTCCAAGAGGCAATCGTTCGGGAATCGGTGGCACTGGCGGGTATAGGCCCACCTGCCGCAGACGTAAGCGTTGGCGTAGCAGCTGGTGGAGGAGCTCTTGCATCTGGCCGCGGGTTTGGAGCTGCTGCTGCTGCTACTGCTGCTTCCGTTGCCAATGACGATCACAGATTTTCCACGGGTATTGGCCGAGGAACGGCGGGCATTCACCGATCGCCTTCGCACAGTGCCCGTCCGGGCTTTCACCTGTCGATTCGTCCTAAGTGCCCTCGCCTGACGGGGCTTGGCGCTGACCAGGGCCCGGGCATTCGTCTTTTTCTGCTTTTTTTGGGCCTCCGTGGCCACGGCAATCAGAGCCACTAGCACCAGAAGAGCCAACGCCCAACGCATTTCGCTGTAAAGTATTTCCTTGGCAATTGCGATCTGCGATTTTTATACTTGCCGATGGCCTTGAAAGATGTTTACCCCCAGCATTTCTTCCTCCATTCATTTGCACAATAGAACATATTTAATTTATATATTTAGCAGCTCAGTCTATATGCCTTTAAATGCTTTCCGTTTGTATTTTAGCTCGAATGGATCTCAGCGCAATTGTGTCAATACTACCCAATTCATCTAGTTTAACACAACCATGTTCGTTTCAAGTAGCGTCACGTGTGGGCGGATCAAGAGTTTGTGGTTCAAATGAACCTACGCTTTGCTATATAAAGTTTACTTTCAGGCGGTTTATTTCCATATACCCCTTACTCATTGGTAGCAAGGATATATTGGATTCGTAGGTTTTCAAAGCTTTTCGTAACCATCAAATATGGGTTTTTTTTTTGAGTAGAGCACTTCCGAAACTAAGTTTTTCCATTTACAATTCTTGATCTGTATCCATAGGGATCCATATCCTAAACTCTTCGTTGGAAACCCAAACATTAATCCCTGTTAACATCCTTTCTTTAGATCCCAGTTCAGCTAAGTTGAAAAAAGTTTTCAACACTTCACAGTATGTTATATTTTTTGACGATAAGGATCCGACAATATATTAGGCGCGGGAAAAGGCATGTTCTTGTGCATTTTATTTTGCCAATTATGAGATCGTAGAAAGGGCGAGTAATGCTGGAGTCAATAAATTAAATATAAAAGTTCAAATATGCCAGACATTATTTGGTTTTTCTAGCCACAAACTTGGAGAATTATAATGACTTTACCGGGATTATTAATTGAACATCATCCGAAGAATGGAAGATATATACCTTTGAATTCGGTAGAGTGTTTCCGGAGATACGAAGAAAAATATGAAAAATATATCATTTCGGAGTTTCTCCGAATTTTTCAGAAAATCATGGGAGAAATTATACGTAGTTAACGATGTATTTGCTATATATATATATTTATTAGAACTCTTATCAACATAATTAACAAATAATTAATTAAATCTGACTAAAAATGATGACCAACATTATGCTTGAATTATTGATGATGTGCCCTGGGATTTGTTGGACTTTTTAGAACCACTGCCACAGGGTCGAGGCTCATTGACGGGCATTCCGCGACAGAGGACTGCATTTACCTTGCGGTAGACTAGAGGAATTGGAAACATTTAGTGAATAACTGCCGGGAACTAGTGAAATGCACTCACATTTTTTCGCAGCGATGACGGGACAATTTGTTAGTTGACGCTCACAATCGTTGGCGAAGGAGGTGCAAATGTTGGCCCGTCCCAGTCGACCGCACGATTTCTTCGATGATTTGCAGTTTTTATTGATTTTGCTCCGACAACTTTGGGATCTGCGGGATCAGACATTAGAGCTTGAGGACTTTCTACTAACTGAAGAGCCGAACCCATTATCATCCTTGTTATTGGTGTAGTTGCCGCGGGGGCCTGACGCGGTCACGGTCACAAAGAAGATCGCCAACAGGATGGCACACAGAAACATTGAGACCTTCATGGTGTCTTTAACTAAAAACTTCAATTTGAATTAACCACAAGTATCTGGCGCTTTTATACTCCACCCATCGTTGCTTGTTTTGCAAAAAAGGAACAACTATTTGCTCCACTTTATGATCTTATTATGCAAATTCCAGCTGAGCCAACAACGATTTATAATTTTCATTAGATTTCGGGTCCCCAACCTTGTATCGTTTGGCGAAGTGTGTTTGTTTGTATTTAGAATACAAAAATCAACTCCGGTATCCGACAATATTGTCGATTGAACAGCTTAAATGTTATTTAATTTCTTAACAAATGATTTGCAAGATTTGTATGTCCGGTTGGATGATTCGATGCAAAAGATTTTTAAATTAATCACCCAGAAAAAACATCAATTTTATTAAAAAGATTAATACATGGTTTTGGAATCCTAAGGTAAACTTTCAACATCTTTGTAACGTCAGTGCGTCCGGCGTTAGGATTTGCCGCCCTTGGGTTTAACCGCGGCGGATAATAATTGGCGTTATATTCGAGGACGAAGAGGATGAGGACGATGAGGAGCCGCAGATGCCGCGGGAGTTCACGCTGAGGCTGGAGCACTGGGACAGGCTGACCGACGAGTAGGAGGTGGAACTCACGCAGTTTGCGTACCGCAGGGCGCAGCTATTTTTGAAGCGGTTGCACAGATTGGACTTGCCGTACTTGCCGCAGGCATTCGTCGTCGAATTCCAATTGCAGTTCTTGATCACGCAGACCTTGGGTGAGCTGCTGCTCGAGCTGCTGCTGCTGGAGAAGAAGCCGCAGGCGAGCGACAGGATAACCAGGAGTGTTGTCAGACAGAGAGCGCTTTTCATGTTGGCTTTAGTTTGTGGGGTTCAATGGGGTTTACTGTCGCTTTCCCCAAACCACCG
This sequence comes from Drosophila ironensis, assembly GCA_021223825.1. NCBI lineage: Eukaryota > Metazoa > Arthropoda > Insecta > Diptera > Drosophilidae > Drosophila > Drosophila ironensis. The sequence continues at coordinate 530,537 of JAJJHQ010011567.1, forward strand.
GAACTATTTATAGTAGCTCAGCAAGTTCTGGTTGTCAGCGTTAGACCATGGCCAGCAGTGAAAGCCAGCACCTGTTCAAATACAGGTCGCTAGATGGTAAGAGGCGATTTGCACACATTTGACATTGGCAGATGCGATACCTTGGGAAACCACTAGCTTACGCATTTCATGGTACTTATTTGGCAGTTTACTAACCTGGAAATTAGCCTCCAACTTTGGCAACATGAATACTTCTCTTAGTTTCGAGCTTTAGCTTCTAGAAATGTTGCAAATGCTTCACTACAAAGGTAATTTTAGTTGTATGTGTTTCAGGTGAATATACTTTTTAATTGTTTTTAGTTTGCGCATAGCTAAATTATTTTAAACTGAAGAATTTCTCTTAAAAGTGGTTCCACTAGTCGTATACTTAATAAAAAATGTAATGAAATTTATTTTACTAAAGAGGCAATGCTAATTGCATGTAACTATTGTAGTAATTTTCTTAGCTAAAATATCTATCCTAGTCGTATACGTAATATCATGGACGATGTATTTTACGTGCGATATGCCTGCCTAAAAGTATGCAAGTTAATCTTTGAAGCCATCTCGCGCTGGTTTTTACACTCATCACATGAGTGTAGCATCGTGAAATTTATCCCCCTAATTGTTTCCCATATCAGCTAATCCCATACACGATCTGGCTTAAACAAACTGCCAATTATCGGCAATTGCTCTGCCAAGAACCGAGAGCTCAAACAACATGCGTAATCCCCGCCCATCCGTCTCGATTTCGATGGCAAGTGCAATGCATTGCAGTGCGTAAACCACGAAAACAAGAGCCAATTGAAAATCAACAGCCAAACTGAGAAGGCGGGGGGGGTAAAAAACCAAAACAATCAGCTCATGTGTGCTCGGTACTTTTGTGTTTTTGTTTGCCATCGAGTGCTTTGTTTCGCTGTGGGATTGTTTATTTATTTATTCCATAAACGCATTTTTATTAAACGCCATCGTCGGCATTGTAAGTGACTTTGGTCAAGGCTGAAAATCAGTGTCGTTAATTGGCTTTATATTGATTTTTATTTTAGCCATTTTTCGGGGAGTTACTTGGCAGAGCTCAGCCCCACTTCTTAGAGCAATCAGCAGAGTATTTATGTTGAAGAAATCGTTTAGTGCTCGGCAATTTGCCAGGCGGGGTAATGGTAATAATGCAAATTTATGCATTATTTCGTGAACAATTTGGCGTGCGTGTCTGGCGGTGTTTATAACTCGGCCTCAGGCAGGGGGCGAGGGGGAAGGGGGCCCAAAACCAAAACCAAGTCAAGTCAAGCATCCATTTGGGCCGGCAATTAGTTGCCCATTGAATCGATAACATGTCTAAGTCATCATATCGCACAATTCTGCTTGCCTGCCCAACTATGTCAACTGAACATAATTGCCGGTGGGCGTGTGCATGTGGGCCGAGAAAAGTTTGCAACACTTTCTATTGATTTGATGTGAGTTCACCCCGTGAATGGTGGCGGCGACATCAATGGCAAACGCTCAACGGATTGACTTTCCGTCAAGCAAAACCGAGTGGCATAAATGACTTTAATTCGTGCCAATAATCTAAAGTTCTCAGGAGTGAGAATACAGAGAAAGTGCTTCCATTGCTTAATATTAGTTTGATGTGGTCGGAGCTGTGTTTTGGTAGATTGATTACGTTACCCCAAACCCCAACACTTGATTATTCATACGCTTCGTATTGTTAATAGCAACAAGCTGCTCGCAGATAGATTACACTTTCATTAAGTTGGTATCACAAATTGATCACGCCAATGCATTTCGATATATCTGCCTATAATGTGCACTTCCTCTCTGGGGTGCCATGATTTTGTCGGCATGCCTAATGAAGCTGCACTACATTAATCAATTGGCCAGACTCAATTAAGCCGTGGAGTCTAAACAAAAGATCGATTGCATAACGTTGTCCAGTGGCACCCCGAATGGGTTTACATTAATCAGCCATTCAGCCATTCAGTCGGTGATAAAAACAAAAGGCAAAAAAAAACAATCTCACGTTAGACGGGGAAAAACGGAAAAACAGAGATACAAAAGTTGCGGCCTGAAGATGCCACTCGATGCGGCGGCCAACGGGTTTGGTTTTGCTTTTTGTCGCATTGCAGGAAGTTGCAAGTTGTCGGCGGGTTGGCCGCATTTGGCAATGGCCACTACCAGGGGATTGATGACGGCTGCTGGAGAGGGTATGCCAGGGTATGTGAGTGCCACAAAGAGTTGGACTTAATGCCTACAGATACCTACAAGTTACAAGATACCTGTGCTGCGGGCAATCGTTAAATGTTACTATACGCGGAATATTAGAGTAAATTCCCAATTGGAACTGTTTTGACAGATGTTTTAAAGGCCTAACAATAGAGATAAGTTAAATAATCTGGCTATGAAGCAATAAAGGTTAGCAAAATTCCATTAATTATGAAGAAAACCTATTGTAAGAGGTGTCACAACACTAATTTGAAGATACCGGCCAGATATGGGTTTTAACTTAAGAGTATTGGCCGTTTTCCAAAAAAATATGTCTGCCACAGTTAGTAATTAACTCTTAATTTCTGCCTTCGATCTGGTGGCTTTCTAAGGGGTATCAAATAGTCGGTTGCTTTCTTCCCATCAAAAATAAGCAGCCGCATAGGCCTTAAACAGATCTTTATTTGATTGGTGGCGCTGCAATCAAAATTATTTAATTTAGATGCGGCAAATGAATTCGCCGGCTGCAGTTGGCGTGATGCTGCCAATGCGGCAATGCAATCACGGTCGGTGGCGCCCCCGTTTATACGTTTATAACAGTAAAACGGAAAGCAGCCACATCGCCTGCGAGGCCCAACAACAAACTTTCACTTTCGACCGCCTCATTCGCGGCGTCTCGTTTCATTTTGCTGGCCGGCTCGCAATTTCTGCTTTTGGGCAGGTCAGTTTCAGTTTCAGTTTCAGTTGAAGTTTCAGCTTAAAGTTTCAGCCTCGGTTTCGTTTAAAGCTCCAGCCGGAGTCCGCTTAGCTATTTACTTGCATTTGAGCCGCGCTGGTTGAGTGCATTTCGATTTGGTCTCCTGTAATCAGTGGGCTTTTGTTGTTGTCTAAGAAAATGTTGTAATATAATTTTAATTTGTACCCAGAAATGATTGCCAATTGCCGCTGCCTAATGTCGATTATACAATTTTTGCAGTTTTCCTCCCTCGGACGAAAGTGTTTCGAGCGCTTTAGCCGGGCTAATACCAGCCTCGCGCACAGATTTGAAACACACAATTTGTGTAATTATTTTTCGTGCCTCGGCTGCGGGTCTCTTGTTTTCGGATCTGATTGACCCGGGGCGGATCGGCGAGCATGAGCCTAAGCGATGGGCAAGCCCCGCCGCGCATTGAAGGTCTAAGGTCTTTCGGTAGCTTTGGTGGATCGCCAACAGCCATGTTTGGAGAGCCCTGAGGAAATCGAAAATGGATAGCTAAGCGCGCGCATGCGTGAGGTCGTCGCACTTAAATGTCAAACGGTTCAGTGCTCTAATGAGAGCCCCCGAGCAAATCCCCTCCCTCCCAGCGGCTCGGAAACCCATGGACCCCTGTCGAAGATTGGTCAATTCGATCTGGTGAACGGCTCGGCCAAATCTGCCCGCCTAGTGCCACGGATTGTCGCAACCGTGTGGCAAGAAGAATGACCATAGACGATCTGCGGCCTGTCCAATTTGTACAACTCATTGCGCGAGAGGCGACGACGCCGTGCAAGTTGTCTGGGTAATTAATGCGATTTTTTACCATCAATTTTGGCCGTTAATTAAGCCAGCAACTCTGTTGTGGGGCACAGGTGTAACACACATTTGCGCAGGCGTGGCCGACCAATAGCACCCGCTCTGCGCAACATGTTCGGTATCGAACTTGCTGCCCCCCCAGCGACCTTTCGAGCCAACTAATTGTTATTGTTTATATGTATTGTTGTTGCGGCTGGCATGCAAATCAAGTGATTGTTGCCTTGCCTTTTGAGTTCTGCTGCTTTTTTGTGTATTCCCTTCATCAGCCTCGTCTGGCTGCCAAATTTGTGCGTTAACGGGTGTTGTTGCCGTCACCGAAGTGGCCGACAAACGTTTTGGCCATGTTTGGAGCTGGTAGCCTCTGAATGCCACAAGAACCCAGACTTTGGACGTGTCCAGTTTGCTAATTGCCTCCAAAATTAAATTATTTGTTGCTTGCTTTTGTAGGCCGCAATTTCTGTGATTGCAAAAGGTAGCCAAGGAGGGACACAAATAAATATTTAATAGGAGTATGCAGAAGGTCTGCACTTGGCAACAATAAATTCCACATGATTAAAGCCTAAATGCATATAGTCCAAGATCAAAAGATAGTCGCAAAACCTGATCTCATAAATGATTTACTGCCTTTTTACGACCTATTCGGTGGCCCAACAAATTGTTTCCAACGAATTTAGCATCCGCATTAACACTTGCCAATAAATGTGAGATAAGAATATATTTAAAATGCCACTCTTAAGTGCTAATCAAAGCAAATTAAAATTTGCATAAACCCGAAATGAGTTCCTCGTAGCCCCGGCCGGCGATCGAAGCTGTGACTCCATCGGAAAGCTGTTGCGATTCTGTCAAGATCGATAATGATGATGATGACGAGGAGAAATCCAAAGCCGAAAGCATTGACAGACCTGGCCGTATAGTATGGTTTCTTCATGCATTTATTGTCGAGGCAAGGCAAATAATATCGCATTAGTGGCGGCGGAATGAAGTGGATCAGAAATACAAATAAATGCGAGTATACGGGTATATGGTCGTTTTCATTTGTCGCTGGCATAGGAAATGGACATAATGGGTTAATAACAAATAATAAACACACAGATTAAATATTATTGCTAGCCAAATGATGGGAACCTTGAGTGAATTTAAGCCAGCCACCGACAATTGGCCGTCAGTGTGTTAATTACATTGCCAAATGCGAAACCTAGAAATTCGGGCTTAAAGTGTAACAACAACAGTGGTGGTAACAAGCGAATGGGGCAACCAATGCGGTGTTGAAAGCTGCGTGGGCAGAGCTAGGAACCAAAGCAATTAAGCCGCGAATTTAGGAGCTTGGGAAAGAAATCCATGGAGATTTTATCACTCAGAAGGGAGTGAAAGGTGTATAAATTAGTAATCCGGCAAGAATTACTTGCAGAAGGTTATCCAGTCGGTGATATTATCCATTAACATGTTAAGCAGATATGATTGTGAATAAAATATCGAGACAAGATGTCTGGCAGCGCTCTTTTGTTATGCTAAAGTTCTACTGATATGCGGAAATTCGTCAAAAAATAGTTTTTAAATGACATAATTATTCGCGTCAAAATTGATGATGAACGTCAGATGACATTGGGATATTTTATATGGTTTTAATATCTTACGATTCCACTTAGACTTCATCTGCAGCTATCACCCTCATCGCCAGACTTTATGCTGCTATTCAATTTCAATTAGCGAACTTTCCATGCAATTATTGTCTAAATTATGCACATGCCACTCCGCTCGTACACCATGTCGTATGTGTAATTGTAATTGCAACCGCTAATTAAAACGAGAGCTCAAGCTCAATGTTTAATGCAAACAATGCAAATTGCCCGCATGGCATGTGTGCTTGCTGGCGGGATGAGGCATTGAACTTGTCGCCAAAGCCGTCCTCTTAGCCGAAATCCAAATCAAAATTCCTCACGCGCCATCTGCCAGAAGCCTCCGCCCGATGATGGCAGGGAACTTTGAGCTGCATCCAAGGGAGTCGGGAGGAACTGCTCCCAGATTGCCCATGGAGCGTAATCATAATTAATTGAACATTGTTTTTAACAAGTTTCCGTGTCAAGATTGGTTGCTGTAAATATAATGATTGTAACATTTGATGGCTTCCTGTGTGGGGAAGCAGTTACAGTTTATACTGCCCTCGTTAATTTTGCAGTTTGGTTGAAGGAAGGAAAATATTTTGCATATAATTAGCATGAGCTCGTTTTTAATAGAATTTTCCCCCTATCCATTTCCTAGAATCCACTTTCAAGGTCAGTCTGAAAACTGTTTTCCCTTTAAATGCCGCATCGCAATCAAATTAAAGCCATCCGTTTAATCTAGTTTCGGGCTTTGGTTTCATTTTCGGTTTTTGGTTTCTAATTTTCAGCCTTTGCCGTTGCGCTGCCTTTGTTTTGTGGAACATTAATTGATTTAATGGCTGCGCTGGCCAAAACAAGTCCCATGCCTTCGAGTTGGCGATAATAATTTTGGTTTTGTTAACGAAGCGTTAAAAATCGCTAAGCTGCGCCAGCATAAGTGGCAACAAACTGTTGGCGGCCGCTCGGTAAATATTGTATCTGGCAGATAGATGCGGCGGCGCTTCACGCGTGGCAAGCTCTTTTCAAGTGCAGCATGCAATTTTGCAATATCGAAGAAGCAGCAGCCGAGGAGCTCGGAAAAAAGTGAAACTCCGGCAGATACACAAGCATAACTGTAACCATAATTACCGACAGCAATGAAAAGCGAAACAAAATTAATGAAGTGTGTGATAAGCGCCAAGGGAAAAGCGTTCGCCGAGAAAAACCAACGCAATTCCCGGCAACACAATGAGGCCCCTCCCTGGCGGAGATGCTTGTACTCGTACTTGTTGCTACCACGACGACGTATCGCGGTGCCATGTATCTTGTGCCGACGCGGAAGTTTGCTGGAACACAAAAAATTTCGTTTCGTTAGTTGGCCAAAACAATGCACAATGTACCAGCCCCGCACTCACGCTGGAAATTGTTTTGTTAGCAAAATGTTTTTGTATCTTGAACTTGAGGCATCATCGGGCAAAGATGTACACATGTACGAGTATCTATGGGCGTAGACCCATTGCACGCGGGTTGGTGTGCTTTCGGATGTGGGTGGGTGCTTTGGTAGTTGGGTGTGAGCCATGAAATCGGATGTCTGCTGAAATTGAAAATGTTCTCAGAGCTTATAGCAACAAGCCAAGGCAAAATATGAAACCCAAACATGTGGATAGAGGCAACAAGAAAATATTATTTAAACATTCGCAGGGAAAACATCATTGAAAGGATTTCCATGACATTCAATCAACGAACATGTTTTCGGTACTTATTTCAGAAACGCGCGCTTCTAGGAAAAACATTAAGTCCCCAATAAATCAAGCAAAAAAACAATCGCCAAGAGGCCGAAACTATTTTGACCAAATTATGTCAGAGTTGCTTCCAATGATTGTGTCTAGCCCGTGTTTTTTGGCAGTCTTTTTGCAGGCGTTTTTCTATATACTCGTACCCGAGTTTTTTCCTATTTTGTGTTAAGATGATTTGTGCCAGTGCCACTTGAACTGTGCGTCAGCAATGATTGAGGGAGATGACTTGGAGATGGAGATGGAGATGGAGGCGGAGATGAGGCTGGAGACGACGACGTATGTTTGGAGGCGCTGCTGGCCCTCGGCATGTCAGATGTCGATGTCGATGGCGATGGCGATGGTGATGGTGATGTGATGATGCTGTTGTTGATGCCCGATGCTCACGTTGTTGGTTTTCGCTTTTCTTGCCTCTATTTTGCAGCTGAGGTCTGCTGTGCTAGGTATTATTGCATCATCAAAGAGATTGAGCAATGAGTGGATTTAAATACAAATATAATGGTTTCGGTTATGGCCCATTGTATTTGGTCGTTGAACTGAGCCCTAAGCTTTGGCTTACAAATCGATGATGGCTGCGCCTGATGCTCTAAATTGAATATTTGCAAAAAAGTGAATGAAATGGAGATGAAATGGCTGTATACGAATCGCTGAATCACAAAAGCTGGCCAGTTTAATCCAAAATTAACCCGAAAGGCCACCGAAGCTCATTTAAAATAGATCATATTTCCTTTTAAATGATTAATCCACGTTTCCTTTTTTTGCCATTGAATAATTCACTTTGGACCGTGTGGCATTCATTGCCGACGAGGGCATTTATTTACCTTTTTTCGGGATGACAATTGTCCCGACATTTGCAGAAGGAACCACAAAAACCGTTTTGCTGACACATCAAATGGGAAGCACACAATTACCGGGCATATTTCTTCCCTGTTTCTCCCTTTTTTGTGCTCTCGTTTTTTGCTCGCCCATTTTGGTTTCCCTTTTGTGGGCTGAACACGTGCAAAGTGTCCAACATGGCGGACCACGGACCCACAGACCCATGGACCCACGGACCAAATGGGACCGAAGAAGTAAAACGCCATAAATGCCCAGGTCCACTTACAATTAAAGCCCCCAACGGGGGGAGGGCCGGCGAAAAGCAGTGAGTTGCAGAAAAAAGCATACAGAGGCTACATCGGGAGTAAAAAGCATCGAGTTTCAGTTTGCAGATGAAATGTGTCGAAATATTAAATAAATTAACCTTACTAAAAACTCTGTTTCCAGATTTCGGTTGTCTTCTCACTTTAAATGTTAAAGGAACTGCTAAAAAGAGTCTTAAATGGTATTCAGTGTTACCGTATCTCGATTTAAAAAGCCCCACATTAAAATATATTTGCAAAATCTGTTTTTTGTTTATTCGTCAACACAACAATAAGATTAATCTAAAGTTTAAGCGTATTTATTTTATACCTGTTACCACTAATATCCATTTTACTCAAACATAACTTAAAATCCTGCAATCCCTGATAGATATTCTGGATATGGGAGCTTTTCTCTGTGTAGTGGCTATGAAAAACCGAAAGTGGCAGGCCGGGTGTCAAGCGGGGAGCATACGGAGTAACATATGCCATAGCCATTCGATTCGCAACGGATTTGGATCTGGGTGCAGCGCAATCTGCGCCTCAGCATCTCTAATGCTCGCTGCAGCTGCCGCCAATTGAAGGGGCTACTGCCGCAGGTAGAGGGACCGGGGCGTGGGCAGGGGCAGGGACAGGGGCAGGTGGAGATTGTGGAGCGAAATGTTTTTGCCATATCGAAGAGCATGTTGCACAATGTCCCTGGTGCGAGCACATGAAAGATGCAGATACAGGAGGGGAAAAGACCGAACGCACACACATATTGGAACTGGAGCAGAGATCAACGAGTCTGGCCGCCAGTCAAAGGCAAACATCTGGCTGTGGCAACAGCACAATCCCCTCCCAAGCCCAATCCCCCCCAGGTTTTGACCAGGTGCAGCCGGTTTCCTGTGCGTTGGCAGCGTGTGCTGCAATTCTCAGCATGCTTGCTGCGATTAAAAGCGGCAAATTGCTCTGGAGCCTCCGAATGGGGGCAAATTCAAGCATTCTAAGGCAAGGAATGCCGATTTGATGAACTGCAAGTTGCCCAAGTCAACTAAAAGTTTGCAGAAACTGATCAAAATGTTTCCAAATCAAGACTCATAGAGGGGAATTTATTTATTGTTCTTCGAGCGAATAATTGATTTCCATTTATGGCAAAAAATTTCACAAAAATGTTCTATGCCGGCCACTTGAATGTTTGGGGGAATATCTGCAGTTTTTGCCAGCTGCGGTCGCACTGATTTCATAAATCTTAAAAAATAAACCAAACAATTATTGGCTAATTGCCTTTTTTGGTGACTTAGCTGACCGCAAACTCTGGGCCACTTCAGTTGGCTTAATTGAATTGTTTTTGGCTTCTCTATGGGCCATCAATTGCTTGTTGGCACTCGGGGCCACCAAAAAAAAAAACTAAACAAAAATAACTGACCTGGCCGAATAAACGCCATAAATATCGGCACGATTTTTTGACAAAACAAAAACAAAACGGCAACTGCCACCGCCACCGCACTGAAAGTGAAAGCTTTTTAGTTTTTTTTTTACAAAAATTGCTTTATAAATACATTTTTGGTATGAAAAGTGGCCAAGCAGCAGAAAAAATGTATAAATTATTAACGTTTATTTTTCATGGGGCCAAAGGAAACAGAAGTTGCCCCAAAATCTGTCCACAATGGGAATAATCTCGAATGAGAAATGACGCTCATCACCTGGCGGTTGCCGAGGCGTTGGCGAATGTTGCCCCACCCCAGAGTCGCAGAGTCTGGGAGTTGAGGCTGAAAGTCAAGTGATGTAATTTCAATTTCTTTCCTAGCCACAAAAACTTGAACTTGGCCAGATGCTCCATGCCACTTACTCTGTCCGAAGTTGCCTTGAGTTCAATGTGAAGTTGGTGGCTTTTATTTTCTCCTCGATGATTGCAAAAGCTCACGTGAATCAGCAACTTCAGGGGAGACAATAAATGAAATTGGGATTAGGAAATGGTTAAAAAATGCTAGAGTCACTTTTTCCCATGCACCTTGAAGAGTGTAAAGTGTAGACCCACTTCGTTGTGATGAATTTCTCGGTGGCATTTTTTCTCTGGCATTTCTTTGGCGCAGCCGCAGCAGCCGCAGCATTTCGAGTGCTCATTAGCATATCAATGTGACTCGGAGGAGCACTCCGGCTGTGACATAATCACCAGCTGTCACTTTAATTTACTGCTAATTAATTATCAGTCCGCCGGAGACTACACTTTACAAAAGTAATAAACACTGAATGGAAACTCTAATTAATTTTGATGGTAATCGGCAAGCACCAAAACGTCTCGAACCACTGGCGACCGCAGCCCGAAGATCAGGCCGCGTCGAACATGCTGCGAGCTCTTGGCCAAGCTTGGTTTGAGCCGCGGTTTCATGCCGAAACAGTTAGTTGAGCGCCGGTCGAAGAAGCGAAAGCATCACGAACGCGGGTGCGCATGCGCGTTGATCGTGCCCGAGCCGAATGCCTTCCATGAGCCCGCGCGACTGAAACGTGTTTGAAATTCGCAATCCAGAGATTGGCCAAAAAGAACTGTGGACAAAAACGGATTCTGGCCACCCCTAAAAAGTGACAAGTGACCAACAAACAAAGAAGAAATTCAAATATTATTCCAGACCCCAAAAAAGGTGAATGAAACCGCATAGGAAACTGTGTCACAAGCAAAGAAAGTCGCGGATATGTGGGCAGAGTCCCAAGATCTTTTGAGGTGTAACCGAAGCTTCGATTGTTTTGTTTACCTTGCTGTTTGCGGGCTTGTCAAGTTGGTGGGATCATTGACGTGGGATTCCAATGGTAACGTAAAGATCACCATTTTGGGGCCCGAGACGCCCAGGCATGCGGCAGAACTGTTCTTCGCGGGTGATTCACGCACAAAGCCTCCAGCTCCTCATCTTCAAAAGGGAGGAGGTGCGGTTGCGAGTCGCCTTGTGCATTAATTTCACCCTGCCGCTAATTTGGTTCATGTAAATCCGTGTTTGGGTATGATATCATGCGAATAAATATTCATATTTAAATATTCGAATACCTAACAAGGTCGCCAGGCTTTTGGCAAACTAGTTTCCAGTGTTTTTGCATTATAATTCGATGTCGAAATATATTTATTTTGATTTTACCTTTTCGTTGAACAGGTTGTTTTGAGAATCAGACACCTTTACGGATTTTTTGTTGGGCACCATCTTGATCATAAAATATTTTGGTGTGGAAACTTTTAAAAGTTTCCATTAACCAATTAAACTTTCTGGCGGCTACTGTCGTTTGCAGACTGCCTAAAGTTAACCACTAAAACTATCAATCACTCATCGTTTACAAAGTCACCTGATTACACAAAGTAATTCGACTCGAACTTGACACATTTGATATGCAAATGGCCCAAAGCCCTGGCCAAGCCAAAGTCAAAGAGGCAATTGACGCTCAGATGAGGCTGAGGTTGGCCGGGGCAATCAGTCAACCGCAGCGCAGTGGCTGTCTCGGCCAAAGATGCCAATTAATTAACAGGAACCGGGGGCCATAAGTGCTTCCATATATCAGCATGCATATTCGGCTCTAATTGTGGTTAAACACTGCCCTGCCAATTAACTGGGTGCGGTTAAGGGTCGCAAAAATGGCACTAACAACTTAAAGCCCCTACACTCGGGCGGGAAACGAGAATTCAGTTTTAAAGGCAGGTGCCTGTGATGCAGATTTGCCTTCGTTGGAGTAGAAAATAACTCATGGCCAAAACAAGCCCTAAACTATTTTCTCTTGCGTGCAAATCGCTGCAACTGCATTGTGATAGGTATATGTGCATAGCTAATGTTTGGATTTATGCCATAAAAAAATGTATAGACCCTGAAAGAGCGCCAGATACACGATTTCATTTGCGTGCCACAGCCAAGTCACGTTGGGTTTTTTCTCTGCAGTTTGTGTATTTTATAATTTATATTTCCAAACATGAAAAAAGAAGAAGGTCCGCAACCTTTTTCAACTTTGGCCGCTTGTTCGGGCCCCACAAATGTTAATCGATAACCGAAAGCGATTAAAACAAAACAACCCGAACACACAAAGCAAACCCACAAATTTTTATGCAAATCCAAAAAATTACAAATGCCCCCGAAAGATTGCATAAAGCCTTTTTCAAATGGGCGTTAGCAAGAAATAGTTGAAAGGGGAAAACCTGTAACCCAAAAAAACCCAAAGCCTACAACAAATGCGCACTACTTGTTTAAAAAAAAGGGAAAAGTTGAAACAAAAGCCGATAGTGTTGGCAGAAACCAGCATCAATACAAAAAGTAATGCACTAATTTGAATAGACCAACTAAGCATGAAAAAAAGTAAATTGCAGTTGTTTTTTATGCAGGGAACCATGGGGATTATTGGAAGTAGTTTCGAGTATTTCGATCTATCAGAAGATTATCTTCAACAGTGGATAAATATTCCCGTAATTGGAGCATATTAATTCCATGCTGGCAATGGGTAGTAAAATTTAAGTGAATGTGAAAAACCGTGGCATTTTTTAGCAACCAAATGGAAGCTGGACAAATGTGACTGACAATCCTGTCAGTTCTAGTTAACCTTCCCGGCCAAATGGAAATTGGCAATTCATTTATCGACAGCACTCCGCTCACCAATTCTGTGCATTTTTTAGCCGACCGACTCAACGAATTTTTCCCTGCAATTATTCCACTTGGCCGGCTTTGAATATTTTAATGGAATATTGCTGTCGACCGGGTTGCAAGCTCAATTTCAGTTTTACATTTAATTAAAAAGATATTTCTGATATTAGATAAGCAAACCAATTTGCCTTTGATGCCCCAAAACGGGTTGTACATGCATTTTCGCAAACACATTTCTTTGGAACTAAACCAGTTGGTCAGCCGGAGGAAAATCGTTGGGTATTGGCGACTGGAATGCCAATTGATTGGCCATGCAAAGTTATGCAGATCCATAAACCGGCTAATGGTTGCGGCGGAGTCGTGAAGTGTAACACCTGCAGATAGATAGCCGCGGCAAGGTGAGCCGGCTTAGTGGATGCTGCGGAAAAATTCGCGGCCAACGCCGAAGAACGGGTTCGATGGTTGACGGAAGAGTTTGGGTATTAACCACAATTTCTGTTATGTAAGCCGGCCATTGAAATGGCAACCAGTTGATGCACTTGTTCGTGCCTTCCACTTTTTCATACGATCGGAAGAAATGATGATGAAAATACGCACAGCAATTACGGGAACGCGTTTTCCTGAAAATGTAACCAATATTTTGTATCCCACGGGTTCATCAAAAGCAAAATTAATTTCAAGGAAACTACAGAAATTTTAATTGAATTATCTTTTCGGCTGAATGCCTTTGGAGTTCACATTTTGAATGATTTCTTTGCTGTTTTCTCAGAATGCGGGAGCGCAGTCAAACAACTCCAAGAAGGCGTCGAGCCGGCCCAAAGCAGGCTCTGCCCGGCAGCTCCTCCGAGGGCGTGGGCGCCCTGGAATCGCCCTATTACACCATCGACAATACCGAGGACATTTATGGCACCACCTTGCTGCCGTCCCAGCGCTGCTATGTGGATCCCTGGGACTTGGAGAACTATGATTACGTGCGCAAGAAGATCGATGATGTGACCGTTGGGCATGTTCCAAATGAACCGACCTATGGCGGGGGCCACTCGCTGACCCCCAGCCCCACCCACGGCTATGGGGCGGGAGCGGGGATGTCGGCCACCATGCCACGCCCCCACACACAGACACGCCGCGTTTCGCGCACCCAATGCCAACTGGAGTGCTGTGTGCCCCAGAGGAGCCGCAGGCGGAGCCGGAGCGCCCGCAAGGAGCCGCTCTACACGGCCCGCAGTGACATATACGGGGCGCCCAGTCGGTACGAGGACTACATGGCCACCATGACCAGGCAGCTGCACTTGAACAACGACGAGGAGCGCGGGGAGGAGCAGCCGGAGGATCTCTATGGAGAGGAGCAGAGGCAGCTTTATAATGGCTTTGGGGGTGAGTTAATAGCACAAGTTTGTCGCTGTAATTTGAGGTTTGGTACCTGGTAATAAAGAGATTAATTAAAATGTTGTCCACCCCTCAGGCTTCTCGAGTGCCAGCTCCACGGAGCACCCCTCTTCGATTGGCGACGAGCTGCCCTACCCGACGATGCAGCGCAGGGCTGCCACCCTCCAGCGCCGCTCCGTGCCCGGCCAGATGGTCGGCAACCAGAGCAACCAGATGGGCTACGGCACTGCCCCCCATCCGAGGCGCAAGCGCAGCGGGAAGACGGCAACGGCGCCTCCGCCGCAGATCGATTTTCCCGCCCCGCCGCCTCTCTCGCCCGCCTACGACTACTGCAATCCGTACGCTACACTGCCGTACTGCAGCATACCGGATTGCAGCGAGTGCCAGCAGCAGGCGACGTCGCTGATCTACGCCGCACCCTCGACCCTCTACGGAACGCTGGGGGCACCGAGGGGGGCATCGCCGCACTCCAGCGGAGGCGACTCCTCGCTCTACTCGGGAATTTACGCCCGTAAATTCGGACTGAGCAAGAAGGGGCTGCTGCAGATCGATTACTCCTGCAGCTGGAACGACCTGGACCGGGTGATGCAGAGCCACTACTAAGGAACCTGCACTGGCCCTGGGTACTTGGGTTTGGGTCAGCACAGCCCGTGGGCAAACAAGCATATCCATTATGTACTTAAGTCATTCTCCATACACAAGTACTCGTACACCCCCCAAAACACACACCCACAAGACCAAATAACTGAACATGTTTGTCGTAGACTTGTAGTTTCTTGAATATTATCAAACTTACTGAATAAACACTTGAAAGTCAACAAAAAGAGGGACGGGTAAAGATTATTTCTGAACCAAAAGTAAGGCATAGACCTGAATATCGGGGTATTAGCTTATAGACATTCAGGAATTTTCCTGATGACAATTAACAGGCATTACCAGAAATGAGTCCCATTACTTATTGTAGGGAGACCTTAAACTATTTGACGGCCAGTTTGCACCGGAAGTGTGTTGGGGATATCACACTTGGCCAGAACTAATCAACTAATTAGGCCCAGTGCAGCCAAAAAAAAGGCAACTTGACAGGAACATTGGGTCGGGCCAACGTCATTTTACTCTAATTAGCAATGACGTCATGCTTCTTGGCCGAACATTTGTTCCGGGGGAAAGCGAACATGGAAACGGTTTTAGCGCCGGACTTTGATGAATGTTGGGGGATTGTCAGGCCCAAAATTCGTTGAGCACCACCGCCGGGCAGGTGTGCTGTGTGCTGTGTGCTGTGGGCCGTGGGGTGGTGAAAAGTTTTAAAGCACACTTTTTGGGAACAGCACGTAAAGTCGGGGAAATCCGTGAAACTTGGGCCACCGAAATGGGAAAATGCAACTTCAGCTCGATTATCCCGGCCCTAGGTGCACTCCCGTGCAAAAGGGGAAAATCAATAAGGTAAATAAAACGGAAAAGATTTTCCTCTATCTCCTTTGCTCCTCCAATCTCCCGGTGCCTGCGTTCCCCCGCTTGCCATTGAGTGCGATTTCAATTTCTCAATCCAATTTACCTTTGCAACAGTGTGTGTACCCAACCCAACACAACCCAACCCCGCCCGGCAATACAAATGCGAATGCGAATACCAATACCAGGGCAAACACAAGCACAAACACAAATACGAAGCAAAGTACAAACACAAAGCAGCACAAGTAAATCATAAAAAGCAGCAAATCTGAATGCACAAAAAGAAATGAGAGGAAAAGGTTCCAAGTCACTGAAGAAACAAATAAAAAACGAGAAAATAAAAAACAAAAAACCGGAGGGAGGGGATTTCTGCTATGCACATAAAAGCGCAAATATTTGCGCAACATTTTCGTCGTTGGCGACGTGGCGATAAAAATCGAACAAGAAAATATGCAAAGCTGAACCAGAAAAAAAATCAAGAGGAAAAATAACAAGTAAAAACGCTGTGGTCGAGATTTCCCATACCTCTCTTCTTATTCATATATTTTTTTTTAATTTTTCAAATAATTCAAGAAATTTATTGTGTGTTGAAAGCAAAAAGAATTACACTTCTAGCTCATACCATCTCCGAAAACTGGTTCAGACATACAGACAGACGGACAGACAGACAGACGGACAACCGGACATGGCTATATTGACTCGTCTGTTGATGCTGATCAAGAATATATTGTATATACTTTACAGGGTTGGAAACGCTTCCTTCTCCCAGTTACATACATTAGGAAAAAGTTAATATACCATTTGTACCTTAAGGTACATGGTATAAAAATGTTGCAATAAGCTCGGGGAAAAAATATGATGTGTATATTTGTGTGAGAGTGTCCCATCTTTTTTTTAGGATTTTTTCGGTTGTGCTTTTTTGCTTTGCCACGGATTTGCTTTTATTATTGTATAACGTCAAACATTTGCATGCGGCGACGCCTAAATGTATGCCACACTTTGTTCGCCGGCTGCCACCTGCCACCTGCCATCCCGCCCCCACCAATCGAATTTCGAACCAACCCCACCCGGGGCCACTTTTTGCATTTGCATTTATGTGCGGCGCCAATTCGAGCTGCCACGCCTCCGGCCTGCCCCTGCCTGCCCCCGTCGAGCGCATGCAAATCGCTGCGAAAATATTTCGCACTTCCACGGAAAGGAACAGGACGGAACGGAGCAGCCAGGTGGCAGGTGGCAGGTAGGAGGTAGAAGGTAGCCTGCGATTCGTATCTCGCTGTGAACGTTCGCCTGAAGTTTGGCCTGGAAATGTGCTCCCAATTTGCCAGGCCAAAGAAGATGGAGAGCTTTTCTATTGAGAAGATGTTCTGGATTGCAGGAGTACTTGCATAAACTTCAAAGGAACCGGAAATTGGTATTTGACAAGCCACGTAACAATAGCTTTTCTAAAAGAGGTTTTAAACTAAGTTTAAATTACTCAAAAATTGTTTGATCCTAAAACCAGTTCTTTCTTTGCAAGAGTTTTTGTTTCTTGGAATTAATTGAATGTAATATTTTTTCTTCGTTTGCCACCTTTTTCAGTTTTTTGCATATTTCCTTCTTTTTTTGCAAAGCTTTAGGACACAGAACGAAGCAGAAAAGTGGAGATGAAATGTAGAAATTTGCGATTTTATGTTCCATTCTCCTGTGCTGGCTTAAAAACGGCAAAATTGTCTGCGACAATTGTAAGTCGTTTGCACAAATTGCAAGTTAAATGGATCCTTTGCCGTCGGGTCTGCCGCTCCATTTGATGGCAAAAATATATAAAAAAAAGCTAGAATGGAGATAAGCAGGAGACATAATGCGAGTGACAAATGCAAACAAGTTGGGCAGCTTGGGCAGCTGACAATCAACGGAGTATTATCTTTGTACAGCGACAAGGAACATCAGGCTTTCGAGTGCAATATGCAGAAAGGACACGACAAGCTGGGGCCACACATCGATGGCTGTGCATACGACCTGTCCGTCCGTCAAGCAGATAAAAAATCTCATTTAAAGTTTTCACTTCGGTGCGACAGGTTAAATGTAATTGTCAAAAATGTATAATCCCCACATGGGAGATGGCAAACTTTAATTAAAACTATGTTTAAGCTTATCAAAAGCAGAGCGAAAGCTAGTTGGCAAAGCCCCGAGCTGGTTATATTATTTGGAAACTCTTCCGGCATTTGTGAATGAAAGTTGGGCCCCAACCCTCCCTCCATCCCATACTCCCATCCCGCTTTGTGACGGAAAAATCTGCAACTAAATGCCCTTATAAATTACAGGCAGCTGTCAAAACTCATGGTTACTCGTGATGCTTTGCTCTTGTTGTTCGGCATGCAAAACAACTCGAGCTAAAAATAAACCAGGAACCTGAAAACTTAATTAAACTTTTTTCCCCTTTTGGTGAAACAAAAAATCAGAAAGAAGCAGAAGAAACCCCGAAGAAAAGAGGAAAAGGACATGCCAAACAAACTACAAAACGCAGTCACTTACTCAGCCCCCGTTGTGGGTTTAGTTGTGGGTGCAGTTGTGGGTGTGAGTGACTCGTTAAGCCAGCAACTCAAAATGGCGCCTGAAGTCCTGCCGGCGGCACTGGCTTGTGTTCTCTATGCAATTTGCCAACCATTTTGCACCTTGCAATGAAAATGTTTTTTAATTAAAAACAAGAAAGAAAACTTTGGCGAAGGTTGCCGGCAACGCCGTGCGGATCCCAACTGAGTGGCTACCCCGTGAAAGTCAAGGATGTGGGCCAATAAAGCTGCTTATTAAAAGGAAAAACGGATTCAAGAGAAGAAAAGGTACCCAAGCACATGCATGGAATATTTCGGATAAACCTAATTTAATAACAGTCATGGATGGCATTACGCATACGCAGGGTATGCCTGGCAGTGCCATGAAAGACAGCTTAGGGCAGACCAAGGTATGGCAAGTGTCTGACATTTAGCGCCTTTGAAAAGTGTTGCAAACTGCTTCATGGATCTATGCGCTGCTACTATGTGCCAGAATTTACATGCGCACACACATATTCGGAAGTTTAAGACGGGCCCCCGGGCTGCCATTTGCTAATGAATAAGTTAATTTCATTCTGGCCGCAGCAGGGCGAAAAAAGGGAGCCGGCGTTCCTCGTGTTATTTATGTGGCCGCTGCCTGACTGTCGCCCATTTTAAAACCCTCAAAGTGGTCATTAGAGACTTTGGCTCAGTTGGCTGTTCCAGCGCACAAAGAGAATGGCAAACGGCGAAATGAGACACAACAGAGGGGCCTGCACTGCGTATACTTAATTTATATATAGGCAACGCCTCGGCTTGGCTCTGGTCCGCCCCTTCCTCGGAATCCCTAGCTGCACGTATCACAATAGTTCCCACTAAAACTGAACGAGAGTGCGGGGCTGTGTGTATGTAAATATATATTGTAGAATACCTCCCTGTTTTGCGTACGTGCACAGTGGTGTTGCTGTAAATGCAAATTAAGTCTTTCGCAGCACAAAATATAGCACCCAGGCAACAGGGCAACAAGGCAACCAGGCACCCAGGGTGCGGAATTGAAGGGCAGGGGATGGGGATGGGTGCAGTGTGGGTTAGCTTGCCCAGTGCCGCATTATGGCCAAAGTGTTGGAGTTACGTAAGCCGAATCCATTAGTTGGAGCAGCTAAATTAAAATAAAAGACTGACTAGTTGTGAGCTCAGCTCCAAGGGAGCAAACTATCCAAGGATCCGCATGCACAGGCAGCTGTCAACAAGTGCCTCGGATTTTCATTAATCTCGTTCCCTTATTTTTAAGAATTTTATCAAATTCTCGAACTTGGCAAGCAGTCCTGGTGTATAATCCTGCCAACATTTACCTATGCTAGTCACTTTGAGTACATTCTCGTGTTCGCATTGACATGTGCCTCAAATTGTAGGACAAGGACGAAAATTAAAGTGTTATCATCCGGAATGGACCTACGAGCATTCCATTAAGTCACATTTCTGTGCAAGGACAAGGGGATGGATAGTTTGCCGAGGCGTTGGCATAGAAACCATTTACATACTTAATGCGTAGAGCCTTTTTGCCGCTGATGATTCAATATGCGGCCAATTAGCTCTACCAATTTACTAAATACTAAAGTGCCTCTTATGCAAGCCAACCATATTGCACAAGCCGTTGGCCAACTGACACGACAGACGGACAATTGACGACAAGAACAGGAATAGCAACTGATAGGGTCTCGGCGGGAAAAGTGCGGGAAAATCGTCTACGAGGGGGGGGACAAGTGCATCAACAGCATTTTTGCATTTGCTGCCAAGGCTAATTGACATGAATAAATGTTACGCAATCAGCAGGATAATAAATTCAATGGAAAAGCGGGAAAAGTGGGAATAGCGGGGCGACATTTTCATTTTGCCGACGACTTTGTTGAAAATCCCAAGAAGAAAATGAAAGCATCGCCCCCAAGGATACCCTGTTCGAAGACTTGAAGGCTCTGTTGGACTTGAAATATCGCTGAGTAGTGGTCGTGTTTGCCTTTTGATCCCTCCCTTTCGGGTGGCTGCTGGGTGCGAACCTCTTTCGAATGGGAAATTTTATGGCCCCCAACACATATAAGGCACAAACGTGACGGGTCCTGGCAGCAAATAAATTTTACACCACCACCAGGGCCGCTGCTCCTGTTGCAGCCTTGTCTTCTCCGGCAGCCTCTGCTGCTCCAGCTTCTGTTGGTCCTGTTCGTCCTGTGCCGCTCCATCCTCATCCTCCAGCTGCCGCTTTTATTGCTGCTCGCTGGTTCAGTGTCAGTGTGTCAAGCAGGCTGCGATGTGGAATAATTCGCAAAATGTCATTATTAGTTTGGATTTTGCGCCACAGCAGCCGAGGGAGGGACTCTCGTACAGTCCAAGAAATCAAGTTATTCGTGCACAAAGGGAGGGAATCATTTCACTTTCATAAACTTATTTTTTTTATGATTTCAGGGTCTCACCTGTTTACGAGTTAATACAAACATATAGGTTTATTTAAGGATTTTTCATGGCGTTCATATTTGCTTTAGGTAAAAGGTGTGTAAAAAGAGTTTTGAAAATGGGAGAACACTATTTTATTTATTGGTATAGATACTAACGTATTCCACAGAATTTATCCCCACCACTTAAAATGTTATTACCCATATATTTCTTAAAGTTAAAGTCACATATTAAATCCGTTTTATGTGGAAATTGTTAATCATTCGTGCAGTGCATCCTTACACGCAGATACAACGCTGTCACGTGCCTTGTGTGTTTGTGGATATGGGTTGAATGATAATGCCCGCCCAAGGCTGTATCCCCTCGTTCTGGCCCCCTTTCGGGTCGTACATCATCATCAGAGCGGCTTCAGAGCAAAGTTTATTTGACTCCCCTTTGTTATTGCTGCTGCTGTTGCTGTGCGTCCTGCACCTGCAGGACACGTAGGATATTTTCCGGGACAGCCTCTTTTTACACACCCCCTCCCGCCTCATTGTGTGCGGCCCATGCATAAGTAAACACAGAAATTGGTTTCCCCAAATACACAAACGAACACATCAAATCGTCCCATTCTCAGGGTCCACGGATGGATACCTTCCACACTCTCATATGGGATGGCATATGATGGATGGCGGTTGCAGTCGGCGGGATAATAATAAGCAGATTGCGGAGGGATCAGCCTGATTGACTGATGCCCCGCCAAATTTGCATTGAAACCGAAAAGGATCCCCCGAAATTAGTTGGAATCTTTATGGGATTTGCGGCGGAGAGATTCAATTGAAATGGCAATTTATTACGGCCTGCCATCAAAATTTAATTGAATTGCAAATACACATCGTACAAATACCCATCCCAGCACTTAAATTGGCTTAAATTGGAGCCGAAAAAGGCTCAGAATTCAAATCACCAAACATCGACAGCCGCAAGGCGTATGAAAACATTTATTCACAGCCGAAATAAAATGGAAATGTGCTTGTGGCCGATATTCATACGAAAAAGTTACAAATTAAATGCAATTTATTTGATTTTCCCAGGACTGAGAGATTTTATGGGAACCTAAATGCGAGAGATTAAACAAGGCTGTTCGGGGCCTCCCAATGCGATCCCAAGAAGTGTTTTCCCCAAGTTTAGCCATACGTCATAATGGCCCGGACGTGCTGCGGTTCAGGCCATCTGGACAGCCCCAAAACGGAGCCAAGAGGAAACAATATACTCGTACTCGTAATCCCCGGCAACAATCGATTGACTTCTGTGGCCGAGCGTGAAGTGGTGTCACCTGGCCGCAAGTGGGTGACAACTTCTGGCTCGCCCACCAAATGAAATTACAGTGGTTACATTAATCGCCCAGTCAGCCAGTCGCCCTGTTTGTCAACCGGCTTGCATGCGGATATGTGGAGGAACATGTGTATCCGTCAAAGGCATCGACGGGCGCGTGTCAACTTTTGGCATCTAATAAAGCTTATGGAGCGCTAAATTGGATTTGCATACATTATTGGTTCACGTGTTGGGGAGCAGGCGGCCGTCGTATATCTGCAGGACCCGATTTCCCGCTCCGACTCTCCGTCTGTTTGTTGGTATCGAGGCGTGAAAATTCCACTCACTTCGGGGGCATGCCGTTGATCAACCCTAGACAAAAGCCGGCATTAGGCATTTCAATTCATCTTATCGCCTTGCATACATATATTTTCCCGTACAGGTCATCAAATATTCCATCACTTAAGGGAAATTCGGATGATGTGTTTACATTTGATTGCTGTAAATGCGATTAGGCTGAGTGACTTCAAAGTGACTAAATTCGATTTCGTTTCTCGTGAAGAGGAAATTGCCTGCAAAAAGCGGGCGAGCGGAGACAGTTCCTAATTTATGCCTAATAAGACTCCACTCGTAAATCCCCAAGGTAGGGCTGCATGTGTGCCTGTGCGCCGGAGGAACCTCCGGCAGCGGGTCGGTCATAAATAAAATCCCTAAAAATCTGCACATAAAAAGAAGCAAATGCACAACCGACCGCCCGTGCCACGTTGCCACTTATTCATCCCGGTCTCCGCTTGCATTTTAATACTACTATGCTACTGCTCCGCGAGCTCGAGGCTTAGAGCTGGGCGAAAGGTCAACTGGACGCGTTTTCCTGCGGTTGGTGCGGGCACAGCCCTACATTACGCCCGGGAGTCGTGCCGCCCACGCCTGGCCTGCGGTCAGTGCCACGGTTTGAAATTACGGAGCAACCAGAACAGAATCCGAAATGGGAAACGGCAGAGCTGCGCTGGGATATGGCTGCGAGGCACTGTCAGGAGGGCCGAAATGAGATGAAAATATGGCTGCAGTTGCCTAGATGGCCATAAACATGTTACACGATCTCCCGCCAATGCCAAAAGGGCCACCAGGCCAGAGTTTCCTTCCTGCAACCCTTGCAACGCAGAAACATGCCCGGCATGATAATGCACAAACACTAATTAGGATTCAAATGGCCTGCTGAAATCTACTTTATGGCTATGGTAGCTCCCAAAACTGTTGCCATATTTGGCATATGAAATTGTGACTTAAAATCAAATAAAGAGCTTATATCTGCTTGGAAACATTGTCAGCCTTTTGTCAACTTCCGATCGCTGGGCAAGATGCAGGAAAATATCGATTGATTAGCTAAACTCGGCCTGCACTTGACAACCCATTAGGCCCCCAACCGCTCGTTGAATTTTACTCAGTCCCGAGAGGAAAATGCCTGCAGCCAAGGTCCGGGAAAAAATCAAATTACTCCATTTGCATGCGAAAAGTGCTGGGCGGTAGCGGTGGCAGGGGATGTATTATACAGTGTGTACAATGTACATGCATAAATAGTTTACACCTCCCTCAACTCCCTGCCCGTCCGCCCGTCCGCCTGCCTGCCTGCCTGCCACATTGGGATCGCATTACGAGGAGCTCGCTGTGCACCACGTGGCGTATGAGTAACGCAATGCCTTATTAAGCGCCGAGAACGGAGACCTTAATAGCGAGCTGGGGGTTATTGAGTGCATAAAAAATAACGCGTGAGGGCAGGCAAATTATTTCGTATTTTCTTGTTTAATCTTTACACTTATGTATATTTTGCTGGCAATATTGCTGCGCGACACAGAAATGTAAGTAAAATTTACATTTACTAAACGAATTTTCTTGTTAAACGCCACAAACGGCCACGCCCCATGCCGGGGCCGTTTTCGGAGTGCAGCCGTGGGGCGGTGGGCGTGGCAGGAGCGAGGGGTGTGCGCTGACAAGCCGTAATGCCTTTTCTGGCAGCAGCGACAAGCGACAGGCGACACATTTCTGCATACACTGGAGGAATAACAAACGAAAAATAAAAGCAGCACCAAGCAACATCATAAACTCCACCAAGCTACCAGGTGTATCTTGAGCATGTAAAGTTCTGAGCTAAAAACACTTAAATTCCTTGAATGGCCATTAGAAACTAGGATTAAATGTCATGTTTTTTGTCATGTATCAATGGCGGATAGTGAGTGGCGACCACTTGACAGCCACAGGCTCAACATGCATACAAGTCCTTTGCCGCCACGGCTGCTCCTGCTCTTGTAGTTGCCGCCGTTTGTTGCTGTAGTTGTTTTAGTTGTTTCAGTCGTAGTTGCTGCTGCTGTTGTTGTTGGTGTGACAGGACAACGCACACTTGGCTTGCCTTTGTTTCGCAAACAAAGCAAAGTGGGGGAGGCCACAGGAAGGGAGGCCATAACGGCAGCAAGCCATAAATCAATTGGCAGCGTAGAAAAATTGCAGAAAATTACTTGATATTTACGGTCACTGGGCACACAATAGAGGGCCCTCACTCTGCCCCAAACCCACCCTTTCCCTTTCCCCCAACGCCCCGCTGGCCAACAAAACGCAACAAGTTTTGTCCGGCATCGGTGACACCCAGGGACAGCGAACGGACAGGACAGGAGAGGACGTTTGCCGGCTATAATTACACTTGTACCTTGCAGAGGGCCACATGTCGTATTAGTAATAAGTGCCAAGGCCAAGGGCGGAGCCCAGACGGGGGTTAAGACGGGTCGTTTCGAGTTTAAAAACAAATGTATAAGGGGTTGCTGCATTTAGACTTCGGGCAAGGCAACGCCACTAAATTTGGATAGGCATTCAATGCGAAATGCACCTTCTGATTGACAGCAACTCCCATGCTTTCCAGGATCAGGCCCCCACTGGGGAGCCAAGTGGAGCCGGCCGGGCAGGATGTGAGGTCCTGGTGGCACTGCATGTAATTATTCTGTCATCCGAGGTGCGCCCCAAAAGCCAGAGGTGGAAAGGTGGCCCAGTGGCAAGACACAGGACACAAGACAAAAGCCAGTCGTCCAGCTGGCCTTGCCCTCTGACCTGGCGCCGTTGTTTATGGCCACTGTGAGTCGTATACGTGTACAGTACATGTGCCGTAATTGCATTGCTGCCTTTGTAATTACAGGCAAACATGCAGTTAATTAAAATCATTAAAATGCCTTTTTGACCATAATTTTGGTGTGATCACGAATTAAACAGTTTTGCGATTAGAGCACTCTTTGACCTAAAGTTTTTTCTTTGCCATATCTCGGCCAATTTTTATCCGAATTCAAATATCTATATCTTAAAATCTTTGTGGGGAGTCCAATATTCTATCCCTATCACTACTTTTTCAATTCGCTGCCAGATGTTTTAGTTATAAGCTGCCAAATTTGGGCAAAAGATAGGAAAATTTCGATTTTACCCATAATTTTGGGGTGATCACAAAGTAAAGCCCTTTTTGGTCGTTTAAAGTTTTTTCAGCCAGCCACTGAGGGCGCTGAAGGAAGTTACTTCAAGACAGCTGGCAGCGCTTTAATTTCCGTCGCACAAGTGACATCCCTCCGCAGGACGGAGGGGGGCGTGTCAGGATGTGCAGGAGCAACTGGCGCCCAACTGTCACAGTGCAAATTGTTTTGGCCCGAAGCCGGCGGCTCGGCTTTGGCTTTTTTACGTGCCTGGCACAGACTTTTTGCCTGCCAAAGGCTCCTCGGGGAGGGGAAAATAATGGGACCTGGAGTCCCGGCCGACGCACGTCGTCTGGCACGTTTTGGGAGGCCGCCGAAGAAATCCATTGGCAACAAATACGCGTGGTTTGATTTTGATTAATGCCCCGACAGTCGAGCAAGTCGAGCAAATGATTTTAACACTTGCCAGCATTCCAAAGTGACAGGCTCGTGTAAAAGTCGAAAGACGAATATAATGTGTCAGGGTCCGCGTGTCAACTGCAGACATGGCAACCGTGTCGAAAAGTCAAACTAGACCCTTGAATTGTTAATCGCTCCGTGGCAACTTTATTCAGCATTCAGTCGGCGGGTTCAAGGCAGTTCAAACGGCACCTCGTACGAATCGTAGACCAGGAGATGGCCCTTCTGGAGCAGGGTGATTCCCTTGAGCGGCTCATTCGATTCGCTTTCCAAGCACAACATGCCCATTTCCATGCGACATTTGGAGCAGTACGCGATCTGGAACTTCTCGCCACCCGTCACCCGGATCTTGTGCTCGAGTATCAGGTTGTGGGTGCTGGTCATCAACACGTCGAAGCGGGTCTCACCGGCCTTGGCGGACTTGTAGCCGATGATATTGCCGCAAAATCGGCAGGCATAGGCAACCTTAAAGCCCGACATTGGAGACCTATATGCTGGACGAGAATTTCCGTAGTGCCTACGATTGTTGGCCTTATTTCGAGACTCCCTGAGGTGACTAAAACTTCGAGTTCGGGTTTCCCTCTATTAATAACTGGGGCTATTGATGGCGCATCATTTGGGCCATCATTAGGGGCGAACAATCGAAGGGCACATAAAGCATATTTGATGCTCATTGGCAAAGTTGATTACAAATACAATGCCGTATTCATGGCCCGGCGAGCACTATCCTGCATCCTTCTAGGCCCACTCCACGGCCTTCTGGATAATTAATGAGTTTAGTCTGGGGCCCTTCGCTCCTTGCCGGGATGCCGGGGCCACCTAGAGGATGTCGAGAGCAAAGTGTTGCCATCATCGTCATTTGTTTATGCGTGTCTGCTTGCAGCTGTTATTTTATTCAGACGCTCGCCTTGAAGATAATTTGCGCACGTGCTCCAGATTCCTTGTGGAAGTCCTTGTGTGGCCGGAAATAGAGCAGGGATTGGTGTGGAATTGGTGTGGGATTGGTGCGGAGCCCCTTGCCCGCTCCCCAATAATTGCGAGCATTTGTCTTAGGCGTATAATCAAATATAAATCAAATTACCAATTCCATTTTCCAACTGGCGCCGCAGTAACGAAGCTAATTAAAAATTTATTTGCTCAGAGTGCCAAGAAGGTGTAATAACAAATCAGCCCGAATGCGGTTGAGCAACAGCGAATGGATTTCCCGAAATGATTCAGCTTTATGGCTTCCCTTCAATGAAAGGAATCCCGACTTTGAAGCATTTGAGTAGTTTAAAGACCTTGGATTTGGGCTCTCCATGGGGAATACATAAAGTTATCGGAATGCCAAGCCCTGGCACAGTGGCCGAAAAGATTAAGATAACTCTTTGTAAGTGGTGGAACTAACACAACAAATTAATGAAAACTAAGTTCAGCATTCCCCAAGTTATCAAACTTCTCCCTCTGTATCTCGCTGGGGCCGCTTTCTTGGCCACTTCCTTCGTTCTCCATTTTGCTCAGACCGAAATTGATGAAAACGAAATTGATGTTGACTCCTGGGTAAGGAGAAGGGGATAAGGCCGAGGGATCCGACAGTCGATGTCGATGCGGATGCGGATGCGGATGCGGTTAGGGCTGCCTTTTTGGCCAAATAACAGCGACAGGCAAACAGAATGGGGAAAGCTTTTAGCAGATACTTTACGCAAATCCCGGGGGAAAACATTGGCCCACTTTGAGCCCGAAAGTGGCGGGCCTGGGCGCGGCTGGGCGTGGGCGTGAGCCGGCGAAGCAGCCCCATCATTAAAAGTTAAAAAGGATTTTTAACGGATTTACGAATTTGAAGCTCAGCCCGAAAGACAAACAAAGCCATCAATTTACATATGCGAGCAGGTCAGAGCCGGGCCCGCCAAGAAATTCTCGTATAAATTCAGAGAAGCTGAAATTTAAGATGCGCCACAGAGCACCGCAAAGTGTGCTGGCCGGGCGCGAGGGTGGCAGGATGCCAGTGGGGGCTGAAACAAAGCCGGGCCAGGACTGTCAAGTAGTCGAGCAGCCACCACCCGATTTCCACTCGTAGTCCTCATGGCAAGGACCTTGAGTTGTGCCTTCGTTGCCTTCTGCCGTCTGCCTTTCGCCTTCTGCCTTCTGCCTTTGTTGTGCTAAACTTGTGGATTAGCTAAATGCAGGCGAGGCATGCCATGGCATGCAGGCGGCTTTCGCCACCCACTTCCTCCTGGCCACCTGCCCCCCGGCACGCAGGCATGCCGGCAGCTCCTCGCTAGAGCGACGCCCACTTAAACCTAAACATTTCGCCTTGTTGAGTTTTTATGAGCTGCTCATGTTGGCGTTTCACTTTTCTCGTATTCCCGCCCGGTCTTCATTTACCTAACATACACCTGATGTTCAGCTCATTCTTACCTGTCCCTGGGGGGGCGCTGTCTTGTTTCCTAATGACAGAAATTGTGCCTTATCATGGCTGGCTGGGACAGCCGATTTCCGGAATTACCCACAAGCCAGCGCAGCTGAGCATCGATGTTTATTCGTTAATCTTTGGAAGAGTTTGGAAGCTCATCTATCTAAATGCACTAGGTAGCGAACCTCGAACCCACCTGGCCTTGCACAAAAATTCCTATTGCGAGTTAATTACATTGCCTTGTCATCCACGACATTCCTTCGGTGGAATGCGAGGTCGTTGATTGCTTGGGGGCGAGCTGCTCCCCGGAGGCACGATGTCCTTGCCGGCAATTGAATGCATTTAATTAAAACACATTTGGACACAGTTCACGAGATTCCAATGCCCATCTGTCCCCTAATGAGGGTCCTTTGATGGGCCTCCTCCTTCAAGTCGAGAATCAAAATCACTTGAATGCAATAGGCTGGAATAATTCGAGGGGGGACCCGGCTTGGGCCCACGGAGGCGTACTCAATGGGCCGTTAATGAAATAATTAACGCATAAATACAATTTGCTGGTCAGAGTTCAAGGAAACAAGGCTAGCAAAGCGGCAAGCAAACTGCTCCAAGGGCCGCCAACTTTACCGCAACTGCTACAAAGCCATCAATTCTCCGGCCGTCCCTCGCCGAACTTGGGCCCCTCCAAACGCCCCTTTTGGGCATCCGATGAGGCAGCGAAGCATGCAATTTGCTGGCTTATTTATGGGGCCCAAGATGGTCGCGCTGGCCAAGAATGAGGCGGATCAGGCGAAGGAGGAGTCCCTCGACCATCGACCACCGACCATCGACGGAAGCATGAACAAAACTTTAGCAAAATAAAAGTTTTCCGCTATTTGATTTGTTGGTCATTCGGTTTGCCAGTTTAGCCCAAAATCTATTGAGCCAAAGCCAAGCAGAGCAGTTAAAAACATTACCCGCAGCGGCACCGGGGCCCACACAAAAAGTCGCGATAGAGACATCCAGCGAACCCACCCACTGACAATAAAATTCAGCAACTGTTTGGCTTGCACATCCTGCTGCGCTTTTGTCTGTCGAGCAGCGAAAATTTACAATTCCCGGCCCTTAACAGGATGCTAGCCGCTGGCCAGGATGCGCTGGAAATGGCTGCACATCCTCCAGCCCTTTCTCTTGCTCTGATTGCCCCAAAACTCGGAAATTAAAGGACGCCAACGCCTTTAAGGGAACACATGTCGTCCCTTGTGCGGCGGGCATCGAGTTCCATTTTTGTTTTCACAGGACACCCCTAGAATTCACGTTTGATGTGATGTTCGGAATTGTTGTTTGGCCAATCAAACGAGTGGCTCTAAAAATACCCACGCCCAGGCTACCCATTTCACTTGTCAAGAGCAGAGATACTACACACGGTCGTCCTCCGCCCCCAAAGAGTGGTGTGGCTTAGTGGTTTTGGCCATTCATGTCCCTTCTAGGGATACACAAGAAGAAATCGGAGTTGTAGGTCTTATTCTTCCCCGATATAAGTATCTCAAATGGAAACCCTTCAAGATGGAACGATAGAAACTTCCTCGGCATTTCTCTGGGTGCACAAACAAACCGTTTGCATGCTCTCGATTGCCGACAAGCATATAATAAACATTATTATGACTGGCACTGTCCGTGTCCGACTCCCGGGCACTTTATGCTGAATCCAAAGTGGGCTGGAGACGCCGCCAGATGGGCCGGGATAAGAGCCGGAGTCCGAGCTAAGAGGCTGGCCGGGCCATCTCCGGCATAAAGTTTCATGACGTTAAGTGGATGATTATTTGCGATTACACGGCGGCCACCAAAGCTGACGCTCGGATACGTATGCGGATATGGATGCGAATGCGAATGCGTACGCGTATGCGGGCACATCCTTGATGCGAAGGACACTCCCGTGCACACATGGCTGGCTGGCTGTGGCGGCGATTTAATGAAGGTCCTTGGGTGTTTACTGCCTCACCGTCATACCGGGCACTCGCCTTGGGGCCAATGATTATGTGCTAATGGTCATCGCACGCGTATTTTTTATATCGATTGCCAAATTGGCTGCTAACAATTGATGTATGGCGGCAATTACAAAAGCCTGCATTACTCATCCAGTCGGCGAGTCCGGGCCAAAAGTTTCCTCATAAATGCGCCTCGTAAATCTTTGTCGATGCTTACAATAGTTGCCCCTCCCCCGCTCTCTCCCTAACCCCTTTTTTTTTGCCAATCGAGGCATTCAGCAACAGCCAAAGCCATAAACATGGCCACTATTGTACTCTGGATGCGCGATGCTACCCGGCTCTGTGACTGCGGCTGTGGCTCGGGCTCCGGCTCTGCTTTCTGGCTCTGGTTCTGGTTCTGCCTCTGAATGTGGCTATAACAGGGGAATAGGATGCGAGGATGCGAGGAACAGGGATGTTCATAGGGATGCCCATGGTGGTGGTTGGTGTATGTGGTACATGGCGGATGCAAAGGCACAAATCGCTGTTGCTGCTGGCCCAGTTTCGGGGACTGCACACAGTCCTTTCCAATCGTATGCGGTCGTCGCTGCTTTAAGAAATATTTTCAGTTTTAAAGCCCCCTTCTCAGAGGAAACTTCGCAAAGGAAAATTCTCTCGCCAGATTAAGCGCCTGAAATCGATAAATTACTTACTGCGCTGAGAGTGGCCCAAAGGAAGAAAAACAGAATCCACTTAATTTTAATTTACACCAGAATTTCGGATAAATCATGGCCTTGTCATGCATAAATTTACGATGAACAATGGCAAGAAAGTGGCTGCCACATTGCCCTTCATCGGGAGATACAAAAGCGAAGATAGATACAAAAGAATTCGTCCCAATTAAGCAGACACGGGCCATACTATACTATGTACATAGATTAAATGGAATAGACATGTTTAATCAGGTTCAGGTTCGGTATTTCGATTTTCCAGCTGCCTCACCATGCTGCGCCCATAGAAATGAAATGTAATCTTGCTCCTTCCTGGGCGTCGTTTGTCTGCCGCGACGACGCTTCAATTTAAGAAATTAATGCGAATTTCTTCTCGCTTTTTTTACGGCTTGCCGGCGGGCGCGGCCAATAAATCCACGCCTCACATGCCCCGTGGAGCTCACTGTTCGCTGCTCGCTGCTCGGTGCTCTGTGTTCGGTGGAGATAGACCAGGAGCATGGCAGATGACCTGGCTCCGGAGCTGCCCCACCCAGAAATTGAGCCAAGCCCCGGGCAGGGCCTCCGGGGCCACCAGGGCCACGGTAACGGATGCCGCGCACAAAAATTCTGCCAAAAAATTACGTTGAAAGGAATTTTTTGGGGAAGGCCAGGTCGCGCATTTGATGCGCTATGAATGAATAATTGAAGGGCGAAAATTTGAACCAGAAGCGTAACAAATGAGGGTTCGCAACCGTTTTGAGCCATCAACAAGTTTTAAAATGACTAAAGATGTCGGTGCAAATGGCTAACAGGTCGTATGAGTAATGTGTTTGCACTTTGCAGCGATTTGAGATTTTGGCAAGGGTTTCAAGTTACTTTTGGATGTATTTTCCTGTTAAATATATTACCAGTTGCTTGTATATTCTATAGGGTACCAAATTAGTGCGTTAGTGTATCTTAAAGTACTTTATTCGATATCGATTTAATAAATTCCCCATGCTCATTTAATCAACAAATAATATCGGCTATATTCCGTAATCCCATTTATAGGAATATTTTATTTACGAGAAAATGCTGGCTGATGTGTATAACTTAAACAGCTTGCCTCGAATTCCACTTTTCATGCAGGTCCTTTTATTGCCGCGCCTGCCATTGTTGTTGCTCTTTAATTGCGGACGTCAGGGCAGGCGCAGGCAGCGTTTTTACGGCCTTTTGTGCGGATCCCGGTGGGAGCAGGAGGCTCGAGGAGGTTGGGAAACTGAGCCGGGAGCCGCACAGTCAGAAGCAGTGGCTATAAAACAGACAAAAAGGCCCAGACCAGGCCGGGCCAGCCCCCGACGAGGGTGGGGCAATGATGCAGCGGCGCCGCCCACGGACGACGAATCAGTGGGTGGCACGTGTTCGGGGAGCACGAAAGTTTTTCAATTAGTTGGCCGGAGAGGGAAGGCCGTGGAAAGCGGCTACCCTGGGCAGGCTTCATTAGAGTTGTTTGCTGGGCGATTTGGGAGGTTTCCCCGTGAACGCGGCTCCGATTAGGCAGTCAAGTAGCGTTATACCGTTGTACCTTCTTAATTAACAAGAAATCTGACGGAATCCCCAAACGGCAAAGGGGGATGATGTTTTACCTTATCAGCATTAATTCCAATATTATTATGCCAAATCCCTTTGGAGTCCAATTAAGTTTTCATATAATTGACAAAGGCGGAAATTGACTTTGCTAATTTCCGCTCAATCTGTCACGCTACTCCTGTCCACCCTGGTACACTTGTTTTCTACAACCAAATGTCCGAAACTTATCTCGCTGTTTTTTGGGCAGGCCTGTCCGGCTACTGATAGGGAACATTTCCATCAAACTGGGACGTTTTTTGGGACCTTTGCCTCTGGAATTTATTTGCAAATATTTGGAGAATGTTACGTATACGGAAAATTAACATAATTACTGCTTGCAACCCTTTTTCGAAAGCGGTGTTCTCCATCCCTCCGGCTTGGCAGGTAGTTATGGCAACGCCCTGCCGACCCCCCCAAAAACCCCAAAAAATACAGCATCGTAATAATTTCTTTGCATTTGGTTTTTACGAGGAGACAAAGCTAGAGGAGAACGGTGGCAGTGGGTGGCAAGTTGGGTAGTCTTACCAACCATCAACCAAAAATAAAAAGTACCCAACCACCCGATCTCCCCACGCGCAGCGCATAAATTTACTTGTTAAACAACCCAACGAACCAGGAGGTTCCAGGGGCGGAGGTTACCGGGTATGAGGAATACGGGGAGCCCGGAATGGAGGTGGCGGTGGTGGTGGTTGTCCCAGGCCCCCGGGCTCAACCGCAGCCCAGCTGCTGCTCATCAAAGTTGCATGGGTTGGGGGCAGGTATGGGGGTGTGGCTGTTGGGGAACCGCTGGCGAAAGTAAAACCAAACAAAGCATGCCAAAAATTATCTCGGTCACTTTTCAAATACACGTTCTGAACCTTCCTTTACATTTCGTTAAAGAGGTTTTGGGCTTGGGGGTGCACTGGGGCAGCACTGGGAGAAAAGCTTGCGGTTTATAGTTTCCAAGCTAATATCAAGTCAAAATTGCCTTGGCAATTGCTGAAATATCAAATTTTGAGTCACTCCTAAACAAATATATGTAAGATTCTTTGAAATTTGAGGTTTTTAATGCAATTTTTTTNAATATAATATGTAAGACTTTTTAAAATTGGAGATTTTTATGCACCTTTTTGTTTGTGTGCCGGGAAATCGCGCAATCCGGCGGATCCGCTTGGAGTTGGGACCTCGAGGAAGCTTTCGTTACATTCGCGGGGTCAATGGTTTCGTCTCGTGAATCTGCTACCCCAATTTTTGTTTTTGTTGGCCGGGACTTTCAACCCACTTTTCAGTTTTAAGTATGTGTATACAGTGTTGTCGAATGCCGTCGGCCGTCGGCAGTCGGCCGTCCGCTGCCGCCTCCGCCTCCGCGTCCCCTGCAGGACCAGTTGACAACACTGTTTACCTAATGTACCGTTAAGCTGCGCACTTGATGCCGCCATCTTTGCTCTCTTTTTGTCCGGCCATCAGCATGGAAATTATTTTCCTAATTTGAGGGCAAGCGCGAACAGCGAAGTGGAAAAGGAAAAGGAAAAGCGAGAGTAAAAGTTTAAAGCATTTAACAATATGTAGGTTGTAGGTGGGCAATGCATGGCGGCAGCCAGCATCGAATTTAAATTGCGCTCGCCGGACAAACTTTGGCAGTTCGTAAAAGTTTTTTCATTTGCCCCGGAAAACAACAATAATGGCAATGAGCATGAAATCATAATAATAACCGAGGCAAACAAAAGCGAAAAAGTTGTAAACTTTGTTACGGCTGTTTATGATGTCCCGGGGCTTATTTAATCGATAATGCCAAATGATGTTCCCCGACATAAGGCGCAGCAACGTACTACACATACTATACTGTGTGGTGTATACGGGTATAGTAACTATGCCCGAGGCTCCAGTTACCTCAGGAATATCCAAAGGATGACGATGGCGGGAGGAACCTTGTGCGGGATTTAGGAAGGCGGGGGCCGTAAAGGGATTTCATTGCCGTCACAGGGCTCGGCAAGGTGAAATAGCCGAGCGTGGCGAGAGGCCGACCCGGGGAAGCCTTCGCCAGCTTCACACGCATGCCACGCCTCCTGCTCTCGACAGCCCCTTTTGCAGGTTAAGGTCAGCGCAGCAGCAACAGCAGCAGCAGCAGCAGCAACAGCAGCAGCGGCAGCAGCAACGTTTTTATGCTGCAGACATCTGCATTAACAATGGCAATGAAATGCAGGCTGAGCTGCTGGGGCCGGACCCGTCCGTAAACGGATTTATAGCAGCTACAGATACAGATAGCGGATACGGCCACAGCTGCTGCAGCTTTCGCCTTGAGCGAGTGGGCGGCATTTCAAGGGCGCTCTCCTGGCACTCGTTTATGTTGTCATTATTTTTAATCCGACATATTCCTTGGTGGGCTATGCGGAGAATTAGCGCGCAGGCATTTGCTTTAAATGCCGGGAATTTGTGTCCCACTAAAGGAATAACTACAAGTAGCGGGCCACAAAGGCATCTTTTTAGCCTGCGCCTCGAGTGGTGCTTGAAAAAATATTTCCCAGCTTTATATGGAAATGTTAGTCAATGTCAGCCAATTCGAAGGTCAGCACAATGGCTGCGACAAACTATCTGAGTCAGCAGCCACCGAATTCAAGAGTGCAATTATTTGGATCAAAAGGCTGGAGGGCTCCTTTAACTGCGCAAAAATGGAGAATATATTGGCGTTTTCGATTGGGTTGAAGGCCAGCTTTAAATACTCTGTTTAAATACTCTGTTTTGGAGCAATTTTGAATTTGCCGCCAAATATGCCGAAAGCAGCTGCAAAATACTAAAATATAGGTAATTATTTACAAATCTCTGTATTTAAAATGCAAGTTTAAAGAGCAGTAAACTTCTTTACGTTTTGGCGCCAAAAGAAAATAAAATAAAATAATATTACTTCCGACTCACAGGGCAATACTCCGGAAGCAGTTGCGGTAACTCTTATTTAATCTTATGTTATATATGTCTGTTCCTAAACTAATAGTTTGCAGAACTAGAAAACAATTTAAAATTTTTGACAAAAACATTTTGTTTCTGACCCACAGTCGAACATCCGCCATCAGTGGCGCCACCTATTGTATGTGACTGGGACTTTTTATAACTTATCTGGCAACNGTGTGGCCAGGTTTAAATAGGGTAGAAACGCTTTGGCGCCCGCGTATTTTTCCCGTTATCCACTGCCTCCACACTAAAGCGTGCTCTTTCTTTCTTTTTGCTTCAACATGGCTGATCAGGTATGTTTCTCAAAAGGCGTTGAAATTAAATTAAATAGGATGGATAAACCGCGGGTGCTCCGCACCAACAACATGGCAAAGTAAGCGAGACCAACCACTGGCAGAGTTACAGAAGGAAACCCAAAAATATGAGAAAAACTTCCACCCAACGGATTGCCGCTGCGATCTAACCTCACTTTTTCACATGCTGTTGTACACGACGAATGTTCCATACACGAATCTTGCAGCAAACCGAACGAGCCTTCCGCAAGCAGCACGCCGTTGTTGTTGTGCGCCGCAAGAGCCCCAACCTGAAGAAGCGTCCCCGCTTCTATCGCCAAATTGGCCTGGGCTTTCGCGCCCCGGCCGAGGTAAGAGTTCCGGAGCAAAAACCCGACTAATCTTGCGCCCCCCCGTTTGTTTCTCTTCGTTTCCGTTTCATTGCCCGCCCCCCGCACGCCCGTCCGCCCGCCCATCGACCTGGCACGCACCCGAAACCGCAAAACCCGATTGTACCGATTGTTTCGACGTAATCCCGATTCCGAACTAACCAGAACGAGCGCGCCTTCCAAAAGCAATTCGGTGTGAACTTGAACCGCAAGGTCAAGCCCGGCATCACCAAGAAGAAGGTTCTGCGCCGCTACCGCGACGTCGGCCTGGGCTTCAAGACCCCCCGCGAGGTGATGATCCCATCCACACACACACACACACACACACAGTCTTCCCCGGCTTCTCTAGGGGCTTAGGCATTCGCTAAACCGGCTCTGGTCTCTTGATCTCTCTCCCTTGCAGGCCATCGATGGCACCTACATCGACAAGAAGTGCCCCTGGACCGGCGATGTGAGGATCCGTGGCCGCATCCTCACCGGAGTGGTGCGCAAGACCAAGATGCAGCGTACCATCGTCATCCGGCGCGACTACCTGCACTTTGTGCGCAAATACAGTCGTTTCGAGAAGCGTCACCGCAACATGAGCGTCCACTGCTCCCCCGTGTTCAGGTAATCATCGAGTTCCTCCCCTTCTGCAAGGTTACCTGTTGCTGCGCGCCACCCCTTTCTGATGATAAAATCATGACGGTCTTCATAAAACAAATTGCTGAAGAAACTTGACTCTTTTCCACAAAATGTGGAAAAACTGACTCGCGCACAACTGTCCCAACCATCTGTCTTTTTGGCAATGGTTTCTAATCTATTGGCTTTGTTTTCTTTATTTCCACAGGGATGTGGAGCACGGCGATATTGTCACCATTGGTGAGTGCCGTCCCCTGTCCAAGACTGTGCGCTTCAACGTCCTGAAAGTGAGCAAGGGTCAGGGATCCAAGAAGAGCTTCAAGAAGTTTTAAGCGAAGCGGACGACCACCATTCGGAAAAGATAATATTTGTAGCAATTATTCATTTTGAATAAAACAAAAAAGTAACTTTAACCCCTCTAGTTCCTCAATTTTTACTCCCCACAGACTCTTTCAGCAATGCGAGGCTGCATTTCCTATAAATAGGTGTGTATTATTATATTATAATGATTATAAGTTATAATTTACAAATTGGCATTCTGATGATAAAATCATGACGGTCTTCATAAAACAAATTGCTGAAGAACCTTGACTCTTTTCCACAAAATGTGGAAAAACTGAAAGTTATCAGATGAATTGCTAATCAGAAGGATTTATGTCAAAGTTTCTAATGAAGATATCTTTTCTTTTGCAGGTTCCATTGGGACAAAATGACTTCTGAACATTTTACAATTGTTTCAATAATTTCTTTCAATAAAACTACAAGTAAATCTTATACGAACTCTTGTGTGTTGTCTTTAATCTTTAGGGGGCATAAGATAGAGTTTGGTGCTTTTCCTATAGGGGATATAATCCCAAAGATACATATCTACAAATATTTTAACAACCTGCACCGTATCGGGATTGGGGGTATTTATCGATCTATTGACTGGGGTTTTGAGTTGCTGATTAAATCTTATAGCCTGATATATGTATAGAATATTACATAGCAGTCAAATTATTATTATATAGGGTTAACAAATAATGAATATTAAGAGAAAGTTTGGGCTATGGACGTAAATCCTATAAGAACTCAATATGTTTACAGGTATATGATCGAAATGGGGGTTAGATAAAGTAAGCGTTTTTCCTATTAAGGGATACAAATCCCAAATATAAATATCGAACGATATTTTAACAACTCTTCTCTGCTTGTATTGTGACAAAAATAAAGATAGTGGGTTTGGATAAATTTATTAATCACATTTTGAGTTACTGATGGAGCAAATTATTTCATATAATTTGATATCTAGAATCTAGAATATTACAAGCAGTCAAATTTTTATTATTATAATTATTAACAATTAAACAAAAATTATAAATTCGCGCTTATCTTAAAGACTTTGATATAACACTAAGGTGTTAAGCTTAAGAGATTTTTATATGCATATGTCTAAGTTCTGTTTTTTTAGTTATATTTTTCTTGCTATATATACAGAATTTTGTTATTTACTTCGTTACTACTAATAATACATACTAAATGTAGGCTTTTTTTAAACTTATTATAATTATAAAGAGCTAAC
This sequence comes from Drosophila ironensis, assembly GCA_021223825.1. Taxonomy (NCBI): domain Eukaryota; kingdom Metazoa; phylum Arthropoda; class Insecta; order Diptera; family Drosophilidae; genus Drosophila; species Drosophila ironensis. The sequence goes on from JAJJHQ010011567.1 coordinate 568,780, forward strand.
AAATAATTTAAATAAAGATCTAGCAGGGATGTTATAATACATAATAAATATAGGCTTTATTTTTAACTTATTATAATAATAAAGAGCTAACAAATAATTTAAACAAAGATCTAGCAGGAATGTTTGGAGCTGGGGCCTTCAGTTCATGGCAGTCTGATTGTTGTTGCATCTACTGGAGGGAATTCCCAGGGCGCTATTTCAATGATATAGCAAACAGGCCAATTTGAATTTGGCGCTTTGCCAATTTGGTGCCAGTACTGCAAAACTCTCGTTTGATTCGCTTCCCCTTTCAATCGACAGCTGGTAACACTCAGTAGGAAGAACAACAATAAAATGGAACCTGGACCAAATGCAGAAATCGGTAAAAATGGGTTTTGCAAAATTATTACACCTAGAATACCTCTCGTTGAGGCAGAGGCCGGTGCTCTAATATCCCAGCCCCCAATCTGCAAATAAATCCCGATTAATAGAGTCTCCCCTTTGCACGCAGAGCTTCTGGAGCGCGTCCTGTTGCGTTTGGGAAATGCAGACACGGACGAAAAGCTGGGAGCCACGGTGGGCAAGTTCCTGGCCCCCGTGATCCTCAAGATGAACTCGCCCCACAATACGGTGCGCAACAAGGCAAGTAAACCCTGCAAACTAAGAGAGTCTCCTGCCCTCTGGGGCACAGAGTGACGCTGCAAAATACTGCTGACTAATGCAATTTGCATCCCTTGTTCGTTCAGGTTGTGGAGGTCCTCACCCACATCAAGCGCCGCCTCTCGTCCCGCGGCCAGGTCCAGATCCCGGTGGAGGCGCTGCTGGAGCAGTATGCGGCCGAGGCGAGCAGCACGTTCCTGAAGAACTTCGCCATCATATTCATCGCCATGGGCTTCCCGCGGCTCTCGCTGGAGCAGCAGACACAGCTGGCTGGAAAGGTGGCCGGCAGCGAGGGCACGCTGGAGAACTACCAGGACAAGCTGTTCTCGCTGCTGCTGCCCATTCTGTCGGACATGAAGATCCCGGACGACCCCAAGGAGCGGGCCAAGCTGCTCGACCTGCAGGACAAGCCGGCCCTCAGCGCTAACTTCATCTCCCTGCTGCAGGACGTGCTCCTGCTGCCGTACGGCATCACCCAGGAGCAGGAGGTGCCCCCGGGGCTGAGCACCTACAGCTTCAAGCGCATCATCGTCAACAACTGGCGGGCCGAGGAGCTGGAGAAGGTCAAGAAGGGCATTGTGCGCTTCCTCTGCGCCAGTGTCTTCACCGACGTCCAGATCTTCGTGCCCTTGGTGGTGGCCTCGGCGGACACTCGCTTCAGTGTGGCGACGCCCGCGATCGCCGAGCTGAGCAAACTGTGCACCATGCTGGACTTTAGCAAGCCGCAGGTCACGGCTCCGCTGTACTCGCTGTTCGTGGGCAACCAGAACAAGCTGGCGGACCGCCAGACGCGCCCCTGCTGTGCTAGGGTGCGCCAGAAGCTGCTGCAGTACCTCGTCAAGTGCCGCGGCAAGAGCATCCAGGTGACCAAGGGCCTGCAGGTGATATTCGACGGCCTGTTCGGGGTGAACACCAGTCAGAAGTGCAAGGTTCTGGCCCTACAGTTCGCGGAACTAGTGCTCAAAGAGTGGGTGTTTGGTTATCCTAAAATCTATCTGCTTTTCTCATTAAACTTTTGTCCCTAACAGTGGTCCTCAAGAACTGGTTGCGAAGGTTTCGCGGGTAATCCTTACCGGCATTACGAAGGTCATCGGGCGCGACTCCACCGAACCGAATGACGTGCAGAATGCAGCTTACTCGGCCCTGGCGCAGCTTGCTCGCAGTTTCCCGAAGGACGTCAGCCAGGACCTGAAGCTGGTGCTGGGATACTTCAACAACCTGGCCAACTGTGCCCCCGAACTGCACTCGTCCATTCGGGAGGCGCTCGTGTCAATGGCCCCGGCGTTCGCCTGGAAAACCAAGGAGAAAACCGATGCCATGGATGTGGATGAAGCTATCGATCCCTCCGCTGTTCAGCTGGACGGGCAGCAGCATCTGTTATTGGCCATGTTGCTGGACAACGCCGAGTCCAAGATACAGATAGTGCAGAATGTGACCAGTGTGTTTCTAACGAGCTGCTATCCCGAGTACTACGCTCCGGCCAGATACTTGTTGCTGCTCATCGCAGGCGAACGGTGAGCGTGCCAAAGTCTTGACTATAAATACAAATTACCAAGCTCCTCCTAGGAATTCGCTGCGCGAGAATGTGACAACATACTTGTACGGCACCTCGAAGAAGGACCACATCAACTACAACATGCTCTCGTCCATCGATCAGGCGGGAAATCACGTCGTCAGCGAGTCCATCAGCGACTTTAATCATCTTTCTCCCGAGCAGAGACGGGTGGTGTTGCCCAGTTTCCGGGTGATGATGGCGCACGTTCACGACATGGCCAACAAGCGCCTGAAGAAGACCACAACCTGTGTGGTGGTGGGACGCACCAAGCTGCCCTACAGCTTGGAGGTCTACGAGGAACTCCTCGACTACCTGCGACTGTGCCTCTGGTACTCGGCGGGAGTGGTTGCGCCGCCCGGCGATGAGAAGCACACCCTGGCGTTGCGCAACTACATCAGCTTGCATTACGACGAGGAGGACGACAATGCTCTGCACCAGTACGCGCAGTTCGTTCAACGCGGTGTGGAGGCCAAAAGAAGTGAGTAGCCGAGGAGTTTGTAATGAAAGTAACTAAATGTCTATGCACACTCTAGGCGAATCCAATCTCATTTGCTTGTACGACCTGCTGAACGCCGCTCCGGAGCTGTTTGCTGCCAAGCAGCTGCACCTCCTGGAGCCCCTTGGCAACACCCTGAAGGACGTGTCCGAGACGATGCGCATCCACGTGGCCCAGGTCTACGCAATCATCTGGGCGTATGGGCTGTCGGACGAAAAGTTCGACGAGGAGATCGGCGAGTGCTTGAATAGCCTGCCTCAAAAGTCGCTGGAGCATAAGCATGGATGGCTTCTGGTGGTGGGACACACCTACAACCGCAAAATCGCGATGCTTAAGAAGGAGAAGAAATCTAAGGACTACGCAGCGTGGCCGCAGTTTGTCGAGGCCGTAAAGATCATCTGTAAGTCAAACAGAAACGTTCCTTATACACTGAAGATGCTTAGACACCTTTTTTTCTTAGCTAAAACTCTTTGCGAGTCGCAGTGGCTGATGGTTTCGGCAGCCGTGAAATGCATTTCCATGATAGGCAAAGCCGTGCAGATTCCCAACGTAAAGGTAGAGATCCAGATGCCATCCACCGATGCGGACGAGGACGAGGAAATGACTGAGTACACCAGCGTTGACACTTCCACCAAACTGGTAATCTTCGGCGTGGTCTTCCAACTGCTGCGCAGCTCATCGGCACGCCAAAAGATCCGCGAGGAGGCCGCCCGTTGTCTGGGATATCTGGCCATCGGTGACGGCGAGCACTTCACCCAGCGCAACTTGGAGAAGTTCCTCACCCTAGCCAAGGGAAATAAGGATGCCGCCCTCAATATAGCCATCTCAGAGGCCATTGTCAACACTCTCTGTGGGTATGATGTCAACAAAGGCAAGCCGGACGAGAGTTTCGTCAATGTGCACTGCAGCGATGGCGCCTTCGAGAAGTTCCTGAACTCGCTGATCCGCCTAGTCACGGAGCCCAATCCGCACTCCCGCCAGGCTATTTCCGTTTGGCTGCTGGCAGTGGTCAAGCATTGCAGCGCTCGCCCGGCTGTCTTGGCCAAAAAGGAACTGCTGCAGTTTGCCTTCACCGAGCTGCTATCCGACGACAGCGGTGGGTACCGAGACTTCCCCACGAATCTTTTATATTTTAACCTTTTGTCTCCCTATTTTCGCCTTTAGAGTTCGTGCAGGATGTGGCCTCGCGGGGTCTGGGCTTGGTGTATAGCCTCTCGGACTCGAGCAGCCAGAGTGATTTGGCAAACTCCCTGCTGGACCAACTGATTGGAGGCAAGAGGAAGGTGAACCAGGTGTCGGCCGATACCGAACTCTTTGCCGAGGGCATGCTGGGCAAGACGCCCACGGGGGGCAACATCACAACCTACAAGGAACTGTGCTCCCTGGCCTCAGATCTCAACCAGCCGGACATGATTTACCAGTTCATGCAGCTGGCCAACCACAATGCCACCTGGACCAGCAAGCTAGGGGCTGCCTTCGGCTTGAAGACCCTCTCCGCCGAGTCCCGACAGAAGATGCAGCCATATCTGGGCAGAATAATTCCACGCCTCTACCGCTACAAGTACGATCCGACACCCAAGATCCAGAATTCCATGATCTCCATTTGGGATACCATTGTGAACGACTCCAAGGAGGTGACAGAGCGCTACTACTGGGAGATTCTTCGAGAACTGCTCGAGAATCTCACGTGCAAGGAGTGGCGAGTGCGCATCGCCTGCTGTTTGGCTGTAAGGGATCTCCTCAAGCGTCCGAATGGCCTAAAACTGCGCTCTGAGGAGCCGGCCCGTCGGTTGGCCTCTCAGGAATCGATGGAGACCGACGAAGTGCCCGAGCCAGAGTTGAAGGAGTTGTGGTTTCAACTGTTTCGTGTGATGGACGACATCCACGAGGGCACGCGTGCAGCTGCCCATGGAACAGCCTCGTTCCTCGGCAAACTGTGCATAATTGCCGTCTCCGAGGATCATGGAAAATCCGGTACAGCAGTGTCTGCCTCCATACTTCCATTCCTGCTGGAGACCGGAGTGGCCCACAAGGTGTCCGAGATACGCAACGTAAGCATCAAGACCATATCCGAAATGATCGATTCCTCGGGCTCTCTGATCGCCCCCCATCTGGCCACCCTGATTCCCTGTCTGCTGCGCGCCACTGGTGAGCTGGAGAACACCAAGCTCTCCTATGTTTCCACTCGTTTGGGCGCAGACAACGAGGCCCAGGAAGCGGTGGACACTCTGCGGGCAGAGGCCGCCAAGTCGCACCACACCATGAACACCATCGGCAAGTGCGTGCGGTACATCGACTATCCAGTGCTGGAGAAGATGACGCCCGAGGTGCTGGAGCTGATGAAGTCCAGTGTGAACTTGGGCACCAAGATTGGCTGCGCGCACTTTGTGTGCTTGGTAAGTACCAGATAGCCGAGAGATTTAAGACGTGAATTCATATTTTGCCTCACAGATCAGCATTCGCTTGGGCAACGAGATGACCCCGCTGGTGGGCAAGTACCTACGGGCCTGTTTGGTGGGCATCAAGGATCGCAATGCCACTGTGCGCAAATACAACGCCAGTGCCATTGGCCACATCTTCGGTTTGGCCAAAGAACAGTCGATCAAAAACCTGTTTACCAAGCTGGATGAGATGTATGCCGATCAACCGGGCAACCGCTCCATCGTCCTAACCATTAACTCGATTAACAAGCGCCACCACGAGCTGCTCAAGGACTATATGGACAGCATGCTGCCGCTGATCTTCTTTGCCATGCACGAGGAGCCCAGCGAGGAGTCAAAGGCAAATGTTGAGCTGTGGAAGGAACTGTGGACCGATGTAAGCCCTGGCGACGCTGGCATCCGGCTCAATCTGCACGTCATAATCCCGAAGCTCGAGGCCTCGCTGACGGATGCCAGTTGGTCGCGCAAGGCGCAGGCTGCGAACGCCATCCAAACCATAGCCACTCGCCTGAGCAGCACGCTGGAGGAATCGGATCGGGTGCGTCTCATTAAACTGCTCCTCAGCGGACTCCAGGGTCGCACATTCGAGGGCAAGGAGAGACTGCTGCAAGCTCTGGCCGGGCTCTGCAAGGGACTGAACCGCAACCACGAGATTTGCCCGAGCATCATCGATGCGGCCATGCGGGAGGCAAGAAAACGGGAGCCCGTCTACCGCACCATGGCCCTGGTTTCCCTTGGCGATATTCTTGATCAGCTGGAGGCAGATCGCTTCGAGGAGGTGTACAATATGATCTGGAACCTGCTGGAGAAGAAGGAACTGCGCAAGGAGTCGGACGACGAGGACGAACCCTCCACCAGCCAGGAGCTGAGTGCGGACGAGCGCAACAAACGCGCCCAAACCCTCAACCGACTGAAGGAGGTGGTTTGGGAAACGCTGGGCAAGTCGTGGCCGCGCCACTCGGTGGAGACCCAGCATCATTACCAGTTACTCTTCGCCGAGAACTGCACCAGCATCCTGGCAGAGAGCACGCGTCCTGTGCAGGTTAGCCTGCTGGCCGCCCTCACCAAGTATATCGAGCGCCTTCACATCTTCAATGGGCCAGCTCAGGCTTCAGATCTTAGTCACACTAACCAGGAGAAGAAGATTAAGACGGAGACGCCACTGATTCGGGAAGTCATCGTCGATAAGATCTGTACCGATGTCCTCGCCGCTGTGTCCCTAGCAGCAAGCGTTCCCCATACAGGCCTGAAAAAGGAGGCCCTCAACATCGTGCTCATGCTAATTAAGCGCTTGAGTGGCGCCAACAACCAAAAGACTCTGACCCTGATCCAGAAGAACTTTGAGTCGAATCTGGAAAAGTTCCAGCGTGACTCAGCGCCGGAAATTCGCTGTCGCATCAAGGACATCGAAGAGAAGCTGGGTAAATTGCACTCAGGCAAATAATACTATGAGTTTTCGTAATTTCTATGTGTGTGGCCAAAATCTCAGCTGTGTCTCAATTTAAATAAAACACCTTTCTGTGGCTGAAATGGAAAATCTGCTTTTTACATGCACTCAATTGAATTTAAAAGAAATTTGAGTTAGGGCGTCCTTTTAATAATTTAATTAAAAAATCCAAGGTATAGTTAGTTGAAATTCCTCGAGCGAAATTATCATACTAGTATTTCGTAATACGTTTGTAAAAGTTTGTTACAAAATTTCCAAGAAATTCAACGTGTTGACATTGCCATTTCGCTTAGCATTACAAAGCGGATTCATGAAAGATTTATTTTTCCAAGTAACGAATGATAAACTAATGTCTCTCCAGTCGCTTTTAAGCCCGTCCATTCTGGCTGGGATTGGAACAGTAGCCCAAGAGAGTTCTCTGCGAAAACATGGCACTAGGCCTTCTGATTCTCGGATTCGTCCTCATTATCACCTCCTGTGTGCTCCTGCAGCAACACTTCTCCTACTGGAAACGCAGAGGTGTCCCCGAAATCAAGCCCCGATGGATAGTGGGTAACCTGATGGGACTCCTGTCCATGCGCAGCAGTCCTGCAGAGTTTATTGCTCAACTGTACAATCATCCTGATGCGGAGAACGAGCCATTTGTTGGTATCCATGTCTTCCACAAACCAGCCCTACTCTTACGGGACCCCGAGCTGATTCGAAGGATTATGGTCAAGGATTTCGGAAAATTCAGCAATAGGTATTCCAATGCGGACGCCAAGGGTGATCCCCTTGGCTCGCAGAACATTTTCTTCCTGAAGAACCCTGCGTGGAAGGAAGTGCGCTTGAAGCTGACGCCCTTCTTCACGAGTAGTCGGTTGAAGCACATGTTCCCGCTAATCGAGGAGACGGGTGCCAATCTGGATGCCCACCTTCGCCAACACCCTTTGCATAATGAGCGGATGCGGTGCTTCGATCTGGAGGCGAGGGAGTTGTGTTCTCTGTTCACCATGGATGTGATCGCTTCGGTGGCCTACGGATCGCGGGCGAATTGTTTGAAGAATCCAAACAGCGACTTCCGGCGATACGGACGAACTATCATGGACTTTACTCTACCGAGGGCAGTAGGATTCACCCTGCTCTTTTTTCTGCCTCATTGGGTTTCGCTTTTCAAATTCAAAGTGGTTCCTGCAGAGGCATCTCGCTTTCTGCGTGACACTTTAAACCACGTACTAGCTGAGCGCGAGAGATCAGGAAAGACGCGCAACGATCTTATTGACATTCTTATGGAGTTTCGACGGAGCACACAAGAGACCAAGGAGACGGGAGTCAAGGGTCAGTTCGTTTTCGAGGGCGATATTTTAGTGGCCCAGGCAGTGCTCTTCTTCACTGCTGGCTTTGAATCCTCCTCTTCCACAATGGCGTTTGCAATGTATGAACTGGCCAAAGATGCGGACGCCCAGCAGAGATTGAGGGAAGAAATCAAGGAAGCTCTAGTTTTAAGTGATGGTCAGGTCACCATGGAGATGATAGAATCTTTGGAATACATGCAGATGATCCTGTTAGAAATTCTGCGGATGTATCCTCCACTTCCGTTTTTGGATCGCGAGTGCACAGCCCCAAAGGATTACTCTCTAGAGCCTTTTAACAATTTTCGAGTTCCTAAAGGCATGCCGATCTATATTCCCTGCTATGCGTTGCACATGGACCCCAAGGTAGGTATGCACTTTAAACAAACAATTTACAATTAATAACACCCATGATCAGTACTTTTCGCAGCCCCGAAAATTTACCCCAGAACGTTTCTCTGCCGCCAATCGAAAACTTAATACGCCCTACACTTACATGCCCTTTGGACTGGGACAGCATGGATGCATTGGAGAACGCTTCGGACTGCTCCAGGCCAAGGTGGGGCTTGTGTATATCCTACGCAACCACCTGGTAACTACCTCAGAGCGCACCCAGCTGATCATGCATCTAGAGCCCAAGGCCTTGGTCACTCAGGCCAAGGGAGGAATTCATCTTAGGTTCATACGCGATCCCTTGGGGGTCTAAACATCAACCATTAACTTTCAATTTTTAAAATAAGCTAAGCGAGGTGAAAGTTTGAATTTAATGTTTATGTTTCTTAATTTACTTCGTTTCAATTGTTGCCAAAAACAAATCTAGAAATATCTAAAGATAATATGAATATCACTGGTTGCTTTACTTTGTATATCTTTTCAAATCAGTACGATTCCTGAACTTTCCTTGATATGGATTTATTATACAATAATATATTATAGGCTGGTTGTAGAATACTAAAAAATTCCAATCAACAAATATAGAATCAACAAAAACTGAGCTGGTGTAGTTGCGTGTATTGTCATTTAAAAATAAAACTGGGAGCAATTTTATTGACAACTTGCGTGTTATATTTCTACATAGTAGCGGAAAAAATTCACCGCCTTTGCTTTCACGTACAGAAATGAATATATGAGAATATCAAATTTGTATATATGCTAAATATTTGTTGTATACCTATTCGTCAAGCTTGTTTACACGCTTCAAATGCCCAGCGTTTAAAAACGCATTTGCAAATATGTAATGTGTAGTAATAGATTAATTTTTTATTGGTTTCGCAATATACAATACAGGGATTAAATACGTTTTGATAATAATTCTGATTTGTTATTCACTAGAGTCTAGTGACTAGACTAAACGGCTCTGACATGAATTGTGTAATTTGTGTAACATCTTATTTATGTTTACCTACTGAAGTATAGTAAAAGGCTATTACTCCAACTAATGAGAGCCACCATCTCTATGGAGAGAAGGAAAAAATTCATAATGACTTGATCCTATTAGACGTTTCTTTATGGAAGCAATCTTTGACGATCCCCAGGAAGATACCTCTGTCGTCCTACAGTATGCACACAATCCTTGGGATCGAATCTTAAAGAAATTTAGTCAATATACCTTAATAAACTTTTCGTAACAGATGTATGATCCCCTATAAATACTTCCGTTTTAGAACCTTACATTGGGTTGCGTCAAAAATCGAATGCAATTGTCAAGTCATTTTCTACACAATTTCCAATTTCCATAAGCGAGAACATAGGCCAATTCACTTAGAATTACAAATATGGTACCCCATTCACAGAACAGATTCATTAAGAAAACGGATGTTTATCGCGATGAAATCCAGACTGACATTGCTATCAGTCGCTTTTAAGCCCGTCCATTGTGGCTGGGATTGGAACAGTAGCCTAAGGGAGTTCTTTGCGAAAACATGGCACTAGGCCTTCTGATCCTCGTATTCATCCTCGTTATCACCTCCTGTGTGCTCCTGCAGCAACACTTCTCCTACTGGAGACGCAGAGGTGTCCCCGAAATCAAGCCCAGATGGATAGTGGGTAACCTGATGGGACTTATGTCCATGCGCAGCAGTCCTGCAGAGTTTATTGCTCAACTGTACAATCATCCTGATGCGGAGAACGAGCCATTTGTTGGTATCCATGTCTTCCACAAACCAGCTCTACTCTTACGGGACCCCGAGTTGATTCGAAGGATTATGGTCAAGGATTTCTGTAAATTCAGCAATCGGTATTCCAATGCGGATGCCAAGGGGGATCCCCTTGGCTCGCAGAACATTTTCTTCCTGAAGAACCCTGCGTGGAAGGAAGTGCGGCTGAAACTGACGCCCTTCTTCACCAGTTCTCGGCTGAAAAACATGTTCCCGCTAATCAGGGAGGTGGGCGCCAGTCTGGATGCGTATCTCCGCCAGCAACCGTTGCACAATGAGCGAATGCGCTGCTTCGATCTGGAGGCGAAGGAGTTGTGTGCGCTGTTCACCACGGATGTCATCGCTTCGGTTGCCTACGGAGTGCGGGCGAATAGTTTCACGGATCCCAATCGCCAATTCCGGAAGCATGGACGAGATATCTTCGATTTTAAACTACTAAGGGCGGCAGAATTTCTGTTGGTCTTCTTTCTGCCCCATTGGTTACCGTTTTTCGGATTCAAAGTGGTTCCGCCGGAAGCAACTCGATTCCTGCGCGACACAATCAACTATGTACTGGCTGAGCGCGAAAGATCCGGAAAAACACGCAACGATCTTATTGACATTCTGATAGAGTTTCGAAGGAGCACACAAGAGGCCAAGGAGGCGGGAGTCAAGGATCAGTTCGTTTTCGAGGGCGATATTTTAGTGGCCCAGGCAGTGCTCTTCTTCACTGCTGGCTTTGAATCCTCCTCTTCGACAATGGCGTTTGCAATGTATGAACTGGCCAAAGATGCGGACGCCCAGCAGAGATTGAGGGAAGAGATCAAGGAAGCTCTAGTTTTAAGTGGTGGTCAGGTCACCATGGGGATGATAGAATCATTGGAATACATGCAGATGATCCTGTTGGAAATTCTGCGGATGTATCCGCCGCTTCCGTTTTTGGATCGCGAGTGCACAGCCGTAAAAGATTACTCTCTAGAACCTTTTAACAATTTTCGAGTTCCTAAAGACATGCCAATCTATATTCCCTGCTATGCCTTGCACATGGATCCAAAGGTAAACATTAGCCTTTAACAAATTATTAGCAATAAATTAACAATTTACACCTATGAACAGTATTATCCACAGCCCCGAAAGTTTATGCCAGAACGATTCTCTGCCGCCAATCGAAAACTTCATACGCCCTACACTTACATGCCCTTTGGACTGGGGCAGCATGGATGCATCGGAGAGCGTTTCGGACTTCTCCAGGCCAAGGTAGGGCTTGTTAATCTGCTGCGCAACCACCTGGTAACGACCTCAGAGCGCACCCAGCTGCTCATGCATCTAGATCCCAAGGCCATCATCACTCAGGCCAAAGGAGGCATACAACTCAGGGTTATCCGCGATCCAATGGGGGTCTAACCATATCCCACATCAAAGCAGTACGAATATGATATACTATACTTGATACGGATTTATTAAAATAGTATTAGGTGGGAGTTCTAGGAACCATTTGAAGTTACAATTTAAAGCTCAGCAATTTTATAATTAAATATAAAGAGACATTTTACTATTTGCGAAATTTAAGGTACATTCATACATTTGCTATAAGATACTTCCCGAGAAAAGGATAGGAACGTTCCGTTGAATGTGCATTTTCGGATGCCAATACTAATCCCTGCAGAATCTCAGGTATATCTCGTCTCGGGACTCCAGCATAAAGGTTTTGGGGTTAAATCGTATTTCGGGAACTGTCCGCTTGCACAGCTCCACCCGATATTGCTTTAGGATGTGGGCAATACCCAGTTTTAGCTGCAGGACCCCCAACCGACTGCCAATGCAGCCATGCGGACCAGCCCCAAAAGGAATATAGGTCATCGGAACGATATCCTTGATGCGTTCAGGTGCGAATCTCTCGGGATCGAACCGGCAGGGATCCGACCAATACTGAAAGTAAAGCAATAGAGTAAAAAACGAACGAAATAATTTTCCAAATATCACCTTTGGATCCCGATGCAATCCGAGGATGGATATGTAAGCTGGCATTCCGAGGGGCACCACAAAGTCCACATGCGGCTGCAGGGAGAGTCCTTCGGAATGCGTACTCGTGCACTCCCTATTTATAAAAGCTGCTGCTGGATACAGTCGCAGTGCCTCGAGGCAGACCATTTTGAGGTAGGGCAAAGTAACCAATGCCTCGTGGCTGAGTGCAGAAGTTGAGCTGTGCGAAAATGCCTTGCGTAGCTCCTGTCTCAGCCGCTGTTGGAGATCCGGAGCATTGGCCAGTTCAAAGAGTGTGAATCCTAGAAGCGCTGAGGATGTCTCAAACCCAGCCAAGAGAATGATGCTCGCCTGGGAGGCCACAAAGTCCGGATGCTGGGAATAGTGTCCGGAAGGGCGACTTAGCTGGAAGTGCTGTAGTTGATTGATGAGATCACCCTTCCTCTGCTCCCGATGTTCATCCACTAACTTCCTCATAAAGTGTGCGTAGTCCTCGCTGAACACCTTGGCCCTCAGCAGCTTGGCCCATCTTGGTAGAAAGAAGATGGTCATGAAGTCCATGACTTTGTGAAAATCGGGGCGAAACAATTCCTTGGTTTTTCTGAGCAATTGTGATTGACCTTCACGTAATCCACCAATGTCCTGGCTGTAGAAAAGATTCCCCGTAACGTCCGTGGTGTACAGCTGGCACATCTTGCTCAACGGAAGAACCCTTTCCTGCTGACTTCCAACCTTGCGATTGAGGTAGTGCTCCAGATCCGCAGCCACGTTAACCATTAGAGGATACATCACTTCGCGCAGACGGCCCGAGGTGAATAGCTGCGACATGCACTGCCGACTCTCCCGCCATGTATGGTACTTGGCTAAGGGCAGGGTCAAGGATCCCATGGAATCAGCTTCGTCAGCAGCTTCGTAACGATTCAGGAAGTTATTGAACTGCTTAATCAGCACCAGACGAATCAGCTCCGGGTCGCGAACAATCAGGGCGGGGGTCTGGAATAAAAAGAAGCCCACTACCTTGGCTTCTCCACATCGAGGGTCTGCATGGATTTGCTGGAAGAGATCGCCAAACGAAATGCGAAGAAACAGAAGCTTCCCTAAATGACCCAGTGGCGACCAGCTTGAAATGGGTATATATGGAATGCCCTGACTCCTGAAGAAGTTGTATTTGAGTCGCAGCCAAAGATGTAGAACCAGGATCGTGAGGGACAGCAACACGAGCAGCAACATAGTGTCTATGGCAATACATGGAAAATTTGCAATGGGCAGTTCTGTCGTAATTATCCCTCAAGTTTTGGAATACCTTATTTACAGCAGTAGAACCAGAATTCCGAAAAAGCAATTCATCGAACAAAGAATCAACGAGAACTGAGGTGGAGTTGTCGCGTGTCTTGTCATTTAAAACTGATGTCGCATCTTGGGAGCAATTTTATTGGGAACTTGCGTGTTTATTCATCCGCTCGGATCAAATTCACCGCCTCAGTTTTGGGGGAGCAATCATATAAATACGTAGATATCGGAATATGCAAGTTTATGGCTTATTCCATGAGCTTTTTTCTCCCGCCATTTAAAAACACATTTGCGAATATGTAACGTGTAAAAATAGATTACTTTATTGGGGTCGCAATTTGTAATTCACAGATTAAATAAGGTTTCATAATTCCGGTTTGTTATTCGCTATACTAAGCGCCGCTTGTGATTATTTTGACATGATTATTTTGAAACTTGTAAAGCAACATGTCTTCTCCTGTAGATGTCAGTTGCGAGAAGGCTAATCGCCCGACAGCTAATCACAGCCACTATCTCAACGTTTAGTGCGCCGATCTTCACATTTAATCGCCCCCAGTAGCCGTTTCATCGTAGAGGCGATCATTCACGATCTCTAGGTGGATGCCACCGTCAGCTTGAAGTACAAATCCCTTGGGATCGAATATCATTTTCTTCATCGTGGCTTCGCACTTTCTAACCGAGTGATTCTTGAGGAGATGTACTAGCCCTAGTTTGCTCTGGAGCAGTCCAATGCGACTGCCAATACAGTTGTGTGGTCCCGATCCGAAGGGCAGGTAGGCCATGGCCGGGATATTCTTGCGGTTTTCAGGAGAGAACCGCTCCGGATCGAACTGGTCGGGATTGGGCCAGTACTGGCAAAAAACAAAACATTGTTAGGACAATCTCAATTAAGTTGAAATAAGTACTTTACCTTCGGATCGCGTTGCAATGCATATACGGGTATAAACACGGGGGTTCCATTCTCGTATGAGAAGTCGTAAAACGGCTTGAGGGAAAGATCCGGCTGATCCTTGCCGCTTTCGTACTCTCGATCCAGGAAAGGCAGCACCGGGTAGAGACGAAGCACCTCGTCCACCACCATGGATAGGTATTCCAGGGCTTGAATCTTTTCATACGATAAACACCCGCCGCCTTCTACCAGCGCTTCGTTGATCTCCTGACGCAAACGCTGTTGAATCTCCGGGTGGTGGGCCAACTCAAACAGGGCGAAGGACATGGTCGAGGAAGAGGTCTCGAACCCAGCAGTAAAGAACACGCCCGCTTGCGCCACCAGAAAGTCCTGATTTCGAGCATAGTGGGGCTTGGTGGGTTCCGCAGCAGCCTCCTTTCGCAAGGAAACCAGGACATCAATCAAATCGTTGCGCACGAAACCAGTTCGCTCCCTATCCTCCATGACATGACCAATGGTGTTCCTCATGAAGAGAGAAAACTCCGGCGTGAAGAACTGAATACGTAGCAGTGAAACCAGCTTGGGCAGAAAAAAGGCGACGAAGAAGTCCTTTGCCCGGGACGTGCTAAAGCTAAATATCTTGCGTCCTTGGGTACGAAACTCGGCATTGGGATTCTCCAGACTGTTGGCCCGAATTCCGTAGGCTATGGTGGCAATGCTGTCAGTGGAGAACTGTGCGCAGAGCTCCTTGATCTCGGTTATGTACTTTCCTTTGATCTTCTCTCCATTTTTCTTTAGAGCGGCCTCTAGATCCCTGCCAATCTTTAGACCAATTTTATGGTTATGTTTATGTAAAGAATTAACACCTACCTCCTGCATTAGGATATACATCTGTTTAACCTTTCCGCTGGTGAAGACCGGTGTGAGCTTGGTGCGAATATCCTTCCAATCAGCATCCCGCACAAAGAACAGATTGTAGTATCCTAAAGGATCGCGGTGTGGATCGCATTGTGCGTAGCGGTTGTGGAACCGATTGAAGTCCTTGATCAGGACGGATTTTACCAGCTCTAGGTCGCGAATGATGAGTCCGGGCTTGTTGAGGGCATAAATACCCACCACGGCTTCGTCCTTCACGCGCGGATCATTGTAGATGTCAGATAGGTGAAGTCCAAAAGAGGTTTCCACTTTAAATGCCGCCTTGGTGTTGCCAATTATTGGCGTGGGCGGGATGAAGGGTATTCCCTTCCGCTGCCAGTAGGAGTGGCACCGCTGTAACCAGGAATACGTAGCAATCAGGACAGCCGCCACCAAGATGAGTGCCTCCGTCAAAGCCATTCCGGGGTTAATCAATTGGCGTTGCCTTTACAAAATTTGCAAAGCTTTTTTATGAACAATATAATCGGTGTAACATTCAAAAAATGAGTATTTTCACATATAATACATATAAACACATTAGAAAACTTAGAAATGGGTTTTTGTAATCCGCAAGATACACAGACGAAAACAAAACACACTCATTAATCAATGCAAATTAAAATAACACATTTGTTGCACACCGTATTTGAAAACGACCTATTTGAAAACTAGTTTCTGCAAGTTCAAGGAAACCTTTACTAAATTACAAAAGGCGGAGCACTCGATGTTATTGACAATTAAAGCTGTTCGCACGACTTGTTGTTTTGAAAAAGTGTTCGCGATTTTATACCCCGACGGCTTCTAAATCCAGTTCTGAAATTCTCAACTCTTTCATATTCACCAGTGTGGTGAACAGCAAAGAATATGCTCATGCTTTTTTAAAAGTTGAATAGCTGTTTTAATTCATGTGTAAACAAACTATACTATATAGGTATATATTATGGTGAGTAACCAAAGTCCGAATGAGCGGTTAAGAATAGAAGAAATAACAAGCAGGACTGATTATAGTAGAGTGTCTCGACTATAAATACCCGGTTCTAAGTTTCACCTGGTTTTTGACACATTATACCATTGAAATTTTGGGAGCAAATTTTCGTAATTTATTTTGTAGGTGTGTATGTGTATGAGAAGTGTTTCTAGGGAGAAACTTGTCACTTTTTCATTCAACGCAACTAATTTTTGTCATTTTCGCGAACAAAAGTGGGCATAACCGGCTGATTTTCGCAACACAGATAGATATTGGCCCTACCAATGTACTATCCAAAATTATGGAAAATTGTGGATATCACAGAATTTCGCGGTTTGCGGGGCTGCGGAGGGAGGTAACCGATTTTTAAAATAAACTTGTGCTGAACTGGTATCCCAGAATTAGAATGTGCAATTAGTTTTTATCTATCTAACATATTATAGTTTCCAAAATCAAGTACACGACATTTACACATTGTACTTTTATTATACAAAACTTTTTGTTTGCGATAATCTAAAATTTCAAATGCACATATTATGAGAAGTTTCCAATAAGAAGGCGTACATTTTCTCATCGATTTATTCTCAAAGTGCAGCACTTTGGTCGTAGAGGCGATCATTCACGATCTCCAGGTGGATGCCACCGACAGCTTGAAGTACAATTCCCTTGGGATCGTATATCATTTCTTTTAACGTGGCCTCGCACTTCCTAACCGAGTGATTCTTAAGAAGATGAACTAGCCCGAGCTTAGTCTGGAGCAGTCCAATGCGACTGCCAATACAGTTGTGGGGTCCCGATCCGAAGGGCAGGTAGGCCATGGCCGGGATATTCTTGCGGTTTTCAGGAGAGAACCGCTCCGGATCGAACTGGTCGGGATTGGGCCAGTACTAGCAAAAAACAAAACATTGTTAGGACAATCCCAATTAAGTTGAAATAAGTACTTTACCTTTGGATCGCGTTGCAATGCATATACGGGTATAAACACGGGGGTTCCATTCTCGTATGTAAAGTCGTAAAACGGCTTGAGGGAAAGATCCGGCTGATCCTTGATACTCTCGTACTCTCGATCCAGGAAGGGCAGCACCGGGTACAGACGGAGCGTCTCGTCCACCACCATGGATAGGTATTCCAGGGCTTGAATCTTTTCATACGATAGAAAACCACCGCCCTCCACCAGTGCTTCGTTAAGCTCCTGACGCAAGCGCTGTTGAATCTCCGGGTGGTGGGCCAACAAATAGAGGGCGAAGGACATGGTCGAGGAAGAAGTCTCAAAGCCAGCGTTGAAAAACACGCCTCCTTGGGCCATCAGGAAGTCGGGATTACGGGCGAAGTGGGGCTTGGTGGGCTCCGCAGCAGCCTCCTTACGCAAGGAAAGCAGGATATCAATTAAATCATTGCGAACCAAGCCAGAACGCTCCCGCTCCTCCATCACATGGCCAATGGTTCTCCTTAAAAACTGAGAAAATTCTGTTGGGAAAATTTTTACACGAAACAGCGACGTCAGCTTTGGCAGGAAAAAGACCACAAAGAAGTCCTTGGCACGGGACACGCTAAACTCAAACATTTTGCGTCCTTGGTGTCGGAACTCAGAGTTGGGATTCTCCAGACTGTTGGCCCGGACTCCAAAGGCGATGGAGGCAATGCTGTCAGTGGTGAACTGGGCGCAAATTTCCTTGATCTCGGTGACGTATTTATCGGGGTGCTGTTTTATCTTCCGTTCCATGGCAATCTCCAAATCCCTGCCAATCTGCGGATATGGTTATTGTCATTTAACTGGAGGCTTACACAGTATAGGTGTATATATGTACCTCTTGCATAAGGGTGTACAATTGTTTGACTTTTCCACTAGTGAAAACAGGACTTAGCTTGGCGCGAGAACTTTTCCAATCAGCATCCCGCACAAAGAACAGATTGTAGTATCCTAAAGGATCGCGGTGTGGATCGCATTGTGCGTAGCGGTTGTGGAACCGATTGAAGTCCTTGATCAGGACGGATTTTACCAGCTCCAGGTCGCGAATGATGAGTCCGGGCTTGTTGAGGGCATAAATACCCACCACCGCTTCGTCCTTCACGCGCGGATCATTGTAGATGTCAGATAGGTTAAGTCCAAGAGAGGTTTCCATTTTAAATGCCGCCTTGGTGCTGCCAATTATTGGCGTGGGCGGGATGAAGGGTATTCCCTTCCGCTGCCAGTAGGAGTGGCACCGCTGTAGCCACGCATACACCGCCACAAGGGCAGCCACCACCAGAACGAGTACCTCTATCAATGCCATCTCAGGGCTAACAATTTGATAGTTGTGCTCAAGTTTTTTTTTATAGAAATCTATAATCAAACCAGATAATTTTGACACAAATGATAAGATATGTATATTTAATAATTATTTTAGGTATTGTTATACTCGACAATTTGCCTTATTAACAATTTCATATTCACTTGTTAATCTTCATTGTCAATCTTTCACATGATTTATAAATTTCAGTTTCATTGAATCTAGTTTTCAAAATTAATAAATATGTGACACTGGTATACCTTGAACTCACTTAATTTTCAAAAATAACTTCTTTTAAAACTAAACCAATTGGTAACAAGATTATAAAATTACCAGAGCAACACTCGGGATGAAAGCCGCCAAATAACCTTATCGTTTTTATTTCTGCTCGCGAATTTATACTCTAACGCTTGCGAGATAACTAATACACACCCTGAATGTGGTGAATACAAAAAAAAGGTAAATTTCGCGCTTTGATTAGAAAAGTAAACTTTCCACCAAGTTTACTTATTTAATGATAACTATAAAAACAGAAATAATGACTTTTCAAAAGAGTTATTAGAACGGCCCAAACATATGCATTAAATTAATCATATTCTTACATGTATTGTTTCTTTTATTATTAGGAAGGCTTATCATTATAATAAAGTACTTATACTGATCCCCAACCACCTAGAGATCAAATAAGTTGATGAAGTAGCTGCGCGTGTAGGCCAATTCTTTGAGGCCCGAACATATGCACTTAAACAATCCCATTCTGACATGTATTGTTTCTTTTATTTTTAGGAAGGCTTTTCATTCATTTATAATGAAGTACGTATACTAACTTAATCCGCATCTGCCTTTATAGCCACAACCGCAAAGTGTCTGGGAGAAATGGAGGGATCAAAAAGGTCAATCAAATAGCTGCGCTCGTAGCCCAATTCTTTAAGGTACAATAGCCGATCGAGAAGAATTAAACTCTCCAGCAGTGGCGCAAAGGACATGCGTACAAGATAGAAAAGGTCCAAATAATGCTTGTCCATTGAGTACTCCTGCTGTAGAGACTCAAGTTCAGCATCTTCCACGGCCGCCAACCAGTGTGATTTCAATTTCTCAGCACATTTCTTTACGTAGTCCTTAAAACCATCGAACTTGCGCACCTTGCCCACCTGCAGTTCGTTCTTTAGGTGCGGGGCGTGTCGGCTAACAAGCACTTCCAACAGGGAGCGGTAATAGAGCGAAATATTTGGCAGTTCTTTGGCATCCAAGGTCCTTTCAATGGATTGAGCCGCCAGCATCCTGGCGTTGCGCCCCAATCGGACCTTCCTTTCCTGCAGGTACTGACTCAACGGAAACCCGAAGTCGGTTTGCATGTCCATCAGAGCCTTGTTTCCGAAAAATTCCTGGGTCGAGTAGCGCTCCCGCAGCAGATGGTAGCAGCATCCGATGTTGCATAGAATATGGCAGTCCGGTTGCTCGTGAAAAACCTGCAGACACGTGGCAGCCAGATTGCCGCAGGTGTGCAGCCCGGTGAGGCACACCTTTGGGGTGCCTGTTTGCAAAAAGTGCTCGACCAACAAGTCACCGAATTTGATTTTGTTGTTTATGAATCTGGCCGTGGTTTTGTAGTTTTCCAGAGAAGGCGTTGATTTGGGAGAATCAACACTTAAGGATTTTTTGCCACGCCGCTTGGGCGTGATTCCTCGGCTTTGCAGCTCAGCACGTTCCGTAAGGCCATTCCAAGCACGCTGAGAAATAAACAAAATAAACCGTTAATATTTATTTTCAAACACGAGCTCACCGATGTTATCGATTATTTGTGCACCCTAACGATTTTTCAATACTAAAGTTTATCGACTGGGTACCATCACTGCCACCCTCTTCTTCTTGCAACGCTAAACCTCCAGGCCGGCGCATTTTTGCACGCATTTTCCTGTTTTCCACCCGAAAAAGAAGCAATCATCAAAGAATCACCATGTCTGCTGGTATGCCCATCAACCCGAAGCCCTTCCTGAACGGCCTCACAGGAAAACCGGTGCTGGTGAAGCTGAAATGGGGCCAGGAATACAAGGGATTCCTGGTGTCCGTGGACGGGTACATGAACATGCAGCTGGCCAACACGGAGGAGGTGATCGAGGGCTCCGTCACCGGCAACCTCGGCGAGGTGCTCATTCGCTGCAACAACGTGCTCTACATCAAGGGCATGGAGGACGACGACGAGGAGGGCGAGATGCGCGACTAACTGGCGTCCCAACTTAGCTTAGGTCCACTAACGTAATGAAATAAACCTCGATATATTTTGTAGTCAAACGGTACCTGCAGTTTGCGATTCCGGCTCAGGGCGTTCTCGGTGTTTTCAGGATTGGCGTCGATGCCGAGCACGCGGTGGCCATACTGCAGCGCCAACCGGGACGACAGGTAGCCCTTGCCATCGCCCGCATCCACGATAAAACACTCCGGCTTTGTGCTCCTCACAAGACTGTCCACCAGAGCCGCCGTAAGCTCAACCTGCAAGCAAGCGGCAATTACATATATGAGGGAATCTTTGTGGTCATAGATCTCATACACACCTCGTGACACTTTTTGGCACTCATGAACTCCCGAATACTTAGCTGGGCAGCGTTTTCCTGCCCCTCTATTAGCTGCTCCACTGTGGTGAGCAACTCCGAATGGAAGGATAGGCGCTCCTTCACTCCTTTGGCCAGAAAAGACTCCCATTCGGAGAGTTTGCTGGTGCTGCCATCGGCTTGCCAGAACAAACTTTCGATGGCCGAGACCACGTCCTCCTTGCAGCTGACCTCCGCCCGCAGGGCCTCGGGAAGAAAGGTGCGCCAATGGCTGTCGGTTAGATAGTTTACCATGTGGCAGTTCACAAAATCCCAGTGGGGATTGAGGAAGGCCAGCAAGCCATCGAGGCGCCTCTGCAGCTGCCCCACTCCCACTCCCGCCCTCGACATCGTGCTAGAAGCTGTAGTCTTTGCGATCCTCCTCCGGAGAAGCTCCTCCACCTGCATTGCCACCCAACTGGGCGCGGAGACGGCGATGGGCGATGCGGACGGCCTCCAAGGCCCCCAAAATGTCCACCTCCGGGTCGTTGGTGCGCGGGACCTGGTCGAGAAGCGCGCGAAGCTGCTCCAAGCTGCGCTGCACCCGTCCCGTGTGCGGAAGCTGCTGGCGGGCCACCACCTGGCCCAGAATCTTTCCCAGCTCCTCGCCCACCTGCAGGCCCTTGGCGTAACCCAGGAGGTAGGCTTCCTCGTTGCCCTGCGCCTGTCCCTGCTCAAATCCGTCCGAGTAGCCTTCGTTTGCGTTTCTCTCCTCGGCGAGGGTGATGTCGTCGAACAGGTCCTTTGATGGATGGGACATTATTCGAAGAAGAAAGTTTTTGATGGATCCAACGCACGTGGAACTTGCAGTGGTTTGGGGCTCCTCAATTCGAGTGATTTTCGTTACAATTTATCAATTGCAATGACAGGTTACTTGTTTATTAATTTCTTAGGAAACATGCACTAGGCGTTTTTTAGTCTTAGAAGTGATTTGGAAGCTGGTCACTTTACAACACGTGCAAACATTAACCCATGACGACCAATTTAATGGGTTATTCAAAATTAAATAAAATAATATGAATTATTTATTTAAGCTGTCCATTAAATAAACCAATGAAAGGTATATTTAACACACGTTTCTTATTTGGCATGAACAGACGATGGTAACTTTAAGTTACAAAGGTTTTCTATATTGTTTTGGTAAGAACAAGGTTTTTAAGTTAACAAAATATCAAGAAAAATTCACTCTTTTGGTGGGTCGTTTTTAAAATAAATAAAGTAGATTATTTACTTAAAACGGGGTTTCAGATTAAATCAATAATATACGAGTATAATGTATGTAGATCTATTGATTTTAAATGCTAAACGATAGTAGGTGTCAACATTTCCTTGATTATATTCTTGCGTATAATTTAAAAATTATATCATTAAAAATAAGCAAACGATTCAATTTGTATCGTATTATTCACAGATTTATTGTTCGATTGCTGTGTAAATAAAGAAACCCATCCTGCTCGGGTGATACTATGTAATTTTATTCAAAACAATTTTTGCTAATTTGGCATGCACAGAATTTGGAATTCTAGAGAGATTGTTGCAATTGAAACTAGTGCTCGAAGCCACCAAGGCACTCAACTGGCGATAAAGCTAAACAGAGTCGTAGGTCGTAGGGTCGGTTCCATCAGTTCCACACGTCGTCGTCCTCGTCCGAGTTCATATCGTTACTCGACTGCGATCCCTTGCGCGGCAGCACAGGCGGCGGAATCACGCGCGACAGCTGCTGCAACAGCGGATTGCCGGCACTGGCCTCTCCGGAGATCTGGTTGCCGGAAATTCCCTTGCGCCGGGCCTGCAGTTTGTTGTGCAAATCGTCCATGAGGTTTCCTCCACTGGCGACGGCCCCCGCCCTCGATCGATTGGTATCGATCGCGTCCAGCGGGGCGGCTGCCTTCGCTCGCAGCCGTCCCCCCTGCGCTCCTCCCGCGTTCCTTATGGCGGCCATCAGCTCCGATCTGGGGTCAACGGTCTGGGGCGGGGGTGGTGGCATTCGGAGGGGCGTGGTGGTGGAGGGCGACATCGGCTTGGGGGCCCCCTTTGTGGGAAACGGCGGCGATGGCGGCTTCTTCACCTGCGCCGGCGGTGGTGGAGGAGGCGGCGGTGGTGGCGGAGGTGGAGGCGGTGGTGGCGGAGGCAACGTTGTCGGCGTTGACAGCGACAGGGGAGTACTCCGTCGCGACGGCCCGGGAATGTGCGTCCGTGCCGCAATGGCCTGCACGGTAATCTCTTGCTCCTCGAAATCCAGGCCCGGCAGGTCCGGCAGATCGCCATACTGATGGGACGGGGCGATGGGCGTCTTCTCCTCCACCGGCTGGTAGCACAGGTCGTTGGCAATGCCGGGCAGGTCGGGCAGGTCCAGGGGCACATCGATGGCGGGCGCAGCCTGGGCGGCGGGATTGTAGCGCAGGTCCCCGGAGGGAGTGGCCAGCTTGGTGGTGCCGTGGGCCAGCGAGTGCGGTGCCGGTGCCAGCATCAGCTCCTGTCCCGTGGGCCTCGCGCCCTGGCTGGCCACTCGCCGGACACTCGGCAGCGGCAGGGACCGCTTCCAGGCGTTCAGGTCGTCGCCGTAGGCGAACTCGTTCGTGTTGAATCGCATCAGCGAGGGCGCCGACTGCACCCCGGCCTTGGACAGGGCGCCCAGGCCGGCGGTGCGATTGGTCAGCTTCCGCTCGGCTATCAGCGCCGCCTCCTGCTCCCGCTCCGCTCGCACATGGAAGAAGACGCCATCCTCTTCGGGCTGCTGTTCCGGCTCATCGGGCAGGTCGTACGCGTCGGTGGAGCCGCGGTCACGGGAGTCCCGACTCCGCTCCTGGCCGGCCTCCTGCATCTCCGTCAGCGTCCGGGCCACCTGCGTGAAGGTGGCGGGCAACTGGGCCAGGACGTCGCTGGCCGGAAAGCGGGCGGGGGCAAAGATCTGGATGGCCCGTTTCGAGCCGACGAGCGCATTGATTTTCGCTTGGGCAGCGCGCACACGACTGTTTATGTCCTCCACTTTGGCACCATTCCTCGCCAGGCGGGCGTCGATCCGCTCAAAAATCGAGTTTATCGTTTTGTGTAGACAGTCCAGGGACTGGGCTGCTCTGATTATGGTCTCCCCATGGCGCAGGTCACTGGGTATCACCGATACCTGGTAGGCGCTGCTTAGGTATGGCGTATATTCGTCCATTTCGCTTGCAAATTTACCCTCTTGCCCTCATCTTGCAGATATCTGTGGTCGGTGTGACCATTACGCGGCAAGTGGTAAATACAGGTGGTTAGGGGGGGAGACTACTTCAGAAAGGGGAAGACGAGACAAAACAAATTTAATAAAACAAAATATGACCCGTGTAATAAATAAAACCGTTATCTATATTATTTAATATATTGTCATAAAGTTTTTTTTATTAAATTTACAAAATTTCTGTTGTAGCAGTGCCTAAACGTATGTGAAATCTTAAGGCTTATTGATTTAATTAAGGCTACTGCTGAATCCGACGAAAGATCCAACTTTAGAGAATATGTTGTTAAGATTTCAAGTCGATTTATTTTCAGAAGACGGAAAAAACATATTGTCTGTAGAAGGTAGATAGTTGGTGCTTTGGTAAAAGGTAGATATTTTTTATTAAAAAATATTTCCATCGGCCACCAAAGTATTTATAATGCCAATGTAAAAAATATTTGATTCTTTGAAAATTCTAGAGTAGACTTTCTGCTTGTTAATAGTTTCTCGTGACAATTCGGTTACCCTTAACCACAAGAATCTAGAGAATTTAAATTCATCGATATACAGATTAAGGATAGAACATTTTGCAAGATACTGTTACATTTCTGCCTTTGCCACATACGGTCACACCCAGGTACACATTCATTAGAAATACATCGCAGTTGTTACGTGAAAGTTTTCAGACGCTCATTTATATGGTTTCTAAGTGCTTTTATGAAAGTTTTACTTCTAAAAAGTGACTTCAAGTGATTGTACAAATGTATTAGCGTAAAAGGTATGTTTTTGAAGAGGCCTCGCACCAACGTCGAGCAACGGTGAAACACGCGTGTGCATGTGTGTGGGTTTCATAAACGTGGCTTTGTCTCGAGCAAATTTACCAAATAATCGCGAAATATGCAAAGTCTGGTTTAAAAACCTGCAGTTCTACGTGGGGCCGAAAT
Organism: Drosophila ironensis; assembly: GCA_021223825.1. NCBI lineage: Eukaryota > Metazoa > Arthropoda > Insecta > Diptera > Drosophilidae > Drosophila > Drosophila ironensis. The sequence goes on from JAJJHQ010011567.1 coordinate 593,866, forward strand.
AGTTGATGTGAAAATGTAAATGCATTCCGGGTTTTTGGGGGTTTTAATCGCCTTGTGAGACTCGCGAAAAATGTCTCTTGGTCGCCATTTTATTTTGTGTTTTGCCTGTGTGTGTAGTGCTCGGATGTAGTGTGCGCGCGCGTGTGTGTGTATGAGTGGCTTGTTTTTTTTCAGACGCGCGTGATGTTTGTTGTTGTTTTCTTATCGCGGTGGGCTGGTGGACTCTTACTCTCCCACGCTCCCGCCCTCCTACTCTTTTTTCTCTTAACTCAATCAATTGAACTAATTAAGGGAAATTCTATCGATTGCAGCGAAAACGTCAGCGACTGCTTCTGCGAAACCTCAAGCCTCAAACCTCGATCGTCTCGTGTTGGGGGGAACGGGCCTCCGAAGGGAAGCGAAATGGAGCAGCTATTTCAGAACCAACGCGACGACGAGCGCCGGATTGGCGAGGAGTACCTCTCCAGCCTGCAGGACCTCAACTGCAACAGCAAGCCGCTGATCAACATGCTCACCATGCTCGCCGACGAGAACATCAACCATGCCAGCGTCATCGTGCGCGTGGTGGAATATTACATTAGCCAGGTTAACAAAACAAAGCGTTATTACCTCCGAAATGACTAGACACCCAGCAGCAGCATACACACAGTGAACACGGGCCAGGTGAACAGTTAACAGAGTACGGTCGGTGTACAGTCTGCACAGCGTTCGATAAATTCGATTAATTCGATTGGCTCGATAAACTCGATTGCCTGCCATCATCGGCGGCTGTGACGTCACAAAAGCGTATCTCCAGTCGAATTTGTGTGTCTAGAATCTCTCTTAATAGGGGGACGCCAATCATTTGGCCAGAAAACCAGCGGCGATCCGTCGATTTTCACACTTTTCACCCTACCGCGCGGCATTCGCTGGTTTTCTGGGCCCGATAGGCGGCGTCCCCCGAACTCTGATAATGCTAGCTAGGCCTTTATCTTAATACTTATCACATAATTTGGGATTTAAGCCAGGACTGATTTAAACCGCTACCAAAGGTAAGATCTTTAATATGCTTCTTTGATCGTTTTTCTTTCTACTGCGAAAGCCATCTCTAAAGCTAACAACAGAATAATAAAAACAAAACAGAATAATAAACAAAAAAGAAAAAGAAAAGAAAATAATAATAACCAAGAACAAAACAGAAAAACTGAAGAATGCAATAAAAAGAGAAAATATACTTAAACAATTGTCACCAAGTTGTCTTTTATTTTATACAAAATCATTGACTGCTTACATTCGATCCCAATGATGTGCAGCAATTTTTGTATTGTCAAAAGAAGAGAACCAACCACCAACCAACCAACCAACCAACCCAGTTGTGGTAAAAGTAGCCAAAAACTTCAGACTTGGTCAGAATCCTTAGTTGACACACACACACACTAGCAAACACACTTGTATGTTGTATGTTCTTTTTCCTCCTTTATTTTCCCATCTTCATGGTTGATTTCCCATTCGCATTTCGCTTACGTTCAACACGAAGGAACACGGACAGACACGCTAATAAATTCACACACGAACGCATTTAACACTGCCCATTGAATGTTGTACGTATATAAACTATGCCCCTCAACCTCCCCCCTTGTAGGGCCCCTTTTTCGTTATAATTAGTTTGAATTTGTCGCTGGTATTGCTAGCGGTCAAGTGCGTTACCTTGGAGATATCGAAAATAGACTTTGTGCCCAGCAGCCGCTGCCGTGGAGGATCTTGTTGTTGGATTTCGCTGGACGAGTGCTGGTCCCGTTGTTTTCTGTCTGTCTGCCTCGCTCTCTCGCCGCCTCGCTGTCTCGGTGTCTAGCTGTCTCGCTGTCTAGCTAACGGTTCTGCAGGACACAAAACTCTCTAGTCGTCCTCTTCCACTCTCTCCGGAAGCTCTGACAGCGACGCCCCACAGACACTTATAGTTCTATTTTCTTACCTATTTTACCAAACTTCTAACAGGTGGCGCCCGAGTTTAAGTTGCCCATACTATATTTAATTGATTCGATAGTAAAGAATGTGAAAAGCAGCTACGTCCAGTTGTTTGGGCAATGCATAGTCAAAATATTCCTGCACGCCTTCGAATCGGTAAGTACTTGACCCCGCTCTCACCCGCTCATTGCCTCATAATCTCTTCCATCCCACATCGCAGGTGCAGCACTCGCAGTCGCAGGTGCTGGAGAAGGTGCGCGAGAGGATGTACGCCCTCCGGCAGACCTGGAACGAGGTCTTTCCGCCCTCCAAGATGTACGCCCTGGACGTGCAGGTGAAGCGCCTCGATAATAACTGGCCCATCACGGCCAAGCAGCCAACGGCCAGCAAGATCCACGTCAATCCGGCCATACACGTGAATCCAGACTTCCTGAAACCGGTAAGTAGTGATCGCAGCGATCGGACTTCCTGTGTGAGCGATGTTAAAAACGATTGTTCCCTAGGGAATGGTTCCTGTGATGCCGGTGACCACGGCTCTGCCCAGCGACATGGAGGAAATCCTGCAGGCCAAGACCCGCGAGCTGCTCGAGCTGAAGAAGCGCAAGCTGGAGCTAGAGCTGGAGCAGACAAAGAAGCACCTGGAGGAGCAGGAGCGACAGCTCAGCCAGGCTGCCGATGCCATGGCTGCTGGGGCGAACAGTGCAAATGCGGCGGCCCGACCTGCCGGCGGCGACGCTGCCACGGGTCGCATCTCCCGAGTTGCTGCCGCATCTGCCAACTCTGCGCCCGCGATGCCAAACATGCCGGCGTCCCAGCAGGTGAGTCTTATTTGTCCCAGTGTCGATTGTGCGATAGCTATAAGGGTGTCTTACAACTCACAGCAGTTTGCGAACAAGCCGAAGGTTAATCCCGTCAACCCGGCATTATTGAACTCTGTGCGCCAGCGAGACCCGCGTCTTGCGCGTCAAATGCAGGCGCAAGCACAGCCGCCGCCGATGGCCCGCAATGATCCCCGCCTGGAGGCCAAGTCCAACTCGGCGACGTCACAGAAATCTAGTCGGTCGCGCAGTAAATCTCCTGTGCGCAATAGCAACAGTCGCTCTGGAAAGAGCAGCAGCAACTCGCACCACAGCGGCACATCCAGCCGCAAACGCAGCGAGTCCAAGAGCTCCACGGCCTCGTCCTCCTCCTCGGGCTCCGACGGGCGGCAGAAGAGCGGCAGCAGCTCCAACCAGTCGCCCGGGAAGCGCTCGAACAAGCAGTCGTCGTCCAAGGAGCACTCGGACCGATATGCTGTCAACGGCTCCCCCTCGGGATCATCGAAACGAAAGAGCTCCTCGCCGAGCAGCTCCCCCTCCAAGTCGAAGCGGGGCGCTGGCAACAAAATGCCGTCCTCGAGGGGAAAGTCATCGTCCGGCCGATCACGCAGCAGGTCTCCGGTGTTCATGGATCTGGATGTGCAGGAGTCGAAGGCGGCGTCTCCCCTATTGCTACACCACGGCACGGCGTCGTCAGCAGCAGCAGCTAAAGCAACAGCAGCACCAAATGATTTAGAGAAACGTAAGAAACCATTTTTAATTCTAATCTCAAACTTGTTAGCCAGCATCCAAGTGGAGGCCAGCTTGGAGCTTAGTCGTATCGACAGCGTAGCTGAAAAAGCCGAAATTACGTACCAATATCAATACCAATACCAATGTGGCGGCACCCCATGGCTTAGGCAGGTGGAGGGGATGGCGATCGGGGTCCTATGATGAGGTTGACCGCTGGGGGGAAATCGTTGATCTGTGAGTAACTGTAATACCTGTGATACCGATTGGGCTCCCAACTTTGTAGGAGTTCCCAAGCGATTTCGATTCAATAGAACACTGTTTTTAAAGTAACTTTTCTGTGATATGCACTCATCGATCGTAATGATCTAACACCATCTGCTGGATTCTCGGCATTCTTCGTTTCTTTTCGGGCTAAAACTTCTGGTCGGGAAGGGAGAGAGAGGGAATCCAATTGATATTTAAGACACAACTAAACCAAATCGATCTCATATTTATGGATTATTTTTTTATAAATACTTAAGCGTGCCTAAAGAACTCGAAAGCATCTGCAAGTTCTGAACTAAAGTGTAAATAAAATGTTTTAAAACCCTTTTGCATTCCAAGTTGTTTTAATTAATGCAAAACATAGCCATGTGCCGCCTCTGGTTCTGGTAGGATCCTAAAAAGTTGACCTACTCTTACGATTTGTGAATGTTAAGCCATCAAGTACATACTAGTATGCCTAAATTGAAGCGAACCAAACTAAACAATATTGATAACTGTGAAGTAATTTTTGTACCCCAAACCGACTATTGATAAACACTGATCAGATGAAGAGAAACAAAATAAAATAAAGACTGCAGTTTTAATTTGTTCACAACACCCGTTTAAACTAAACCTTAAGCAACCTTAAGCAAGGCTTGTCCTCTAAAACTCTAAAAAGACAGTGAAACCTTTGGAAAACTCGCAGCTCCCAGACTAAGTTTATTTTGTACAACGCGTAGTGGCTGGCTTAAGTGTTATATTCTTTGCCAGCCAGCTAGTGGTATTTCCATATGTATATCTGTATTATTTTGTATTTGTAGAACGGCACTTTTACCCCTCTTATTTAAGTTTTTGTTCCCCCTAGATTTGTTTATTTTTACAACCTAACCGTGATTGCGCCCAGGCTCCCGCACGGGGCCCGCGGAACATCCTATAATCCTATTTTATACTTTTCACTAATTATTTCTCTAGCCTGATTGTTGTGCCTGGTGATTGTTGGCCCCGCCGCCGCCCCTTATGATTTCATTTTATTTTGCCCCTGACTTACTTGATTTGCTTAGCACTTTCCGCCTAGTTTCCTCCCCAACGTTGCTCTGTTGCTTTCTTCTGATTCTAATTTTGATTTTCATTATGATTATGACTGTGATTATACTTTGATTATGATTTCCACCTCCTCTGCCGTAAGAAACAACAACCAACACACTGTGTGCCCAAAAGCAAAATCAATTTTCTAGCAACATTTCAACTACTTGAACCAGGCCCTCCTCCAGCTCCTCCAAGTCCGCCGATCATTGATGTATCGAGTAAGGACATTGATCTCAGGCGGCCAAAGACGCCGCCTCCCCCGACATTCGGCCCATCGGACGCGCTCCTCGACCCGAGGCCCAGTGGCAGCAACAGCGGCACAACAATACTAGCTAGTGGCGCCTCCAGCGCCTCCTCTCCGTCCGACGCGTCCACTTCTAAATTGCCCGCAAAAGTGTCGTTCAAAATACAGAAACAGTTTAATAAATTAGAAAAATCTACAGCGAATCTATCAACAGCATCACTGCTAAATTCCGTCGCAACAGCAACAGCAGGAGCCGCAGCAGCAGCATCAGCAGCCACAGCCCCAAGCAACGCAACTCTAGTCATGCAGTCGTCGGCCATGCCCTTGGTCTCATCCGCTACCTCGCAGGGTAATGTATCCGACGCACTGCAGCAGTCGATCAGCAAGCTGATGAAGGTGCAGGTCATTCACGGTGCCGGCGAGAAGCGACCGGCCGATGTTCTGCCCCCAGAGATCGACGAGGAGGACAAGCCGCCGCAGCAGAAGCGCAGCAAGTCGGCCAAACTGGATGCGTAAGTCTAAGCACCCAGAGATTTCATTGCATTACTAATTCTCCGGTTCAGTCTCTTCGGCAGCGAGGATGTGGACCTGCGTCGCGAGATTCCTGCCGCCAAGCCGTGTGTGCCAGGGATCATTGTGGTGGAGGACGACTCCATGGATAACTGCGATGTAAGTAGATCGTAACCTCCCAATTAATTGTAAGTAACAATGGTTTTCCTCTTAGGAAACAAAGTCTACGTCGCCGCCAAAGAAGGCAACACTTGAGGAGCTGCGAGCCAAGCTGGCCAAGTCAGCTCGATTGCACAACAAACAGCAGGGGGGCAAGTGCGGTAAGTCAATAATCAGCATACATACTTAACTAGCATACTAATTCAGTGTTTTCTCCTCGATTTTATGCAGACAAGGGCAAAGACCCGAGCGTGCTGGCGCGTCACAAGCTGCTGGCCGAGCTGAAGACGAACGAGGACTCTCAGGAGGCGCACGTCGAGAACGTGCGCACGATTCTCAGCCAAGCCCACGAGATGCTCGAGAACCACAGCATGAACCCAGAGCAGTACAAGGATCTGGTGCAAAAGGTGGTGGCCATCAACGAGAACAGCAAGTTGAAGGAGTCGCGGCGCCGAGAGGAGGAGCTAGATCTGGAGCGCAATGCGGCCAGAGATGCAGTGCTGCGCAAGCGCATTCCCAAGATCAAGGGCAATGAGAATCTCTCCTCCAGCTCGCCTCGCAGCGACGGATCGCCCAGGTACGACGAGCCGGCGAATGCCCAGGACAAATCCCAGAACAAGCGGGACAAGTCGAAGAGGGAGAACAAGCGGCGCAAACCCAGCAAATGGGGCGACCAAGTGGATCCGGCGGCGGCTCAGCGCGCTGCCTGGCAGTTGGCCAACTCCAACAACAATAACAACAAACGCGGCGGAATGCCCAACCAGCAGCAGGTCCAACCTGGCGGCTTCCGTGGCATGCCCTGGCAGCAGCCGCCCGCCATCGTGATGCCGCAGGGTGTGGTGCCTCCGCCGCCGCAGCCGCCGTCGATGATGGGAATGCCGCCGGTGCCGCCGGTCGTCGTTCCCTTGACAATGAACAAGGCCATCAACTCGCTGGACAATCCCATGGCGGATGTGGTGCGCAGCATCACAATCGACGGAGGCTCCAAGGAGATTCGCTTCTACAACCAGGTTGCCATCATCTTCATGGACGGGGACGAACCGCATGAGATTGGCTTCCAGCAGGGCCAGCGCGTCATCCAGATCGACCACAACGATCCGCTGCCGCTGTGCTTCAACGACGACTACAAGCCATTCCAACTCGACGGCCAGTTGCACCGCATTCGCTTCGGCTTCCCGTCGCGCGAGCTCTACATCGACGACCACTGGTACGAGATCTACTTCGGAGGTCCGCCGGTATCGGTGCCCATTGGCAACAAGATCCACGTGCTGAAGGCCGAGGGTCCGCCGCCCAATGTGGACATTGGTCGGGTGCGTCGGGATCTGGTGGTGGGCAAGATCAACATGATCGTGGACGCGCACACGATCGTGCCGCTCTTCCTGGACGCCAGGCAGCAGTCTTTCCAGCTGGGCGCCGAGCAGCACACCCTGCAGTTTGTGGACAGCTTTCTGTATGCTCTGCTGGATGGGCAGCAGCAGAAGATCGAATACGGTGGCCTGCCGAAGGGCATGAAGCTGAACGGCGGCCGCAGCTGCTTCATCAGATTCGGAACGCTGCCCAAAGGAGTCATTGCGGGCAAGACGCACGTGGCGGACATGGTCTACATAAAGACAGAAGCTCCAGCAGAGCCGCCGCAGCCACCGCCGCTGATTGTGAAGCAACCTCCCGTGGTGGAGCAGCCGGCAGCGGTGCCAGCTTCTGCGCCGGCAGTCTCTCTTCCGGCCGCAGCCGCTGCCCTGGGCAGTCTGAACATCAACGAGTTGTTCCAGAAGCTTGTTTCCTCGGGCATCATCGGGGGCGCCGCTCCTGCCCCAGCCTCAGCCACTCCGGGTCCCGCGGACGCCAAAGAAACAGCGCCTGTTGCCGCAGAGAGTGCAACAGTGGCAGCTCCTGCTGCTGCCCCTGCTCCCGCACCCGCTGGTCCGCCCATGGAGCCCATCAAGCGCATCGATCTCCAAAAGCCAGAGACTATCAAGACCCGCCAGTCGGCGGTGATTGCCACTCTCTACCTGGGCATGCAGTGCAGCAGCTGCGGCGTCCGGTTCCCGCCTGAACAGACAATTAAGTACAGCCAGCACTTGGACTGGCACTTCCGGCAGAATCGTCGGGATCGCGACTCCACCCGCAAGGCCACGTCCAGGAAATGGTACTACGACCTCAGCGATTGGCGGCAGTACGAGGAGATCGAGGACGTGGAGGAGCGCGAAAAGAACTTCCTGGAGGCGCAGGGCCAGCCGGGCGGTCCCGATGCCATGGACGAGCTGTCCCAGCAGCGCTCCGTGGACTCCCCGATGCCAACCTGCGCCGCCGGGGCAGACGATGTCGATCGTTGTTGCGACATGTGCCATGAAAAGTTCGAGCAGTTCTACAACGAGGAGCTCGAGGAGTGGCATCTGCGCAGGGCCGTTCGGGTGGAGGACAAGATATACCACCCGTTGTGCTACGAGGACTACAAGGCCTCGTTGAATCCTCCCGTGGAGGAGAAGGCCAGCAAGGATGTTGACATGAACAACAGCGACGACAATGCCATGGACACTCTCATCAAGGTGGAGGAAATCGACGATGATGAAGATGGTAGGTCTATAAAAATACAAATCCGTTGAAAAGTGGTAGCTAAAGCATACAAATCTCTCGTTTAGAGCCCGCCAAGAACGTCCAAGCATTCGTGGATGACGACGACGACGACGTCATCGTGCTGCCCAACGAAGAGCCCAGCGTCACGGAGATCGTGGACGATGACGAGGACGAGTATGTCCCGGGGAACGTGACTCGCGCAGAAATGGGAAACGAGTCGCAAGACCATACCGAGTCCCAGGACAAATTGGAGACGAACGGGGCTGTGAAAGCGGCGGAGAAGCCAGACTCCGAAAAGCAGTCGCAGAACGAGTCGGATGTGGCCAACGAATCGGATGTAGAGATTCAGGAGCCCAATATTCCCTTCACCGACCTGGACACGTATGTGGAGAAGGAGATGGACGAGGCCACCAGGGCGGCGATGCTTAATGTGAAGATCAAGGAGGAGCCCAAGGACGATTACGAGGATGACGAGGACGATGGCTTTGAGGATGTGGGCACGGTGGTGCCACTGCTGCCCCTTCCCGACGACGAGATCTCAATCCACAGTAGCGGTAAGTGTTTGCCTCCAATCGCAGATCATGATCTCGTTGCTCAATCGTCTGGATCCATGGCAGAAACGCAAACGCAGACGATCGGCTCGTCGGCCTCGCCGGCCACCATCGAGCGGCCGGCCTCGGTGACGTCGCTCTCGCTGCCCGCCACCGAGGCAGAGGAGCCAGAGCCGACGGCGGATGCGAGTGCGAGTGCGAGTGCCAGTGCAGGTGCCGCCGCAGTCGCCGACAACGAACTGAACGGAGAACAGGCACAGGAGTCTACGCATAACCTGAGCGCAGCGGGTCCGGCGTTACCTTTGGCTAGCATAGTTAATAAAATAAAAATAAATATCACTAAGAATACAAGTAGTAATAGTCATAATAGTGCCTCCAACGCCAATACCACCGCCACCGCCACCTCCTCCACCACCGCATCCTCGGCGAAGACGGACTCGCAAGTCTCGGCCATCAGCGTGATCGGCGGCGGAACAGCAGCCGCGCCAGTCGGCGCATCCGGATCCGGAGAGGCCAACCAGCAGGTGAACGCAATTCAAACAATTTCCACCATTCCAGTGCTGTGCGGCGGCAACACGTTCGTACCCAAGATCGCCACCAGCGCCCCGGCGAACGTCATCAGTTCGATCTCGGTGATTGGCAGCAGTTACGGCGGCAGCAACAGCGGCAGCGCAAGTGGAAGCGGCAGCAGCAACAGCAACGGCAGCGGCAACGGCAGTCGCACGAACAGTTCCGGGGCTGCATCGAATGCTGCCACGGCTGCCGCCGAAGCGGAGAAAGCGGCAGCCACGCCGCCTCCAGCAGCCGTGGAGCCCGACCCCGAGCCCGTCGTGGAGCTGAAGCCGGCGCTGCGGAACGTGACGCTCAAGCGGACGAAGAAGGTGCAGAACGGCATCGAAACGTCCGGCCTGTGTTCGATCATGTAAATCGAATCGCAAGGCGCACCAAATCGCAAATTCCTATTTAATTATTTAATACGATTATTTTTACACGTTACTTAGTTTTAGATAGCCGGCGCGATTTTCTCTCGTGCTTTGTAGGTACCCCCACGTGGGCTCCCGCGTCCAGGGAGCCCAACGCGAACTCTCGTAACCTAACTTATTGCCGAAAAACACATTTAATAAAAAAAACCACTGATACAGAATACATAATTTGTGATAATTTTATAACACTAGTAAACGAATCCGAATGCCCCCTTGTGTAATGATTATTTTTTTATGCTGATTTGAAATAAAAATGAATATCACAAAATAGTTCTATCCACTCTTTGGTCTAATATGTATGAATTATATCCTATATATACACTTGAATGCTTAATAAAGGAATATAGTCGAAACTAAATGATTTTTGTTGTCTTAATACTATCTATTTAAATGGCTTAATTTTATTGGGATCTTTAAAGATCTTATATGGTGTTCTTGGTAGACTGCCTTGGTTTGAAATTGTTTTGAAAATGGCGCTTGGTTCAGGGTTGTCGCCCAGTGTTACCATAGCACTCTTGAGGAACAGCTGTTCGCTAGAGAACGTACCAAATAATACCTACCGCTTCATTGTATGCACGTGGGACTTGTTGGATAGTTTACTTTAATTTTTTTTTGTTTAAAGTATTGAATTAGAGCCGCAAAGTTGTTGCACCTCTGAGATGTCGTCCTCCTTCTTCCTCAAGCCCGGCTCCAAGGCCGGCAAGAAGCGCAAGGTAAGCCCGTGCCCGCCCAAAACGATTCCCTCTAGTAACGCTCTCCAAAGAATCCCGCAGCAGCAGCAACAACAAAGGGAAAACCCCTGAAAAAAGGTGGGAAACCTGGAAAGCAGTCCTCGGGCTCGAAAGCCGGACCCTCCGCCTCCGGACCAGTGCCAAAGAAGCAGCGCCGCGCCAAGGAGGAGGACGAGGAGATCGCCAGCGATGACGAGGAATACGACAGTCCGCTGGCCTTCTCCTCCGACGAGGGCGACGAGGAGACGCCCCAGGACAAGCGCCTGCGCCTGGCCAAGCAGTACCTGTCCGAGATCGAGCGCCAGGAGGCGGAGCGCAACGAGGACAAGGAACTGAGCCAGAGCGTGGAGCAGCGGCTGCAAAGCGAGTACTTGGACAGCGTGGGAAAGCTGCGGAGGAACATTGCCGGCAGCCTCAAGTCCAGCGAACCCGGCAGTGTGCTCAAGCACAAACTCCACCACACACCCATCTGCGCCCTGGCCCTGAGCCCGGATGGCAAGTTCCTGTTCGCGGGGGCAAAGTCACAGTTCCTTCTGAAATGGTGCACGGAAACGGGAAAGATTGTGGCCAAAGGCGATGTTTCGCCGCATCGCGAGGAGCCGGAAACGGGCAAGAAACGACGCTCGCATGTGATCACCATCTGTGTGTCCACGGACATGAAGTATCTCGCCCTGGCTGAGGGTGGTCCGCACATTCAAATTTGGTGCCCGCAAACGCTGCAGCATGTGAAGACCCTGAAGGGCCACAGGGACAGTGTGGCGGGGCTGGTATTCCGCAAGGGAACCCACGATCTTTACTCGGCTGCCAAGGATCGGTCCGTGAAGATCTGGTCTCTCGATGAAATGGCCTACGTGGAGAGTTTGTAAGTGCCCTACTGTAAGTGCCTTTGTGAATATTATAACATTATTTCGCTCCAGATTTGGCCATCAAACGGGTGTGACCAGCATAGACGCCCTGAGCAGGGAACGGGCCATTACCGCCGGCGGCTCGGACTGCTCGTTGCGCATCTGGAAGATCACCGAGGAGTCGCAGCTCATCTACAACGGCCACAGGGACAGCATCGAGTGCGTGAAGTTGATTAACGACGAGCACTTTGTCTCCGGCGGAATGGATGGGTAAATATTCTCCCTCACATTGCCGGGCCATGCTTTGCTAACTGATTGTTTACAGAGCCATAAGCTTGTGGAGTGCCCTCAAAAAGAAACCCATTTGCACCACCCAATTGGCCCACGGTCTTGGAGATAATTCCGTGGCGAACTGGATAACGGCCATAGCAGTCGTGGTCAACACAGATTTGGTGGCTACAGGTTCGTTGCATTTCAGACGTACGCCTGATTGGTTGGTGGCAATCCTTTACAATTTGTTGTCCCATTTTGCAGGCTCCTGCGATGGCTTCGTTAGGCTCTGGCAGTCGAATCCCAATGCCCGCAAGCTACAGGAGATTCAGGCCGTACCAATCGCGGGATTCATCAACGGGCTGGCCTTCAACGCGGACGGCACCAAGCTGTTTGTGGCAGTGGGTCAGGAGCACCGCCTGGGCCGCTGGTGGCGGATCAAGGAGGCCAAAAACCACATAGTTGTAGTAGACATAAAGATACAGAGTGCGGCTGGCAAATAGGTTTACTTCTAATCATAAGTTGTATAGTTCACATGACCAGAAACGGCCTGAAGATTGTAAAATAAACAAGTTTTAGATCGAAGTCTTATAGCGATTTCATTTAATACATTTACAGACAGTTTCGTATCCTGAGATGTTGTTTTTATCTATATTTTCTAAGAGGTTGCTTAAAAAACAAGGGAGATATTTAAATATTAAGTCCCGCCATCCTAGCCTGCCCTAGTGTGGCCAGTTTTTGTAGAGAATACCTTAGACTACCTTTTGATTTGCAGCCACACCGCGATTACAAAACAACGGGCGTGCTGAACATGCAGCCAAAACTAAAAGCCGGCGGGGGATTCCTCTCCTTTTTCAAGACTGAAGCGGGACGCAAGCTGGTCTTCTACGCAGCAGGCGCCACCACAGTGAGCCTGTTTGTGGGGAACTTTGTGCCGCACACCTTTGGCCTCAAGTATTTCCAGCAGTTTGTGCAATGCTATCAGTAGGTGGAAGTTTTCTGCTCCCGGAAGAGAAGCTCTCACTTGATTCCCTTGCAGAAACGGAGTGGAGCGCCCCGTGCCGGAGCCCGTGAAGCAGCGCCTGGAGCAGGCCCTGGACCAACTGCAGCTGGATCCCTATGAGCGGAAGTTCGTGAAGCCCTTCACGGTTTTCGGCTTCGATCTGTTCCAGGCCGGCACCACCAAGATGCGTTTCGGCGGCGCCCTGGGCATTCCTGTTAACTACGGCTACGGCAGCCCGGACGAGATCAAGCGCGCGGATATCCGGTTCCGGGATCAGCAGATCAACTGGAGCTCGCCCAGCGGAAAGCTACTGGAGCAGGCGATTGTCCTCAACGAGGACGAACAGGTCTTCGGACTGACCAAGGCTGTGCTGCAGCTGCAGACGCATCGGGTGCTGATGAACTCGATCTTTCCCAGCGTCAACTTTCTGATGGTATACACATTGGGCCACTACCTCAACCTGCGCCTCAATCTGTTCGCCCGCCATGGCAGCGTAAGCTTCCGAGTTTCCTTCGAAACTCTCAGATACTAATCCTCGTTTACCCTCCCCAGGTGCGGTTTGTTTTGTACAGCATCCTGGGACTCTTTGGGGTTGGCATGTGGTCGTTCATGAAGGACTACAACCAAGTGACCATGGATGCCGACATAGACAAGAAACTGGCCGACCTGGGACCCCAATTTGTGGCTGCTGGGGTCAGTTTCTACGATAAGCATTTAAAGAAGAACATGGCCCTGAGGGAGCTGATTGGCGACGACACCTACACAGCCCTGGGCAACGAGAACTACATGCTGCGTCAGAAATCGATGCCTCTAACAGCCCGGAAATCGTTTTTCGTAGAGAAGCTGGAAGAGCTGAAGCAGCCACAAACGCCTGAGAGCCAGTGAGGGGGTAATGTTACGTTTTTATTGCCGATAAAGATTGTTTTACAAAGATCTAAGAGTGTAGCCTATAACAGTGGATAGTTGTCACTAAAAACAAATATCGTGTGGAGTATCTGCTCGGTGAGCCTTGTAAATTGACTAGAAACGAGCGCCAAAGCGCGGGAATGTTGCAGGAATGCCGGGATTGCACTTAAAAGGCTTCCTCATGGAGAAGCTGGAGCAACCACAAACACTTGAGACTGAGTAAGGGGGTAATGTTACATATTTATTGCCGATAAAGATTGTTTTACTAAGATCTAAGAGTGTAGCCTATAACAGTGGATAGTTGTCCCTAAAAACGAATTCCGAATAGAGTATCTGCTCGGGGAGCCTCGTAAATTGACTAGAAAGAAGCGCCAAAGCGCAGGAATGCCGGGATTGCACTTAAAAGGCTTCCTCATGGAGAAGCTGGAGAAGTTGAAGCAACCACAAACACTTGAGACTCAGTAAGGGGGTAATGTTACATATTTATTGCCGATAAAGATTGTTTTACTAAGATCTAAGAGTTTAGCCTATAACAGTGGATAGTTGTCCCTAAAAACGAATTCCGAATAGAGTATCTGCTCGGGGAGCCTTGTAAATTGACTAGAAAGAAGCGCGAAAGCGCAGGAATGCCGGGATTGCACTTAAAAGGCTTCCTCATGGAGAAGCTGGAGAAGTTGAAGCAACCACAAACACTTGAGACTGAGTAAGGGGGTAATGTTACATATTTATTGCCGATAAAGATTGTTTTACTAAGATCTAAGAGTGTAGCCTATAACAGTGGATAGTTGTCCCTAAAAACAAATTTCGAATGGAGTATCTGCTCGGGGAGCCTCGTAAATTGACTAGAAACGAGCGCCAAAGCGCGGGAATATTGCAGGAATGCCGGGATTGCACTTAAAAGGCTTCCTCGCCGACCACATCGCTGATGGTGGCCACCAATCGTCGGGCGTGCTCTACGGCACAGGTGGCGGTAACCAGGCCGAGGTGGATGCAGTACAGCTCGTAGACGCGCACCTTTGCGGGTGTAAGCTTGGGGAAGCAGAGCTCCGCCAGGTCGTGATAGTAGTCCATGGTGAGGGCACCGGGCTCGGTGGGCGATTTCTGTCCACTGGCCGCTCCCGTGGTGAGGAAGTGTTGCTGCAGGTCCAGCGAGGAGTTGAGAATGCTGCCCGACTGGTCCTCGAACCACAGGAAGTAGGAGTAGTGGAAGGCCCTGTCCTTCCAGATGACCGTCGTCTGGCCCTTCTTCAGGTAGCTGCGGGCGATGTCCACCATGCTCCAGAGCTTGCTCTTGGGCACCAGTTGGTTGGGTCGCAGGTCCGGGGCGAGCATCTGCCCTGTGCTGCGGTTCACGTACATGAAGTGCACCAGGCCGGGAAAGTCCTCCAGATAGGCGTCGATAGATATGTTGCGCGTGGCCTTGACGGCCAGGAACTCGGCAAACTCCAGCAGCTTGGCCTCCACCGTGTCGGCCGCATCGGAGAGCTGATCGAGCTCGTGAACGCTGGAACTGTCGCAGCAGGCGAGCGTAAACAACTGCTTGAGATCCTCGCCAAACGAGGGCAGGTTCGACTCGATCCTGACGAGCAGCTCGCGCTCAAAGTTCTTGAAGTACTCGACGTACATCTTGCGCAGGTTCTCCCACTTGGCGGCGAACCTCTTGATGCAGGTCTCCAAATCCTCGGGTCGCTGCTTGAGGTACCGCTTCAGGGCCGTGAGGGTTTGGCCCATAAACGACTCGAGATTCTCGTAGGCGGGCTTGAGGGCGTCCGAGTCGCCCTGGTGCTGCACGGCGATGATCTTCTGCAGCACGAAGAAGGAGTCGTAGATGCAGCTGGTCAGCGGCAGGGGCGCATACTCGACGACCTGCAGGAGCACCTGGTGGCCGTGCAGCCGCGAGATGTGCACGATGCAGGGCACGCAGCCGGAGTTATCGTCGTGCGAGACGCCCTGCAGGAAGACGGCCACCACACGGTGGGCCGGCGACTTGGCCGCCTGCATGGCCCGCGACATGAGGCTCAGGAAGAGCAGATCGGCGGCGCTGAGCGGCAGGGCCGTGCGTGTGCTGTTGGCGGCCACCAGTTTGTGCGAGACGAGCAGCAAGGCGTGCGCCCGGGGCAGTCCCACCTGCCGCAGATGCTCCAGCGTGGCGTCGAGCGTGAGGTGGACGGTGCGCTTCAGCTCCGCGTTGATCAGCAGCTTGGGGATGGCCTCCAGCAGGTAGGCCTGGTCCTCCTGCCACAGCAGCGTCTCGTAGCACTCGAGGCACTGCGTGAGCAGCTCCTGCTGCATGGCCCCCGCCTGGGCGGCGAACAGATTCGGCCCGTAGCAGTAACGGGTCAGGGTGATGGCCACGCCCATCTGGCGGCCCAGCTGCTCGACGGGCACGTGCCCGATCTTGAGGAAGGTGAAGCCGAGCAGCTCGCCGAAGACCAAGCTGAAGCCCTGCTCGCACTGCAGGCTGGCGTAGGCGTTGTCGAACTGGCACTGCATTATCCGCTGCGACCCGACGATGGGGCTGAAGATCTGGAGCAGAATGTTGCTGTCCACGGTGCCGGGGGACTCCTTGGCCCCGTCGGGCGGCAGCAGGCCCTGGGCCACGGCCACATCGGCTATCTTCTGGGCCAGCGGGGGGTTCAGTTTTTGGTAGACAACGTCGTTGGCGCTGTTGAATACTATCAGTCCGTTCATCGTCTTATCATTGGCAAAGCGGAGGCGGAGAAAAACAAGGTACCCAACAGGACAGTGCTGGAAAAGCGCCGAAGGACCAGGGCTGGCTAGTCGCTGATTCAGAAACTAGCAGATGATAATTAGCACCTCTGTTATTTAAATTTAAATAAACAGTTGTAATTTGTTAGTAAATAAGCGAACAGTGAATGTTTTGCATAAATTTAAAAATAAGCACAGAAACAACAAATTTGTAACTCCTTAATTTAATCAAATATTTATAAAATATTCTAAAATAAACCGAAATTTTATGGTAAATGTTTGGATGCAGCAGAAACATAATTTAATCTTTTGAATTTCTTTATTGTTTCCTGAAGTTTTTTAATTTTAGGTTTATATAATATAATTTGAACAAAAATAAAGACTGCAGAATACTAATCAGTTTCACCTTATCTTAAAATTGTCTATGTTTGCAATGAAATAAAAAAGGAAATGGAATAAAAATTAATATTTACCGCCTTAATTTAAGCAATTACCCTTACGTCATACGTAATGGATTTCTAATACGCAATCTCTTTGATGTAGCGCTCCTCCCGCGATCGTTGTGCATCACTGGCGGCACAGCTGTTGCCTGCTCCGCGCTTCCTGCTGTCTTTGTTATCTGGAGTGCGATTGACGGGGATTCAACCACTTGAACAGATATGGGCCGTCTAATTCTGGAGCACACACTGCAGGGCCACAAGGGCCGCATTTGGGGCGTGGCCTGGCACCCCAAGGGCAACGTGTTCGCCTCCTGCGGCGAGGACAAGGCCATACGCATCTGGTCCCTCACCGGCAGCACCTGGAGCACCAAGACGATCCTCTCCGACGGCCACAAGCGCACCATTCGCGAGATCCAGTGGTCCCCCTGCGGCCAGTACCTGGCCTCCGCCAGCTTCGACGCCACCACGGCCATATGGTCGAAGTCCTCCGGCGAATTCGAGTGCAACGCCACGCTGGAGGGGCACGAGAACGAGGTGAAGAGCGTCAGCTGGTCAAGGTCGGGCGGCCTGCTGGCCACCTGCTCGCGGGACAAGTCCGTGTGGATCTGGGAGGTGGCCGGGGACGATGAGTTCGAGTGCGCCGCCGTCCTCAACCCGCACACGCAGGACGTGAAGCGGGTGGTGTGGCACCCGACCAAGGAGCTCCTCGCCTCCGCCTCCTACGACAACACCATCAAAATGTTCGCCGAGAGCCCGCTGGACAACGACTGGGACTGCACGGCCACCCTCTCCTCGCACACGAGCACCGTCTGGGGCATCGACTTCGAGGCGGAGGGCGAGCGCCTGGTCTCCTGCAGCGACGACACGACCCTCAAGATCTGGCGCGCCTACCATCCCGGCAACGAGGCGGGCGTGGCCACGCCCGACAAGCAAACGGTGTGGAAGTGCGTCTGCACCATTGCCGGGCAGCATTCGCGGGCCATCTACGACGTCTCCTGGTGCAAGCTGACGGGTCTGATTGCCACCGCCTGCGGCGACGACGGCATCCGGGTGTTCAAGGAGAGCGGCGACTCCCAGCGGGACGAGCCCACCTTCGAGCAGCTGACCGCCGAGGAGAGCGCCCACGACCAGGACGTCAATTCGGTGGAGTGGAATCCCGTGGTGGCCGGCCAACTTATCTCCTGCAGCGACGACGGCACCATCAAGATTTGGAAGGTGACCGAGTAGCCGGAGCAATCAGGTTTTCTAATAATAAGGTGATTAAACAGTAATATAGCTTGGGACAGTGCGAAAGTGTTTGCCAATTGGAGGGATCACTGCGCAGGGCAGCTAAAAAGCAGGGGATCTTGGTAGTCCTTGATGCTTATGTTTGAGATTTCTTGTATTTGGAAGGTTACCGAGTGCCAGAGGAAGAAGGTTTTCTAACAATAAGGCGATTAAACAGTAATATAGCTTGGAAAAGCGCGAAAGTCTATGAAAAGTGGAGGGATAACTGCACAGGGCAGCTAAAAAGAAGGGGATCTTGGTAATCCTTTTGATGCGGACCCGCTAAGATTAGAAAGATAACAGAGTAGCCAGCGAAATAAGGTTTTCTAATGATGGATAAACAATAACATAGCTTGGGAAAGTGTGAAAGCCTTTGAAAAGTGGAGGGTTCTTGGTAATCCTCGATGGTTAAACTGGTATTTATCGTATTTGACAAGTGACCGAGTAGCCGGAGCAATCAGGTTTTCTAATGATAAGGTAATTAAACAATAACAAAGCTTGGGAATGAGAGATGGATCACTGCTTGCTGAGGAACGGCTCCTGGAGGGTTTTGTACAGCTTTTTGGCCTTCCTGGGCCCCAGGCCCATCACCTGCGAGAGTCTCTCCTCGCTGGCGGTGATTATATTGCCAAGATTTCCGAAAGTCTGCAGCAGATTAACGGCGTCCGTTTTGTTGACGGGCTTTATGTTTGTCAGGGCAGTGACCAGCTGAAAAGAAGGGAAAGTCATCCTCGATGCCTGTGGGGTGGAATTTGGCGCACCTTTTGATGCGGATTCGACTCGACCCGCTCCATGATGAGGTCCGGGGGGCGCTTTTCGAACTGCTTGTAGGTCTCGATGATTTTGCCCGCCTCCTCGTGGTTCCAGGCCAGCATCATGGTCAGATCGGCGAGCAGGGAGATGCGGGTAAGGCTCTTGAGTGCGTTGTGCGGCTCCGGGGTGTCCACCTGCACCAGCAGCACGCGCAATTCGTACATCTTGCCGAGGGTTTTCAGCCGCTGGCAGATGTAATCCGGATTCAGGTTGTGGTACTTTAGGGACAGGTAGAGCACACAGGAGGTGCGTCCCACCACGTAGTCGGGCACAATGTCGTCCCGGTACTCCAGGGGCACGTTGACAATCGACTTGAGGACGGGATTGCCGCGCTGTTTGCTGTGAACAAGGACGCTGTGGGGATTGGATGCGGGTTTGGCCGCCGAATTGCTCCCACTAGGCTCCACGGTTGGGGTCGTCTTTGTTGCAGTCACTGCCGGTTGCATCTGCTTGGCCTGCTTTGCCGCCGTGGGCATTTCCATGGCACCCAGGACATCGTCGAAGGAGTCATCATCAAAGTCATCCATTTGTGGAGATTTGATTTTCGAACCACAGCAAGCTTTTGCAGCAGGGCAAATTCCACATGCAGTCTGGTCACACTGAATGAGTGTGGAAAACATATATCGGCCTGTGTTGGAAAACGCCAGCAGGTGCATCCTCATCCGTGCCCTGTGTTTACAGATTTGCAAGACGCCCATAGCCCAGCGCACAGGACACAGGAAGCAGGACACAAGCAAGCGGTCGCCTGCCAAGATGACCAGCAACTGGAGCACGAGGGCAATTTGGCCCCTGGCCCTGCTGGTGGCCCTGAGCAGTGCCTACAAGAACGGTGAGGACGCTGTGGCGCAATAACAATGCAGGCTAACGAAGTGTCCCCTCCCCCTCCCCCTCCCTTTGCCAACAGTTCGCCTCCAGGACAACATGTGCTCGGACAAGCTGTTCTATACCCTGGCCAAGCCCTTCCGCGGCGATCCGACGCTGCGTCTGGAGTTCGACGACGACTCCGGATCTATAATCACGCAGGCCTGGAACATGACACTGCCCCACGGTCATGCGGCCAACAGGATCAAGTACGACTGCCAGTTCCGTGTGGTGACCAACGAGCGCCCGCCCCGCGGCATCTACACCATCATTACGCGCCTCAAGTTTCGCCGGGATCCCGTGTCGAAGAAGTGCATCGACTACATACAGTTCAGCAGCGGCAACCGCTCGCCCAGCGAACGCATCTGCACGGACATCTCGATCGACGGGCCCGCCGGGCGGCTGATATTCGACCAGCGCGACCGCGAGGTCAACGTTCACATCTTCATCGACCGGTCGCGGCACATTCTCGGCGATCCGCTGGAGCTGCGCATGGTGCTCACCGCCCACTCGGAGTGCCAGTTCAACGGCGACTTCCTCTGCGATCCCAACGACCAGTACTCGTGCATTTCGCGGCACTTTGTGCGCGACAACATCACCAACTGCCTGTATCCGTGCCGGGACGAGGGCACCTGTTTTCACGACGCCGTCGTCCTGGAGGAGTACGACACCGCGAACGTGGCCATCTCGGCGCTCACCTCGCTCATCTTCACCATGCTGGGTGTGGGCTTCTGCGTGTGGATCTGCTGGAAGTACTGGAACTGCATCACAGTCCAGCAGCGTGCGCACGAGGCCTCCGCCGCTCGCTTCGATCAGCGGCGCATGAGGGTAGGCATTACAGGTTTTCCCCTCCCCTGACTCATCCGGCTAACCGCTGACCTTTGCTTTCAGTCCGACGTGCCGACCATAGAGCTGCCCACAGCTCAGCAATACGACGATGGAGTGTTGTCCGAGCACGATTCGCAACAGCATCCGGCCACGCCGAAGGATCTGCCGCCCAGCTACGAGTCCCTCTTCCCGGACAGATAAAGATGTGCGGCGCAGGAAGGGCTCCGCCTTGTGCCAGATGATCCGCAACTGTTTGCCATCGCACAACTGTTTGCCTGTTGTATTATTAGTCCTATTAGGTAATTTCAATGCGAAGAGAAGGTCAGCATTCCATGTAAATATGTTAGGACTGATTTTATGTTTTGTGATTAGCGTCAGCGATCGAGCCGCACCCCCCTTGTCAATGTGTTCACCGCGAACCAAGCCCAAAGTACTCTCACTCTAAGAATCTCCGTACTTTTACTGTTGTATATACTTAAGTTTTATGTTCTTCAACGCGAATGCGAGCGCCTTTTGGCGACCGAATTGTTTGTTCACTGATGAATTCTCACAGAAACTATCGTACTCTTCGAAATGTATCAATTATTTGTCTAAGAAAACCGTAGTCGTAAGCAGAATCCACGATGTATTGCCTCTGTATTAGCTAGCGTAAATATTCCAAGGGCCGGGCGAGATTCCACATAGTTGTACCTGTTTCTGTACTGCATAGAGTTGTATGTTGTGTATACCACGCGCGCTTGTAGATGTCTTTGTTGTGGGCCGCCGGGCCGCCGAAAGTGTCAATTGTTTAACCAAGATTATCGAATCGAATCAAATTGCCCATGAGATATGCATTACTACAGTATTTACTCCAAATATATAACTGCAATGTACCGAAGGGAGATGCGGGCGCAGTGGCACGTTTGTGGCCGGTAGGTCTTAAGCCAATTAACTCATATGTATACATACGCGCAGCTCACTCGAATACGTATTAACTGATAAATAAACCAACTAAATCCCAGGCCAAGCATGTCGAAAGCGCCGTGGGGAAACACTATCCCACCGTCCTCCTCCCTCGACAGCCCGTTTTTCTCACACGGTGACACACATCGTGAATCAGCACGTGCCTTATCCGAAAAACCAGTCGGTCCGGCCGTCCCCCAACCCCAACCCCAACATCGAACATCGGATTGCATCGTCCAATTACTGGTCACGACTCTTTCGGTAAGTTGTTGTCGCCTCTGCGTCATCTTTGGCTAATCAATTTCTAGCCGAGCCAACGTCACACACGTTGGGTTTCCTTTGTTACCACCAACGAACGGTCCTCATCTAGGGGACGAGGCACGTGTTGGGGTCATCTGGCCGTTGACTCGGCGCAATTGACCAAACTGGTTATGGGCATCGAAGCTGCGAGACAACATGCCGGCCAATCTGTGCCCGCGTTCAATGTCAGCCCGCGATTGTCCAATTGCCTTGGGGGGGCCGCACAATCGAGTGTGCGCGAATCAATTAGCGAATCTACGGTCCTCTTGGTAACCGGTAGCTGGTAGCTGGCCCACAGATCCGCCTATATAACGCCCAGGTGCCATTTTTAGCACGCACACACAATGCAGACGCCGACCGATCTATCAAGTTCAGGGTCGCACGCATCCAAATCACATAACCACTCATTACCCGGGCACAATCGGCACTTGGCCTTAATTAGAGTCAAGTGCCCAGATAAGGTGCTGCCCAATCCATCAATCGGAGTCAAGAAACCCCCGGAGATCATAGGAATTCTCCTCGAACTCCATTCTGACGCTCTAATGTCGCCCTATCTTGAAATTCACAGCTCGAATTAGCACCTCGGAGTGGGGCGTGTAGGTGCGAGCCGTTCGAAACGATCACGCCCAAAAATAACACTGAAATCGGCACGCTGGAGTCTCTTTTTCAACGCAGCTGCCGAGCCGGGGATATTTTTAAAACAAACCGTAAAGAGGTACAATCTTTGGATCAAACTTAGGGTAGTTTATATTTAAACAGAGATATGCAAAATAAACGACAACAAACGACAACGTCTGCGAATTGAATACACAAACCTGCAGTAAACAAAAATAAGCTTATTTCTTGGCTTCAAATGGCAACTGCTTATCATTTCCAAAGTGATAATTAAGCAATTAAATGTCATTTTTCGCAGCACTATTTCGCAAATGCCTAATAATACATAAACCATATTTAAAGTCAGTTATTTGCCTGAAATTTTTCCCATAAACAGGCTAGATTCAATTTCAAATAAAGGTTAAGAGAGCTTTTTGGTCAAACCAAAAAAATCACAATTTCAAGATACTAGGAAATCATGACAAATCATAGAATTGAACATGATTCTGATGGGAATATTTGGAAACCGCTGAACCCACAAGCCAGACCCCTTTTGACAGCCATTCATTGATTTTGCTGCGGCGACACTCGCACCTCTGTTTGATGTTTTGGCCAGCAATTAGATACGCCGCTCTAACCAATAGCAGGAATTACTTTCACGCCAGGCGGAGGCGCGTGACTCATACGCACGGGGGGCCACACAAAGACGCAGAGCCAGCACAGCAACCAGCAACCAGCCACCAACAAGCAGCAAGCAGCAAAAAAGACCAGCTCCGGCTAAAAGTTGTGGGCAAAGCTGGCGGCTCGCTCAGTCTGCGATACACAGTCGAAGCTGAAAGATCGATCCGGCTCCAGCCCGCCGCCGCCTTCCAGTTCGCACCCAAGTTCAAGCCCGAGCTTCCAATCCCGCCTAGTCAATTGCCGGTGCACCCGAGTGCCCAAGTGAAGTGAACGATTTATGGAAATTTATTGATTGCAATTCAAGCCGACAAGTGTGTGAAAAAAAAAAACAAACTGCAAACAACAATATTCCCTGCCTGTTACCTGAATACCTCTCAAATGGAATACACACGCTCAGCCCCCGTCCGTCCAATGCTGCTACCTTTGTTAGGTGAGTCTCAGCCCAGATGCCAGGCCTTCTCCGGCCAAGATACACTACTCGTACAATGCTATATACAAGTATTATGTGTATGCTCGGAACAATAAGCGGGTCTCGGACCAGCATATGCTAATTATGTGAACGAGAAGTAGCAGCCATCGATTAGGCGAGGAATAGACTCCATTCCGGTTATTTATTGATTCTATATTGGTGTTTGGATTGATTTGTTACTTGATGTATCCATCTACACGCGTAAACTTTATACTTTGAGTTATCGTTTTATTCGAGTCTCTTTACAATGCAAATAAAGCCGGGGGACCTAGTTGCTTTGCATTGTCGCAGAACAATTCGCGCGTTGCTCCCCAAAAGCCTTATCGGGGCAATGAAAATCTGAATAGTTGTAATAATCTTAAACTTGAGACATCAGGTAGACATCATAAACCAGTTAACGATGTCTTTACGAGGCCCGTCATCTGCTAATCCCGGCAGATAGCAGAGCTCCGCCCGGGTGACATGTGATAGTCTCATAAATATCATCCATCTGTATCAAGAGCACAGCTCTTGTTTGGGTGACAGACGTTTCTGTTTGGTGGGAAGTTCTCGGGGAGGGCTGTGGTCGAGATATCTAGATTGCAACTTTCCCGCAGAGCCTGAGAACCGGTTCGGCCTAAATGCAAACGACTAATGACGTTAGTAAGTGCTGGGCTGCGCTACTTCTGCCCCTGTCAGGCCGCTTAACCTGGCGATAATGGCTGCAAATCACGGAAATTCCCGAAAATCGGTTTTCTTGAGTAGAAAGCCGGTTCAAGGTAATCGCAGTTCGTTTTGCGTGTAACCCGAATTTACATTTAACTCGAGCATATGCCAGAAACACAATGATATACCTGAAATCCCGAGGCAGCGGCTCAATTTGCACAGGTGCTTCCACACCACCACCAGTACCATCAGTACCACCAAAACCACCAGTACCACTCGCTCCACTAGAACTGCTGACGTTGGGGAGCCAGCACGTTTCGCCATTAGCGGCTAATTAGAATTTAATTGCTAATATTTTGTTATTGCTGCTTGTTTTTTGCCCCCACCTTTGCTCGTTTTGTGTGGCATTTGAGCGTGCCAGGGTGGGTGTTTGCATGCGTTTTTGCTGCCACCTTATCAGCTTCCACTTGACACTCCATAAATAAAGGCGACCCCATCCCGCAAACTATGCGCACACAAATTGTTTATTTATAACCATTAAACTTCGTAAAGGCTATTTCCATAGGCAGAACCTCGCAGGGGGTTTTTAATCTGTCTTCTAGCCACAAGCGGAACTGGAGCAGGGTTGCAGATATTTTCCCGGGTAAATGTTTGGACTAGCCGTAAGAAGCTGCGATAAATCAGCAGGTAACCTCGAGGAATATGCTTTTCTTATCAACTTGGGAACTACTCTGATAAGCCTTAAGAAATACTCCCTTTATCTAGTCTCGGGATCTGAGTTTCCACATGATATCTCATTATCTGGCTGGGAAAATGTTTTTACCAAAAAATAACAGAAAGATTCCATTCGTTGTCTCGGGAGAGGAGTTTCCCCATGACTATTTTTATGATAGTCATGAGCAGGATGACGAAACAGTGTCACCTCCTAAAAATAGCACAAAGTTCCAAAGTATATCTAGGTTTTCTGGGCAATTAAAAGGCCCGAGAGATTCCAGTTGACAACGGGGCGTATGATTTATCCCTATACACTACGCGCAATCAGTTTAAGAGAAAATGTCAGTGCTGGAAAGAGCAGAGATTGTTTCCCTTTCGTAACCCCAACCTAGGGCAATATTTCGGATGAACGGCCGGAATTTCGTGGGGCCTATGGTGAAATTGATAGCTGCAAAGAGGCCGCCATAAAGTAATTATTGACATACACTGTCAAGATATTTGTTTTGAGTAATGATGGTGTGCCGTGTGCCGCAATGGCTCCGCACCCTTGTAGCTACGCGTTTTTTGATTAATTGCGACCACCGCCCAAGAAGTGTGCAGAACATTGTCAAGCCATCAAAAGGGTTATTGTTATTGAGATTGCGAGAACGCAACTTTTATTGGCGGCAGCTTAACGGGCTTTTATGGTGTTTGTGTTTTGATGGCACACACAATACGAGTATTTTGCAGCCCGTGGCCAGAGCGGCAAAACAAACCAAGTCCCAACACCTACCCCACCTACCCCAAGAAACTAGGCGCTAGTCTTTATCCGTATCTGAGCTGGTAAATATCCCGAAAATCTCGTCAGACACTGGGTCGTCGGTGGCTCTTATCGCCAAGTGGTCGTAAACTTAACCGCCTTATTGGACCTGCTTAACAAGCGATTCATTTACGGGGGGAACGCCCCTCCGACAGGGACTATTTTTAAACCGCCTTATCAGGGAAGACTAGAGCTGCGCTGCTGCCACGGATGGTGCTGATGATGATGGTGTCTTGGGCCCTCCCACCTGAAATTCTAAAGGAAAATCTATGATTCGCTCGCCCCCACAGCGGCAGAGAGCGATAAGCTATCTGGGAACGCTTTCAGTGAGCTCACCGCTTCGTCTTGATTTCCTGATATCGCCACTAATACCCCCCATCCGCTCGGCTCCGATCCCTGCCCCTGCTTCGATTCGTTTCGACTCGATTCGATGCGGCTTGGTTTGGTTCGGCGTGGGCATTCTTTATATTTCAGTGCTCATCGCCTGCTCGTGCAGCGCACACGGTCAGTCCTATCTCTTCAGCCTGGAAAACTTTCTCAACGAGTCCGCCCGCCACCTGCCCCACAACCTCACCTCAGTCAACGGAACCACGGAGGCGAATCCCTTTTCGGATACCATCGCCAACAACACACGGATAATTGTCTACAAGAACAGTGAGTATCTGTCGGGTAAACAAAATATTATTGCAATTGTTATGGAAATGGTTAAGGTTTAAAAGCAGATAGGCAGCTGGTTCTAAGTATTGTGGGAATCAAGTGACCAACTGTGATAAAAAGTTGTGGTTAAACAGCTTGTATTAGTTACATTAAGATCCCCAACTGCGTATAACAAAACCAAAAAACAAAGACCCCATTGCAGCCACTGGTAGCCCGGCTATCTTATCAAAAACGAATTTGTTATCCCCTTTGGATAAATTACACCTTTTATTCATTTATCGCATAAAAGCGTTGCTATAGAAACACTGTTTCTAGAGTCCAATAGATTTTAATGAGCAGCAAATTGAATGTCCGTGCAAACGTGTCAACACGGCGAGGAACATTCAAGAAAGAAGCTTTGGTTGTTGTAATGTGATCTTAGCTCGGCTACCGCTGGTAATTCAATACCTCAATTTTTCCGGAACCCTTGCAACCGGCAATTCGGCCCAATCATTTCTGTTTAATTGCCGACCCGGCTGACAGCCGGGTCTGGGGTTAGCCCCAATCAAGAGCCCATTTCAGCCATTAGCGTAGTTCGATGACGAGACAGTTATGCGATTCGAGCAGTTTCGTCATAAACTTTATTGGCACAGACCCGCAATTCGTGACTAGGAGCACAACCGGCAATCTCCACGCCGAGTGTGATGGGTGTGTGATAACCGTGGAACAAAGGGAAAACACTGAAGTATTTCGGCCCTAATGTGAATTTCACCAAGCCATGATAATTTCGTTACAAAAATAGTTTATAGGCCTCGTCTGGAAATCAATTTGATCATTAATTGAGTTCTAATTGTTTTAATTTCTTATCTTGCAGCCGTCGTGGAGTCGTCGAACGACCTGTCCCAGACCGCTATGGATGTGATCACGATTGTGTGGTATGTGGCCACGTTCCTGGCCCTGGCCGCCTTCTTCATGCTGATGGCCTGCTCGGATCGCCGATGCCGCAACATTCGCCGTCGTCCCGCCGGCGGACCCTCCACCGAGGGCCTGCGGGCGCCGCCCACACCCTCGCCCTCCTACAGTGAATTTGCGCCGCCCAGCTACGACACCGTGATCAAGATGCAACACGCGGCCAAGCCGAGTGTCTTTGTGATACCCTTCGAGAGCAAGGGTTCGGATGCCACGCCCCCAAGCCTGCCACCCGCCGTCGCATGCAGCGTGATCACAGTCAATGAACTGCAGAAGTCGGGCGCCTGAACCGAAAGCCATGCAGCATACCCGCCTCTGTGATATTTGCCGGTTTTAACGGCAAAGGCCAAGTATTAGTTGCCGTAAGATTCCTCTCCCCCAAAACAAGACTGACAATGAAAGATATCTGTTTGTGCATATGCATTCAAATGCCAGTTTAACTGAAGCTAGATGAATAAGTGATTAAATATGTAAATAAACTAAAAAGATACAAACAAACGAGCACGAGTATGGACTGAGTCATCTGGCGGGATTTTGTGGTTTCTAGGAATTGGGCGGGATCGACTTTCGAACCAGATGGATGTTGAATTTTCGCGCATCTGGCAGCTCTGAAAGCCATAGCTGGTTTCGGAACCACAAAATGGAGAGCTTTCGTGAGTTTACTTTCTACACAGAGCTTTTACTTGGCACTGATAAGGCGCAGAGTTCAGGGGGATTTTTCCGAGTTCGTTGGCAAGATAAATATCTGATTCTGGGACTTTTTATCAGGCAATCGGGAGTTGAAGTGCATTCGAAACAAACAAGCACTCCCCAGAAACAATGTCAACGAGCTAGAGGTTTGTTTGCCCACTCAAAAGCGTCGCTGGAAGCGGAGAATCAAAATGGGCAACATAAATATCGTGATCGAAGGTCAGGGGGTGGCGTTCGGCTCATTCATCGGATCGTTTTCAGAATCCAGAACTCCTCTGCAGATTGTTGTTTAGACCGAATGAAGGTAACATCTGGCAACGTTTCTGGGGCACAGATCGTACAATGCGGCGTATGCGTAATATTTCACTTTGTTTACTTTCAACACACATATTTCACACGAATTGTTTTCGAAAATTAAACAAAAACAATGCCGATAAGTAGCATACGAAATGGGTGGCAGGGTGGCGGGGGCCTGCGAGTGTGTTTGTCTGCCAAACCAGATCGAATTGCAGTAAAATCACGTTACGCCCCGCTCAATGCGGTTCATTTGATGCAGAACATCACGTCTTTCGCCAGCCCCTCCCGGTCCCACACCCTTGCTTCTGGTTCTTCTTGCCCTGTTAGAAGACAATGGTCGCTGATTGGCGCTTGTTGCTCGATTGAAGCACTCGACTGTGCGTCCATTCATTAACTCTAAGCGATCGCGGCTACACAGTGAACACAAGTATGCTAAAACTTTCAATCTTGGAATTTCTAGGCATTGCAGATTTTGGTTGGAGCAAAAAATGTTAAAATATGGAATATTTATACCTTTATTTATGCTCAAACATGCAGATACGTTTATTTTTGCATTACAAAACTAACTGGCAATGTAAACCTAATCAATGTATCCAATGCAAGACTGAATACTAAGATCAGGAGTTCTATTTCGAGAACCTATAGAAATATAATGTTCATTGAAAACTGGAGAAACCTTCCTTTTTCCATTGAATACGAATGTGCCAATATAAACTTAATTAGGGTACCAATTTGTACAGCATCAGCAAGGTCGAATACTTTTAGAATTTTAACAAAAGCGCTATAAGATTCATTTGAAATAAGCATTAAATTTCTTTGTTTTCATTGTAATTGTAACTAGTTTATCCATTTGTTTAAGACTGCGCAAGGGCGAATAATAATAAGAATTTAAAAATATGATACCACGCCACTTGTTCCAACATTTTTATGTTGGATGTGGGTTTCCATATCGATACATTTTGGGTATATTTTATTGATAATATATAATAAAAATGTTTAATAAAAACTTTAGTAAAAAGCAGAACAAAATAGTGAAACTTTCTTTGAAGTGCATTGGGCTTGAAGCGGATGAAGCCGATCTCGGAGTTGGCCAATTTTCTAACTCTCACGCTCTTCAATTGATCCGAACTTCCTCTGCTTTCTGCGCTGCCTGGGGGCTAGGGCCCCTCCCCCTATCCCCCCAGAATGGGGACTCGGGGCAAGTTGTGCAAAACGCGTTCTCTTTCCCGCTCTCAAACAGCACACAACCGCTCTGTTTCCGCTTGTGCCTCTGCCTCGATCGCGCTCTGGGGCCAAGTGGATTTTTCGTATTTTTCGTTGAAAAGCATCTGCAGCGTGATTAGCTGGGATCAGTTGATCGCAGCCAGCGCCATCGAGTGGAAGTGGATTACCCGGACGCCCAGCTACCGATAGAATAACAGTGCGCGTGTGGATCGAATCGATTCGAAACGAACCGCATCGGATCGAAGCAGAGAGAATTGTAAAGAGCAGAGTTTAAACTCATATCACGTATACGCCAGGTAGTACCATCGAAAATGTCGCTGAGGAAGAGCCTGCTGTTAAGCTGCCTGCTGGTGGCCACTGCCATCTCAACACTCCACGTAGTGTCCGCAAACGTTGAATCGAACAAAATAGACGAGCTGAACACCTACAGTAAGTGTGGAAATTGTGCGAATGCCTGTCTGTCTGGCTGGCTGGCTGTCTGCTAATCGAACCCTTTGATAATCCTGGCAGTGCTGGCGGGTGTGCGTGTGTATCCCAACGATCGGCAGTGCGTGATGGTGGGAGGATTGTGTGTGGCGACCAGCGACTGCATTGAACCCACGACCAACAAGGGTCTGTGCCCCTCGAGTGCCGGCAAAGGCGTGGAGTGCTGCTACGAGAGTGAGTATCTGCGATCCAGTGCGGTCACTTCAGTTGAGCATCTTGCCTTAAATCCATCCTGAAATCGATACCCAATACCCCACGTCATCAGTCCTCAGAAAATCCACATCAGTATTAACCCCATGAACAACTATCGCTATTTGTAATTGGTATCTATCTGTCCCGAAACGCCACTAACCCCAAATCCCCGATCCATTGTTTCTGTCCCTTGGCCTCCCGTTGCCGTTGCCGTTGCAGTGCCTGTTAAGCCAGCACCCTGTGCGCAGCACCAAGGAGAGTGCAAGCCCCGTTGCCACAAGAGACTTCATCGACCCGGTACCGATTGCGTGAATGGCGAAGTCTGCTGTGTCCTGATTTAGATATACTTACTTTTATACACGCCCCCCCCACACACACACACGCCCACGGGCAGAGGAGGAAGTTCCATCGAAAAGCTCCATCGATGCTTGATCACTTTTGTGTCCAGAAATGATCGTGCCCTGATCGGATTGTCCATGCGAATGTGAAGCTCTTTTATAATACCCTGTAAAGCTGGAATGATGTGACTTTTCTTTCCTGCCCGCACACTCCCACACCGAACATAAACATGTATTTATTTAACTATATATAAATTAATTATTTTGTACGAATCATATTTGTATGACATGTTAAGAGTCCCCGACCCACAGAGTGAAATATTTGACTGCTTCCAATAAATGCATTGTAAATATTTTCCAAAACAAGTGGCTGCCCGTATCGGAGGATTATGTAAGTACTGGTGTGGGTGCGGGTACGGAGTGTTATCACCCAGACTTGTGCCGTCACGTGCCTGGGGTACAGTTTGCCAACCCCAAGAGATCCGGAGACAACACGGGGCAGAGCGATTGGCTGAAAACAAAGCTTATCGCCATCCCCTCCTGCCTGGAGATTCAATGTCAAGTTCAGGCCCCGCAAAAATATCAAATCGTTCTTTGGCCAGGCATTCTACAATGCTTTTTATTTGGAATATTCTTGAGAAAACCGAAAATTGTGTTTCAAACAAAAATAAACGACCTTGCGCGCATCGCGAGGATACATACTTGTATGTGTGTATCTGGTGTTTCCAACACGATCCACGCTCCCGTCCATGTGGCGTGCATGCCGTTTGTTTTTCTGCGCTATCCGCTATGCTGATACACATTTATTGTTTATGTCTTTCGGCCATGCATGATTTCACTGCTAATGTTTGAGCGCCTATTCCATTCAGTTATTTATAGTTGGGCGCTCGGTCGGCGGGGTCACTTCGGTTTAGTTCGTTTTGGCCAGTGCTCTTGAGTTGAATGAATTCACATGCAAGGCGGCATTGAGGCGCCAACATGTGTCTATAAGCAATCGCTGCTCCGAATCCGATCGGAGGTGAAAATGGAAGATTTCCGTTTCCAGGTCATTTGGGGAGCTACAGGTTCAAGCTTCCACCGGCCAAGAGATAAGGTATCTGATTTATAGCCCACTTTAGAGCAAAGATGAGCCGCTTTTAGATGCGGATCACTTTAAGATGCGGATCTGGAGCTTTCGCCGAGTGCCTTGCATCACTCTCGCTGAACACTGGGGATGTCAGGGTCACTGTCACATGGCAATTGCCTAATTCACTTAAAAACTTAACCCACCAATGCCAATGACAGTGAAAACGCCAAGGCCTCGTCTGGCTGGACACTATTTGCGATCCATATAGCGCAGCATCTGGTCGTGTGCATTCCCGGAGGCGTGTAATATATTCCACGTTTATGGGCAATTAAATATAATTCTTTCTACGTCTTAGATTGCATAAGTTGTGCAGTAATTCGCGGCAATCTCTCGCAGCTGAACCCGAACCCGAACCCGAACTCAAAAACGAAATCGAACTGAAACAAAAACCATAACAATGCGAGTAATTTCTGTTGGGCATTTTAAATATATTTTCTAGGTAAGTACAAGCGATTTGCGCTTATCTGTGGGGCTCATCACTGTCGGGGCATGCCATATAATAAATTATTTATGGGGTTTTTTTCGCGTTGTGTTTTTGTTTTGGCGTTTTTGTTTACGTTTTCGATTTCGTTTTTGCGAGACACAGTACTCATTCGGGGAGATACGCCCTCTAAAAGCTAAAAGCTAATCCCCGGTTTCGGTTTATTTGCCTGGCATTTCCACCAAAGCGAAACTAATAAAACTTTGTGCGGGGCTTTGGCTGATGCGGCCAAAAGGCTCGGATACACTCGTATTTCATGTCATAGTTCGCACTCATTTTTCACTTGACATAAAGCTGCGTTTGCGTCGTCTCATGGCCCGGGGATAGTGCAACGCAATTTGCATCTCCGTTCCGCCTTCCCTGCCACACTGCCACCACCTCGGCACTCCCCGTCTTTTTTATATTTTGCCCTTTTTTTTAATTCTTATTTTTTTCGCATGTGGCCGGGCGTAAGGCAGCGGGCGGACGGAGTGCGGAGAGTATAAAAGAAAATGATTTTGTGGCATAAATTAACGCCAAGAGGCACACGGAACACTATTAAAAAATACGGATCCGCCAGAGCACACATGCCATCATCGTCCTGACGACTGGCGCTGGCTTCGTCCTGGCCAAAAGGATGTGTTGCAAGTCAATGGCTTATGGTAAAGCCAGGATATTCACTTCATGGCCGCGTGCACGTCGTGTTGTCAGGGGGACGGCGGAGAGGCGGAGAGTGGTTTGTTCAAGGGGGCGTGGCCTGTGCCGCCAGCTCCGTGTACAGCTCCTCATGCAATTAATCCTTTTTTACGCTATCTCTTTTTATCCACCCCAGACTTTTCCCCAGCAAAATGGCTTTTTAAGTTAATTTCTTATGCGCCCAGAAACTGCATTGGCCCGCCTTTTAAAACCTAGGCTTGCATGCTTTCTTCCTGTTCGGTTTTTATACTATAACATACTATAAACTGCCTAAATAATCCTCCCTCTGGCCGTTTAATGGAGTTGATTTTGTATGGCATTAAGCATTTGCATTGTGCACAGTTTTCATTATTTGCTTTGCATTTTTTGAGTGTCAAACACGTTTTTTGTGAGCATCAACAGGTTCTGTTGTGTGCTGTGTTCTGCCAAATATTTGGGTTAGTTAAAACCGATTTAATGGCCCGCACAATGTCAACACACATGTCATTGTGCTTTTCCGCCCACCAACGGGGCGGTCTGAAAATATAGAGCAGCCTGTTTGTATTTCGGATTAGGCATATTTTTGTTAAGCAATATGAATTGTAGCTCAAAATATTTCTAAATTGAATGGCTCTGCTTGCCGTGAGACGTACTTTATCCGGGCTCCTCCCCTGCGCCTCTCGACAATCTTACCAATTCGAATTTTGATGCAAATTGCTGTGCAAATGGCACAAAATGAAATTACCCAAAGTCCTTTGACAGATTGAAGTCGCTGGGGCTGGGGCAGGGTAACCTTTCATCACACACCCCTTCACCTGGGCCCACACCCCCCTGTTTTTTGGATAATGCCATTAAGAGCGAGTAAACGAAAGTGAAAACGAAGGTTTTTCCGAGATGTCGTTCCATCTTTTGATGTTCAGGTGGCCGGGGGTCGAGGCGAACGAGTTGGCTCATCATATTCATGCGAATATATGGAAATTGTGGGGCAGGAGGCGCACCCACGACACTCCAGCCAAGTTCCTACCGAATTAGCTACAAATTTGGTGGTGCTGGAGCCTTATCAACGAGCTGCTGACCCTCGGGGCGTACGTACTTTCTAATTTTTTTTGCTCGCCCTCGTAACGCCATTAACCGCAATTTCTTTAATTAAAATTTCCATCACTCCCGTTGCCAGGATAGAGAGAGCTTCTAAGCGGGGCAAAAGAAAAAGGATTGTAAATTGCGCTGTCAGTCAGTCCCGGGCCAGTCAGCCAGTCACTCAGTCTGTCAACAACAATTAAAACGGGAAGCAACAGCAACAAATTAAAAATTCATCTTCCGCATATCCCATGATTTCTTCTCGGTCTTCTTATATCCTTCCCCTGCCACCCGACATCCTGGGGCTGCGATCCCTGACTATCTTCCTGCGGCTGGCAGCCTCTCTGGATGCCACCCTGGATGTGATCCCTTTTTTTTTTTTAATTTGATTGGCGCTTCCTGGTGCGGCGATTCCGGTTTTTCTTTGCTCACCACCTTGCGCTCCTTGATTGGCTTGCAAGGGGTTGAGGCGCGTTCGCCGGGCGGGGGATAATTATTTTTTATTTTCGGATATTTGTTCAAGAACACGAGGCCGTCTGATTGACACACCCTTTTCTCGCCCCCGCCCGCCCTCTTTGCAACTTGTATTTTTAATTGAAACCTAATTTTGTGCGTTTTTCTTAGCCGCCGGGGCGGGCGAAGTTTTCTTTTTGACCGAAATTATCTGCTTCACATAAAGGGGAAATTCTTTGGCACATCACATCGTCGCTAACCACACTCCAGCACTCCGAGTCGTGCAACTTTTTGACTTTTGTTGTGTGCAAATAATTTGCAGCTCGTTCGCCGGCGTCATTAACAATGCGAAAGGGGGGGGGGGTGGCGGCGGCAGAAAGTTTTATCTAATTAATGGAACTTCATCGCAACGTCGGGACGGCCAACTCCTTGCCAAGCTGTGCGAGCTGTATTGTTGAAAGCCCGCCGCCATCCAGCGAAATTCCTCCTTGATGTCGGATTGTTGACAGTGACGATACAGCCCGGGCGGGCACAACGTGGCGTATGATTGCTTTTGTGTAAACAAGCGGCTAGGCGGAAACATGGAGCATACAGCCATATAGATGTGTATCTATGTCGCTTTTTCACTTTTCATTTTCCATCCTTTCCGTCCCCCGGTATTTTTTTCCTTTTCTGCCGTCAAAAGTTTTTTAATTAGCAACAAAAAGTAAAGGGTTAAATATCGCGTCGAAAAGTTTCGGCAAGCTAACAATTAAGTTTCGGCAATGCCGCTGACACGCCCCCCCGCGTCTCCGGAGGGGCGGAGGTGCGAGTGCAGATAATGAGTATTAAGCAACACTTACTCGCAATTAAGTTTTGCCTCTCCTGCGTCCTTCTTTGTTGACTTTTTTCCGGGCTGTAATTACGCGTAATCGCAAAATTAATTCCTGCACATGACTGCACCGCTCGGCGGAAAGGACGAGCCGTCAGATTCCAGTTTTCCGGATCGCGTTGCCGCACGGTCCTGTGCCGGGCTGTCAGACAATAACCCGGAGCCAAGTCACGAACGCGGGTCGGTCGGGGCGGGAAATATCTGGGACCGCGCGGGAATGCATTCGCAAGTCAGGCAGAAGATAAAATTCCATAATATTCATGAGATTTGTTTTATGAAGTGCTAACAATGCGTAAAGATATGGCTACATTAGCCGCAACAAGGAGTCCCAAGTTAAGTGGAACACCTTTCCCAGGTCCATTCGCCTGCTTTTTCCCTCTAAGACTCCGGTCACCGTAAAAGTTTGTTCGCCTTTTCTTTTGTGCAATTATTTGATGCCCTATCCCGGGGATACTTCATATTGGGTGCCACAGAACTTGGAATATCTCAAGCTTAACAAAAGATATCAGTTTAATAAAGGAATACAAGGAAGGTTGTAGCATTACTATTTAAACTGCATTTTGTGAGTCTAAAATAAGGAATCCTCATCTCTGTAAAGAGGATGTTTTTCCCTGCTTATTTAGAGTAGAATATCCACTCTTCGCATTCGGATGAGTTTCGGTTTTCAGGTTTTCCTGGCCCCTTCCGCCGTGTTGCTCGACTTTTCCTTGGCTTGGCAATTTTTCACTTTCGCAAGATGGCAGCGCATTTTAATGAGCCACCGGACAAGCGGTCAGGCGGAGAGAGTCCGCGGCAGGACTCTTAGGAGCCGGCCATCCGGTGGCTGGGGAAAATTGAGATGCATTTGCATTTTCATTGGTGCGATATGTTAATGACTTGCTTACTTCTGGCCC
This sequence comes from Drosophila ironensis, assembly GCA_021223825.1. NCBI lineage: Eukaryota > Metazoa > Arthropoda > Insecta > Diptera > Drosophilidae > Drosophila > Drosophila ironensis. Next base: position 629,913 of record JAJJHQ010011567.1, read on the forward strand.
AGCCGCGGCAGAGTCTCGGGGATTTGTTGTGCGATAGCGATTGGAATAGACAAGTCTGATAAAAGTTGCAGGCGCTGTAATTAGCGAAGCCATTTGTCATTGTTTTTCCTTGGTCTTATCAAAGCAAATTCTGGCTAATTTTATTCAATGCAATCAAGCTTTGAGCATCGGCCGTAATTGGTATTTTATTGTTTGTAATGGCCAGCCGTTTGACTTGCAATCTAATTTGTGTATTTTGTTTAACGCTTCAATAAATAGTTGTAGAAAAATTTGCATTTACATAACTGGGGATAATTTTTGAAATAATAATAACGAGATTGGAAACAAAAACAGAAACGTGCCGGCTAACTCTTTGGCCGGATGTGTGTGTGCTTTTCGGCTTTTATTTACATTGTATTTTTGTTGGATTTGCATTGTGCGAGTGTGCTTTTGTATTTGATTAAATAAAGTTTTCGATTTTGCTCAAATTATATGTGGCCCGGGCCAGTGTTAAATGAAGAGAAAAATTCCATTTAAAAGCCAAAAATTGACAAAAGTCATTTCAACATTTTAACATTTTGCCAATGCAACAAACTCAATTTAACGTAATGTCTGTTTCTCTGCGTCTGAGCGGGGATTGGGGGGCGGCAGGAGCAGAGCGTGTGCATGCGAGTGTGTGCGAGTGTGTCTCTGTGGGAAAAACATTAAAATAATTGTTTTAAAATCCTTTTGTCAGAAAGCAAAGTAAATTATAAACACACATGCGGAGCGATGCAGAGCGATGCGGAGCGATGCGGAGACAGACAGATGGATAGAGACCGGCAGAGGCCAGGATAACATTTGCACATCACAAGTCATTGGATCAGGACTCCATTGAGCCATTAAAAAGGATGACATCTGTGTGAGCGTGTGCAGGAGAGCTTCGTGTGCGGGTGTGTGGCCGGGGATAAGGACAACTGGAAAAACAAGGCAAAAAAAATTAATTTCATGAAAAACTTTATGCAAATTTTTATATTTAAGGAAGAAAAATCTATTAGAACCGAAAAATACACACCAGGCTGTGAGACCACTGTCAGAGGAGCGGCTGGACGCTGCAATATTGGGCTATTTTGATTGCTACCAAATTGCAATATTGCTTTGCGGCATTTGCATACAGAACGGGCCACGTGCAACATGCATTTTCCATAAACCGAAACCAGCAAAACGTTTCAATTCCAATTTTATTCATTGAAAATATTCCAGCTTTTTTTTCATCTTTGTCAGGAGTCCGGGACGGGCTTGGGGGCCGGGGCCGATCAGCTTGAATTCTTTTATTTTCCGGAAATATTTACACTTGCGGAATGAGATGGAGCAAAGCCGTTTGCCGTTGCCGTTGCCGTTGCCTGTGCCGGTGCCGAGGATTTCGTAAGATGAAGTTGGCACTGGGAGTGCAAAGGGCCGAAATTGGAGCTCATTTCATCGGACTGGGACTCACCTTTGCCGGCTGCTCAATACAATTGTACAATATTTATTTAATGTAAATGAGAAACGGAGCCCAAGCCACATGAGGCCGGGTGGGAAAGCGAAGGGCGCCGCCATCAAGACTGGGACGGGACGTATCCTTTGCTGCAGCAGGACCTCAGCTAGCAGTCCCCAATGCGGTATTGGCTCTGCTTGCCTGGCACCTCGTCTCTCTCTCCACCTCTCTCTGTGTGGCAATGCATTGGAGCAAATTAAAATTGGAAATTAAATGTTTACGGAGCACAAAAATTTCAACGGAAAAGTAATTGGTTTCCCAACTTCCCAGGAATTGTGATACATGTAAATGGGCTCTAGTTACGAGTTCCCTACGAGACAAAGACAATCACAGCAGACTACAGCCCAAGACGTTCCGGTGCAGATACAATTCCACTGTGAGTTTTGGCCGTCGGACAGGTGTAACTAAGAATCTGTCTCTCCTGGCAAATCAAAGAGCCTGGGAAACTGTCAATCTGTAAATGTAATTCCGTCGGGAAATGCATTGCTGCTGCCCCCCCAAAAGGCAACAAGTCGGTTGGGCATTAGTTTCATGCAGGGCATCATTATCCTGCCATCAAGTCTCCGGTCGCTAAGCCATCGACTGGGGCGGGGGCAATGTTATCCTGCAATGATATCCAGAGCTCATGTGAGTCGCCTGGCTTCTTCTTTGTTCGATGCAACAACTGTTCGTTTTGTTTGCACTGCCGCCGCAGGATTCATTGTAATGTGCAGCGCTGGTGTCTTGTGCGGCTACGGTTACGGTTTAGAGGTTCCTGTTCCTGTTCCTGTTCCTCAACCGGAGCTGTTTTCTTTTGCTCCTTTTAATTTCCGCTCCGTTATGTGGCCAGCCTCCTTGCCTGCCGATGATACGTTGCCGGGCAGGTGAAGCTGCCCCAATCCAGGGCAGGCCAGGCCAGACACACAGCTCACGTTCACATTTCCTTTTCAGCAATAACAAGGTTGCGGGCGAGGTGGCGCTTCACGGAGCCAGAGAGCGGCCGGCAGGAGTGCGCGGCATGTGCAAGTCAAGGAAGGAGAATTGGCAGCAAAACGCCAATGGCCAATTCGGGCCACAGTCTCACCGGAATTCAGGGAATGCCGTTGCCGCTGCCGCTGCCGTTGCCGTAACCTGATGAAACCAAACATGGTCGCCGGTCCGGCAGCCAAATTGAAAGACACGCTGCAGGCGTCGCAGCATTCCCAGCGACTTCCGGTTCCGGCCATGATCGGAATGCCAATAATTCCATCGCTCTCAAAGACCGTCCCCGCCGAAAATCATCCCTACTAGTTTCTACGGAACATTTTCATGGGAATTCCGTAATCAGCGCGCGCGCTCCCGATGCTTGTCATTAAAATGTACATTGCATTTTTATTGTTTGTTTTTTGCAGGCAGCCAAAACTAATTAATATTAAAATAGCAGGCTCATAAAGTGATTTTGTTGTTATTAAACGACATCCGCCATGCAGGCAGTGGCCTAAAATTATGCAATGGTTTTTTATGTTTAATAACACAAACCAAGCCCGCGGCCAACTATTAATTAACATGTTAATTACAATTTTTCATTGGCATAAATGTGAAAATGCAATTTGTGATATGTCGCCAATTTTAATTTTATGCACACCACTACCGCAGGTCCCTACATGTGGACGGGGGGGTAGGCGCTGCAAAGGCAAATGGTAAAAGGTGAAAGGTGAAAAGTGGGCCGGCAACTCCTAATCGAAAAACGCGCTCAGGTGTATTATGATGGACGGGGGAGAAATATTGTGCAATGGCTGGAAAAAACCATTAATATTCTTATTTGCTTAGCCGATGATGGCGAAATTGTTAGGTGCCGCGGCTCGCCACACGTCCCTCGGCTCCACAGGCGTTCCACCAGCCTCCGCCGAGCCCCCCCCTTGATGTATTTTGCTCCACATTTTGATTGGCAATCTAAAATGCGCTGGCATTGAGTTAAACCACCACATACTATACATACGAACGTACGTACGTACGTACGTACGTGTTACGGGTTATGGGCAGAGGCACGGGCAGTATTCTACCTTTGTGTGTGCACAAGCTTGTTAAGTTTTATTTAAATTCGAACTGCATTTTACCGACCGCGAATCGGGCGGTCACGGGCTGTCACGGGCTGTCGCGGCGGGGGCGGCGGGGGCGTGGCAGACGCTGCTGCGGTGCCGTCCTCGCTCCCGCCTCGAGCGGTTTTTAGTCCGCTGTGATTGTCAAAGGATGCGGCTAGGAAAATAATTAAAAATTCCATTTAAATGCAGATTAGCTCCGCAAAATGTGAGACTACAAAATTATATAGAATATTCCCGCGCTGCCGCTTAGCCAATATTTGTACATGCTGTGCATATACGTATGCATATATCTCCCCATACTATCTATATATACTTAGGCGTTTGTTCGCTTTGACGGTGGTGGTGGTATTGAAAATAAACGGACGCCTAAAAATATGCAAATCGCGCTCCGCCGACGGAGCGGACAAAGGATATTAGGAATGCAGGCGCGGAAGCGAAACGCTTTCCGTATGCATGCTCAAACTCAGGACTCCAGAACTCCAGGCGCGCCAATTATTCATGACTTTTGTAATAAAATCAAAATAAATTTCTATAACAATTGAATTAAATATTTACGCCGTTTGCCAAGGGAGCGTTTTTTTTGCCGGCGAGCGTTGAAAAAATAGTTTTGCACTTTCTAAGCTTTATTTGCATTGAGCATATTTTATTTAATAAATCCAAACAGGTGAGGGCGATGCAAAAAACAAGCAAATCAATGGGGGAAAATCCAAGAATTTCAGATTAAAGAGACGCACTTCTCGGATTATTTTCCCTTTTTCCCACCTAGCGCCTACCGGCCCCCGCCGTCAATCAACATATGAATAAAAAACGATATTGCAATCAAGTTTTTCTGACATGGTCTCTCATCTTTATTGGCAATTGCATTGTTTCGGTTACATTACTCATACGCCCCGTTGGTCTTGTGCGTTTCTCCTCGCTGTTTGCCGGTTTTTTCGCTCTTGTTCTTGTTTTCGGCTTTTGTTTTTTGGCATCTGCTTGATATGGCTTTTGTCAATCAGTGTAACGGCATTTAAATATACAATATATATGTATATATTCCGTTCCGATATGTATATGTTTTACAAATGGCCTGTTCGGCTGCCAGTTGCCGCATTTCATGCATTTTTATATTGTATGTGACAAAAGCGAGCAGTAAAATGGAAAAATGAAATTGTACCATTGGGACATGGATTGGGGGGTGGGACATGGACCGAGGGTTACAGGGATTACAGATGCAGTTGCCGGCCGCGGATCAGACAGCGGCACAAGTCATCAGTTTTTATGCCCTTGCAGCTGCTGCTGCTGCAGTGACATTTGCCGCGACTGCGGCTGCAGTTGAATCGATTGTTGCGGGAAATCAGAAACACCACCATGCCCGGGACATGCATTAATATACTGTCCGGCTGATTGCGACCGCAATTGTCAAATAAATACGGCTCAAAGTTAATAATCCCGCCATAGGCCAGCCAATGTAACCGCTTCAATGTACATAAACGGAAACAATAAAAGGCAATGCTTTAGTTGAATGTAATTAGTTATTAAAGGCGTGGGATGCCATTCATATTTTGTTAAAGGCTTAGGAAGAAGGCTTATCCCTTTTATGGGGTTGTAAACCACCCCTGGTTCGGCATACATCAAGCGGTTTAGCGCTTTATGGGCCATGAAATTCGGTTTGGTTTTATGCAATGCTTGATTGTCTTCATGTCCAGTTATTATAGCCAAAAGCATACTGATGAAATCAAAATATGAGCGAAGTATTTTCATAACCTGGCACCGAGTGCTCGGCCTCTCACATGCCCCCAAACACACACCCTCACACACACACAGCAGTTTCGAGTTTGGAAGGGAAAAGGGGAACTTTACAGCTCGTTTTTGAGGTACGCAACGATGTCCTGCGGCGGCCTTTTGGGCCCTCCAATGAACATTTGAAACGAATTCGGTTCGCATTCCTTTTTTATGTGCTTCTTTTTTCGCCTTTTCCTGGTATAAATTTCATTTTTGGTATGTTTAGAACGGCCACGGGCATATTTTATGTACAACTTCAACACTCCGAGGATGTGCGCCGGCGAGTGAGAGCGGGTATATTTTATCGCACTGCATTTATGTATGTCTATGCCGAGTGTGTGTGTGTGTGTGTGAGTGGATGAATGCTTTCCACGTGGGTTACTTAATATACAAAGGCCTTTAATTTCGTCTAAAGCTAAATAAACTTTATACCCTTTGGTATCTGCCACACATCCATATACATGTATACACCTGCGGTCATGCCGCTACCAAAGGACCTTCTCTCTATGTGTATGTGTTTGATGTTTGGGCTGCGTTCTTTGGCGCTTTCTCCACCCCTCGCACCACCCACCTCGCACACCCCCCTTCTCTCTGTCTCACTGTTTTGACTGTGTCTGCTGTTGTTGTCGTTGCTGCTGTTGTTGCAATGTCCTTGGGCGCATATTTGCATGTTTTATTGTATCTGCTGTTCTCCCAGTTTAGGCCGCGCTTCCGTCGTCCGCCGTCCGCCGTCCTCCGTCCACGACCACACCTCCCACCTACGACCTCCTGACGAATGTCCTGCGGCCAATACACCGCCCTCAGTACGCATGTACCTATGTTTTTAATTCTTTACATCGATATTTGGCCGCGGGCATGTCAAAAACGCGAGCCGCTGCCAAAGGTTGATTGCGGCACCATGAGGGTTGCGGGACACTGGGACACCGGGACGTTGGGTTAGCCGACACGGGGACGTTGGGGGTTGCGGGGGGTTGGAAAAGCGGTCGGGCCATTTTCCTCAAAATATGCATGATATGTGCGCTACACCTTTTGTTATGCACTTGTTTTGATGTTGGAATGTAATCCGCTGGCGGGCACATCAACATTATTTGTACTATTTAAAGAGCCCAACGCCCATCATTTAAAGACTCCAATATTAATGGCTAATTAAAACGAGCGATGCCTTCGTCCCTTGGCAGGCAGGCAGCTCATCTTCGGCAGGACACGCACAGGCACACACAATAGTTTCCCATTACTAAGGATGGATGGATGTCTTGCATGGCAGTGCGATTTTTAATTTGCGTTATACGAGGAGTTTCCTTTTGCCTGGCCTGCGGCTCACATGTGAAGAGTGGGGAATGGGATTGGGAATGGGAATGCAGTGGTGGGCAAAGGATTGAGACCGAGGAAAGGATAAAGAGCCGGGCCAAAGGAGCTGGGGCTGTTGCAGGAGCAGAGGCAGGAGCAGGAGATGCGGCGAAGAGCAGCGTAGCGTGACATCGCAGGAGCAGCAAATGTCACGCTTCACTCATTTCCGTCCCATGATGTCGACGTCGTCATCGTTGGCGGCTGCTGATGAAGCTCAATGGTTAGTGGCAGTCAACCAGGAGGTCCTCCGCCTCCGCCTCCTCTTCCTTCTCCATCAGCAAAGAAAACCACATGACAATATTGGTAGGTGGATGGCAACCAAGGTGTGTAGGGGAGAGTTTCACTCTGACAAAAAGGATGATTTCGAAAAATAATGACAAATTATTTTGAATAAATTATTTAGACTTAAAGGAATCTGAAAGATTATTTTATAAATTCTAGGCCTGTTTACATATATAGCTAAAAACTATCAAATCAAAGTTAGATTATATGTTTTTTTAGCAGCAGCAACAAGTAGATGCTATAGCAGAGAAGGTTAGCAAATACTTCAGATACTCTTATACAATTATTGTAAACATTTTGGCATGCCAGTTATCACATATTTCTTAGAGTGTAAAGGTAGTTGAGGTATTTTGGGTGGTGGGCGGCCTGCCATCCCCTTTGCCGCCTCTGTCCTCGTTCTCGTTCCCATTCTCGTTGTGGTTCTGGGTAGGCAACCTCTCAGCCGGAAGCACTTGAGAACTTGCAATGGCCGGCGGGCATTTTGTGCGGTTTCGTGCGTCGTTTCCCCCTTGCCATCCCCTGCACCCCCCCACACCTCCTAACCCCCTTCCGCTCGCGCCTTGTCGCCGAGTTCGCGAACTGAAAATTCCCTTCGTTTTCATTACGTTGCGGCCATGTTGTCCTTGCCTCGGCCTCGGCCTCGGCCTGTTCTCTCTCTCGACCAGCTTCCAGCTCCCGGCTCTTGCTCCTGCTGCCGCTGCCGCTGCTGCTGCTGCTGCTCCGGTTCCAGCTGCCCCGCGAGCTGCTCCTCATCCTGGCATGCCTGCTGATTCCGCTGCGACTGCTCCTCCGTCATGGTTCTTTTCAGAGACCACGCCATCATTATTATGAACACCGTTATGCCTGCCAGCGATATATTCCAATTTGTTGTTGTTGCTGCCGCTGCTGCTGCTGCGGTTGTTGCTGCCGCCTGTGACTCGCTCTTATTCCGACATCGCCAGCGGTACTAGCCTTTGTTGTTGCTCCTCTTGGTGTTCTTATATGACCGCCAAGTCTCTCTTTCTGTGGCAATACCCTTTACCTTTCCGCAGATCAAGGGAATGCTGGGACAACGCTTGCAACATATCCTTCCTCTGAATGGTGAAAACTCCATTTGAGCCAGATGGTTCCCTGGGCAATCCTTTAAGGTTTAAGAATCCCTTGAGTTTAAGACACCCCCTTGAGTTTCTTCCCTGAGGTATCTGTGAGTTGCATCCCAATCCCCTTGAGATTTCTTCACCTGATCCATTATTTTCGTTTATTCCACAACATTTTTCTGCATTGCGTTCGCGTTGACAAAAGTCCTGATGCCTTCGTGTGCTATTTATGAGTTGCGGCCAACAAGCAAAAGTCTTGGCAGTTCATTTTGCGGTTACCTTGCGGGGCTTGGCTGTACTGCAATGGCTAATAAATTCTAGATTTCGAAGGCAAACTCCATATGCAAATAAATAGTTAGAGCATCCGAGCTGGCCGCCCGCAACCACAACAATAATAACAATAATCGTGCCACATTTAGATAGCGCGCACTCGCACACACAGCAATCCAAAGCGCTTTTAGCCAATTGAAGAGTTTAAACATTGGGCCAAGTATGAAATTTGTTTGCACTCGCTTGGCCCGTCGCCTCCGCCCACCCGCGCTCCTTCGGTGCGGCCGCAAAATGTTAAGTTGCCGCTGTTGCTGCCGCAGTCGGCTGCTTATCTCTCTGGCGCTGCTTGCAACATTCGCTGGGGGCCATTTTTACTTTTTGGTTTTTCGATACGAGAGCCGCACCCCGCCCCCGATTCCACGGCCGCCCTCGAGCACCCAACCACGCAAGCACCCAGGCCCCCCATCTGCCCCAGAGACCTCTTCTTCATTGGGAGGACCAAGAGCGGCTGCCCAACTGCAGTTGGCCTCCTGGCAGTGCGGGGGCGGGAAGCTAGGGAAGCGAGCGTGAATCACAACCTTCAACAAACCATAAAAATTATGTAACTAAATTTACCTAAAATTTATTTACCCAAATAGATGGCATAATAAACAAGTTGAAATCTCCAGATTTATAATAACTCAATAGCAACATTACCAATTGCCCAAATGGCTTAATATTTAGGAATACTTCATTGAAGAATACATACACTCTAAATACACAATATTACTCATAAAACTACGACAGATTACTTGTGATTGAGGCGTTCATATGGTCAGACGGACATACTCGTAGCTATATCGACTTGGATGATCAATATTTTTTCGTAGCAGACCATTCCTTCTCCTGTTGCATACTTTCGTACGAATTGAATACACCCTGCAATTTTTAGAACCTGGTATTTAGAACCTAGTATTGTCGGCTATGCTTACAAATCAGATCCAAACTCAGGTTTTGTAATAGCCCCGGAATAACATTAACAATTGCTTAAATGGCTGTGATCTGTTTAGTAGGAATACTTAATTTAAGGATATCTAAACTGTAAATACAAAATATAACACACAATTTAGTTGCCCAAAGTTTCTAATTCTTGAGATCGAATTGATTGATCTTCAAACCGTGAATATCTCAGAATGTATAGGACTATCTCATACGTTAAATTATTAAGTTTTTTTATCCAATTTTGAAAAGTTTATCTGGCATTGCTCGTGACACGGGGCCATCGCTGGCATGTGTTAACTTGGCGTAAATACTTTTGGCCTCGCCTGGTGTTTGGCATTTGGTGTCTGCTGTCTGCCGCTGCCGCTGCCCAAGCCGTTTGGCCGGGATACTCGGATTTGGATACTCTGCTACTTGGGTGCCCCGGTGTCTTGCCGTTCCTCGTTTTTGGCATCTGCTCTTTAGCCCTAAGCTGGTTGGTTGTTTCGCCTGCCACGGCCGGCTCGGTTCGCTTGGCTGTTCGTTGCCTTATGAAATATTTGTGCTGCAACTTTATTTACAATTTTTTCGGTTATTTATTGTTGGCAATTTATGCTTTCGTTATGCATTTCTCGTTTCTTGTATTTGGTCAGTTCTTGCATTCTGATTTATTGGTAGTGGTGTGTGTGTGTTTTTTTTGTGGGCGTGTGTGCCGCCCGGCCCTGCATGCGTGCATGTGTGTTGGCCGTATTGAAATGAGCACACGCCCACACAGCCACACATCCACCCATCCATGCATGCCCAAAAAACCAACAAGTTCTCAACTGAATTTTGGGCAAAATGTTGCTGGATTTGTGGGTAAAATTGCACAATTCTTTTAATTGCAGAAGCTGTACAGAAGGTAAGGATGCAATTAGTTGTTGCCCATGCGAAGAGGGAGATTTTTTGCAGGGGGTTTCCCTAAAAAGTAACCCAAAATAGCCGAAATTTTTCACAAAATTATGTAGGTATTATGGTATAAAACATTTAATTCCACAACAAGCCAGAGTACCCCTTCACGGAAGCCCCTGGTCGGACTCTTGAGGCTCGTATTTATTTTTCATTTTCAATATTCATTCTGTCTGTTGAATTTTTGGGCAATTGTTTGTTAGCCAGGCCCGTTGCTGGCATTGTTCTTTCGGCCTCTTGTTTTGGCCAGGGACAAGCTGCAATCAAAATCAAGGCATTTGAAAGATATTTCCTCGAATTGAACATGACACATTCGTTCGGCAGCAGCCTCGTCTAATGAAGCCTTTCCCTGCACTCCGTTTGCCCGATGCCACTGCCTGGCAAGTTAAATATCAATCCCTTTGAGGGATCAGCCCATTTGCATCCACTTGTGCCGGGCCCTGTAATTAGAGTGCCCGGAAAAACCAACCGAAAAGAACGAAAATATATGTCCGGCCGAGGCCGCAGCATTAATATCCCTCAATCTGCACTGAACTTGTTTGCATTTGTCAGATGCAGATGCTGATGCAGATGCAGATGAAGAGATACACGTATCTGCATTTGTAAGTACATTTCCGAGCAATTTGTGCATTGATTTTATGACTTTTATTCTATCCGCTGGCCACATACGAGATTCCGATCCATTTGGTTGTTGCTGTTTTTTGTTCGTTTTTTGTCCCCACTGTTGTTGGCTTTATTGTTTCGACAGTCGTCATATATCAATGTCACTGCAATTGATAATGGAGTGCAATGGCAACGTAAAGGCAGCAGCAGCAGCAGCAGCAATGGCAGCAGCAGCAAACGCACCGCAATGGCAATACGGTTGGGTATAAAAATCAAATTCTGGCCCCTGGGCAAACATTTGATCTGACATTTGTTGTTTCCTTGTCTTTTGTCTTATTTATGTTTATTTACTTAATGCCAAGTTATCGTATTTAAATCAAATATTTGACTAAAATATTATTCCACATAATAAGAAAAATGAAAAGCGACAGCCTTGAGCTCTTTACGCTCTTTCCTGTGTGCATGTGCGTGTGGGAAATTTAAATGGAATATAATCAAGTTATTGGTCGCCAAAGTTGATTGTGTTGCATTCCACAGCGACAGTCAATCTATACGGATTTTTGCATATGCCTCCTGACCCGCCCCGCCGCCACCGAGGGCAACGGCAATCAAAATTGCAAATACAATAATATGAAAAGCACAATGAAATAAATTGAAATACCTCAAGCTATGTAAATGGACCGACCGGCTGCGGCGGTTGGGCGGCGATGTCCTGCCATTGGACACGCACCGTGTGACCCCAGAGCCATTTGCAAATACACATGCCCAATATCCTCAATCACACTCCCACGTCAAGCATGCCACAAAGAGAAAAGGTTGTGAACCTCTGCTTTTGGCTTTTATCGTGCCCTCTGCAGGGGTTTGCTGCCCTAACCCGTTTCGGGCGTTACCAAAAATATCTTTGCCGAAAAAAAAGAGTTTTAAAGCCTGAGCATTACAATTTCCATAACCGAATAAAACTTTAAATAATTCCCAACATTCTCACGTAGGATCGTAACTGAAAACAAGAAGAAAACCGAGATTATAGCTCAAGCATTACAGTTTCCTTAACCTAATAAAACTTTAAATAATTTCCAATAACTAACTATCACTAAAAACTTTCCAAATTTCGTAGTATCTGTTGTGGTAATAGGAATGGTTATTGTAAATCAATTTTATAAAGGTGTAAATATACATTTCTTATAAGCTAATTATCGCTTTAAGCTCCTTAAACTAACCAAAAAGCTAAATGTTATTCCTTTAGCTTTTAAACTAACCTTATTCCTGAGAATTAGGGTATTCCCACTTTGCCACTCGCCACCCCGGAGTCAAGATTCCTTTATATTTTTTTGGTGTTGCTGATGGGGGTCTGAATGCTTTTGCTGTTGGTGGTGGGACGGCCTCGTAATCAGCATTTGTGGCGCTCGAGGTCATCCGCAAAGTCTGCAGGCGTTGTCGGAGTCGCCGTCGCCGTCGCCGTCGCCGTAGCCGTTGCCGTTGCCTTCATTGTGTTTGTTGGCATTGCCGCTGTCGTGTTGCATGTGCCACGGCAGCAACAGCAAGGAGATTTCCGTATGACGCCGCTTCATCTTCCTGTTGCTAGCCGTGGGCAATGTTCTGGGTTGGCTGGAATATTATAATTACAAGCGAAACAGGCCCCTGAGCTCTGCTCTCCTCTGTTGGTGCCCGTGCACAGCAAGAAAATGCGGCGATACACTGCTAAGGGCTATTCAGGTTATTGCAATAACAATCTAGTAACAATTCATCATTGATTTCGTTTGGCTCTGAGGGATACTTGCTTGTGTAGTGGTGATATCAATCAAGCATAATATTTTGAGGCATTTCAAGCTTAATCTCAATTGAGGATATTGATCTTTATTTCATTTTTTGCAATGCAAGTGGGATCAGATTTTCTTTCTCTGCAGGCTTTGACTTGGGCTTCGACTGAAGCAGAAGCTATGTGTGTACAATGTACATATATCCCTATGCATATCCGTATCTGTAGCTGTATCTGTATCCGTACCCGTACCTTTACCTGCAGCTGTATCTGTATCTGTTTCTGTTTCTGGAGCTTTTGCAGTCATGGTAACCCGGTTGAGGTGCTGAAAGGAGGGAGTTAAAGGGGAACTCGCATGCTGGCTGATATCCAAATGAAGTCAAACCAGCGCCAAAGGTGTCCGCGCTGACGTTGTGACAGTTTCAGTTACCATATGTCTGCGGCCAAAGATGCGGCAAAGCTGCAGGAGGTGCGGGGGATGCAGGAGGGGGGTGCATGTGTAAGCTGGTTGCATGTGTCTATGTCGTACAGCTGTTGCTACTGCCACAGCTTGTTGGGCGATGAATGACTGGCTGACTGACACGGCTAAAAGGCCGCAGATGAAGAGGTCTTAGTTCGAAGGCTGAGACTCGGCCCAAAACCGATGCCCAACAACTTCATTTCGACTGAAATTCGTGTGAAAATTATTGAGATACATTTCCCCCAGCAACGAGTGTTGTCCCCCCTGCTGCCCGCCCCCCTGCCTCCTATGACCCTTCTACTGGCTCAGCTCTAAGCGGCGGACATTGGCGATTATCTTGTCCACGACTGTGAAACAAATGAGCGTCGTAGTCGCACTGAGCCAGAGATATTGCCCCGGGCCCATTTGCCGCATTGTGGCTTCAAAGAAGATAGGTTTCAGCCTGCTGTGTGTTGGTGGTGTTCAAGGCAAAAAGAGTTCCCACATTCCTTATATGTGAGAATATCGCCCTCAGTTCGATTGGCATCCATTTTGGTGGTTGCCTCCGGCCAAGTTATTTGGTTATTTGCGCTTTGGGAGGGTTCGGCGCTATTAATAGGGCCCGCTAATGGTTCGTATTGCCCATGGATCGCAGCTAAGGCGGAAATGTGCCCACCTAATTAACATATCCAATAAAATTCACATTAATTTTCCACTGATTGAGAGGTTTTTCGTTTCGAAACTACTTTGTTTCCATTTGCAATCAAGAGTTTTCCACTTACTCCCGTTCTGCCGCTCCGGCAGCGATTCGGAGTTCGTTCTTGTCAGATTTCATATTCGGATAGCGAAGGAGGAGAGCTGAAAACGAGAAGACTGCCGGCGGCGGCATCCGAAAGATACTCTTCATTCCCCAGTGTCCGTGTTGTGTTTACGTTGTAAGTGGTTGCTGGTTGCAACCACCCGACCAGCCTCCGACCCCTTTTTGCGCTTAACTCTGGAACCTCGAACAAGTTCGAAGAGCGAGCGCAGCCAAGAGCCGCAAAGTATCCGTGATTTACGAGCCTCATTGGAGGCTCACAAAAAATTATATTCAAATTATCCAAATTGGGCCATGCGGGGGCCCCGGTCTAAAGCGCCAAAGCCGGACTATTTCGGCCCCCGGGGGGTTAATTCCACGGATTAGTCCGCCCAGGGCCGTGACACTTATTTGATGTCAGAGAGCTTTTGGGCGTGCAAAAGGGTTTGCGGATGGGATAATGCAGCTGGATTAGGTATAACCATCTGGCCGCTGTATCTGTATTTTTACACACCCTGTGCTGTTGTGATTGCCATTCCTTTGTACAATGGAATTTCAATTTTCAGCGGCAGAAAATGTTTTTGCAGCGCACCCGGCAGTTTAAATTTATGCATGAACATCTAATACCACTTAGAATAACAGAAATAATTTATTATTTTTAACACTTTACAATTTTCGCGAATTCGCGCGTCCGCTGTGAGCGTGTGTCGTGAGTTTTTCGTTCTATTTTGGCATAACAACAAAGCTTAATATTTGTTTTTCATTTGTTAGCGCGCCATCAGGTGGGCTCAAATGGGGACACATGCAGGGGGATGTGTGGGGATGTGTTGGGGGAGAGGTGTTGGAGCGCGAGTCCATTCAACACTTCAGTTGGTAGCAACGAAAATAGGCGAAAACGTCCATTTATAAATATTTTACATAAATATTTCGCAACGAACATCGAACTCAATAAAATATAACAGTTTTATTATTCAAATGCGGTATGTTTGATTAGCATTTAAATTTTCATCGCCTCTCAGAATATTGGAGCTTTTATAGCCCGCATCACATAATAGAAAACCCTCATTGGTGCGGCAGCGGATTTCATCTTGGCCAAATACTTCCACTCCTTGTTCATGTGGTCGCTGACATCGTAAAAGAGGACATAGGCCAGGTACAGGGCAGTGGCCACGAGGATGATCAAGCTGTAGGCGTAGTGGTCATCTGGAACAGAGTGAATCCTCGTTGTGAATCACTTGGCACTCAAAATCTGACTTACCAATCACTTGCACCCAATGTCGTAATTTTTGAAGGGCCCAATGCCTAAGAATTTCCCAAACATCCACATCATTGGGTACATCTACCCTAGGGACGACCTCTCTGCCCTCATTGAACGCCACGACCGCTCTGCCCTCATTGATCGCCACGACCGCTCTGCCCTCATTGACCGCCACCACCTCTCTGCCCTCATTGACCGCCACGACCTCTTTGCCCCTCTTGGCCGCCACGACCTCTTTGCCCTTCTTGGCCGCCATGGTTTGAACTTCGGTCTTTGGAGCAAATGGACCCTCGCCCCTCTCGAATATGCTTCTTAAGGTGTTCTTACCCTCTTCGGAAATGTTAAATGGTTTTCGGACTGTCACCTGCGACTAGAAATATAAAAAAACTCTACTTCTAAATAGGTTTAAACATAGGTTTACAATTTGATGCCGTACGCTTTTTTTCCTTCCATCTTTTTCTGAAACCACATTAGCGGGTTTCATTCTAGGCGGGACCGATTGGGGAGTGATCACCTTAGGTTGGAGCACTTGGGGTTCAACTTCAACCTACAAATAAAAGGAAAAGTGAAAAAGTAAGAAAAATGTCATAATGGCAGAGCGACCTTGCGACGGCAGATAGAACAATTTTTCAAGTCAGGGCTCGCCATCTCTTTGGAGGGACAAAACTTGGTTTCAGTATCAGCCCGCGGGACCGTCCTCTTCTTTGGATGATTTTTTATAATATCTTTTTTGGGGTATACCCTTTTTTCAGAGGTGCTAGAAGACGATGATACCCTTCTTGATATCCTCCTCATTATGACATTTTGATGACTGTCTTTTGGACCCTTTGCGGGTTCTTTTAATTTTGGAAGCTGCAGGCTTCCATCGCTAGTCTTTTTCGCTTTCAATTCAGGTGTAGCCACTTTTTGGGTGGGTGTAGTAACCTTTTGGGTGGGTGTAGTCACCTTTTGAGTGGGCTTTTTACCCTGCTCTTGCAAGAGCACGGAGAATTCGTAGAGGCCCTTGTCTTTCGAATAAGAAGCCCGCTCTAGAAGGCTGGGCAACTCGGGAACGAGCGTCACGTGAAGATTACTTACTCCCGGCATTGGATGTCTTGTGATGACCCCATCGGCCGAGATCGTGGTGCGACTGGCCGTCGTCGAGACGTCCCTGCAATTGATTGGCCTTGTGATTAACCTACCCATATAATAATGGATACTAATCGGATTGCTTACGAATTCTCCACGAACTTATCGTTTTTAAAGACTTCCTTTAACCTGTATCCGCGGGGTCTAGGATGGATATAGGATAACTAACTTAAGAATCACTAACTTTAAGGAGTTACTTACATCTTTTCGGTTATCACCTTGGTTTTGGGTAGATTCATGATTTTTTTGGTCTGTAAAAAACAAATCGGAGCTACCAAAATATAAAATTTTCTACTTTATTTACTGTTGAACGAGGCGAATCTGAAACTTATGTAGTCTCGGTTGAGGTCGATTTAAATTTCAAGGGCTGCTTGGCAGCAAGTTTTGCGTTTGTGACTGGGGGGCACATTTCACACATTTTCACATTAATATGCAATTAAAACAGAATAGTTGCAACTGTTGCAGTGGCTGTTGGTGTTGCTGTTGCTTTTGCTGTTGCATGTTGTGCGTGGTGCGCAGGCGCAGATCCCAGGGCGATTCTCCACGACCCATCCTGGAGATCGCCGAAGGCGCTCCTTCAGCTTCTATCTCCGCCTGCTTCCGAATCCCAACCGACCCCGCGCCAGCGCCTTCCCCGGGCCCAAGCGGCTCCCTTGTCCGCTCATCAAAGCGTCTAAGTCCTGCGGCAACATTAGCACAGCGAAGCGCACAGGACGACGCTGCCTCTGTCGCTGTCGCAGCCCGCCGCAGGCCAGTTTTTCACGCAGCGACGCTTTTTCGTACGCTCTTCGAGCAGCCGCAGCAGCAGCAGCACCGACGGCAGCAGCAGCGGCGGCAACAACAGCAGCAGCATCAGTGAAAGCGACAACGCCAGCGTCAACGGCGGCAGCGCTTCTCATCCGCAACTCCTTCAAGTTGGTTCCGCACTTGGTACATAAGCCGCTGTACATAAGCAGCAGAACACTGAAGAAAATTACAGGCAATTATATAAATCGATTTTATCCTCCTGGAATTTCGCTTTTTCAGTAATCTCTAATTGATCTCTGATCACTGACTATTTGTATACGATAAAGCCAAAACTTTACCAACTCACTGGAAACCTTTTATTGTTCTACAATGATCACAAAAACTATCGAAAATTTGAACAATATCATGTGCATGCCCTGTTTTATTGGGGTTTTAGATTATTTACACATTATGGATACAAATTATTTTCTTTTCTTTAATTTGATTGTTGCAATTAAACTATTTTTATTCGATTAGGCCTGGCCCAAAATTGTTATTATAGGTTAGAGATATATCATTGAAGTACCCTTTTTTTATGAGTGTATTGTAAAGTTTTATTTAAAAAATAAGATTCTTGGAAAAGTCCCAACAAATTTTCTAAAAGTTTACGTTTGCACACCTTTTAATAATATATAGCATACCTGCTAAGAATGCTATCAGTCATTGTATTTATTGTATAGTGCTGAATTATAAATGATGTTATCCTTTTGTCTTGGAAATTTTTTGGCTGAGTGCAGCCATGGCTGGCGGCCATTTGGCGCAACTAAAATGCAGTTGTTGTTGCTTTTTTCGCTTTTACCCGTATTTGTCTTCTGCCGTTGTTGCCGCTTTGGCATTGTTGGCGGTTCTTTGCCATGGCCGAGAGCTATTTGAGGCAAGAACTTGGCCCGCGGGCAGCGGCGGACAGCCCCGGCAGTTGAAGGGACGACGGCACTCGACTTGACTCCGGCTTTCGCTTTGGCTTTGGCTTGAAGAGCTGACTGACATTCCCTTTCTGGCTTTAATTGTGTTTGAACTGTTCCAAAAACAAACGGGCGCAAAAGTATTCCAAAAATCGTAGATCGAAAACAGAAATTGAATAGAGATTCGGTCCAATTCAAAGGAGTGCGGCGGGGGACCAAGGGGGTAGGCGGACAGATTATTCGGATGCCTTGGAACACACTTTGATTTTGAATTTGATGCATGCAACTGTCAGTTGCATAAATTTCCAAGCGAATGCATCCACACAGAATATATAAAGACGGGTTGAGGAGCCGGGCGGGGTGAGAGCTTCGTTTGTTGCGCTTATTCATTCGAATGTTAATTAAATTGTGTTTAAACTGCATCGACTTTCGACATATGCACCGGGCTGCTGCTGTGCCTGCTCATTGAAGCGCCTAATTTGATCAGAGAAAAACTCGTATTTATGAAATGCCTGCCTCTTTATGTGTATCCATCCTTTGATTGGGGGAAAGACGGGATTATTATGTGCTGCTTTGTGGCCCCACAAAATTATCAGTAGCCCCAAACGCTCGGGTTAAATTCAGAGAGCTTCTAGGTACACTTCATTAAATTCAAACATAAATTCAAATATTTTATTTGCCTGAAAAGTGCTGATTAAGAGAAAATTGTAGTTGTACTTGCACCCATTTTTGTGATAACAACAGGGTAGGAATTATCTCAAGAAATTGCACATCCTTTAGCCGCATGCAAACAAAACGGCAGACAGGAAACGTCAGCGGCACTGCGGCATAAGTTCCGTTGAATACTCGCGCCGAAAGGGGGCCAGGCAGCCTGAATGCAGTTCCTGCTGCACGGGAAATTAAAATGCTGCCTATGCGGCGTATGTGTAATATTATTGGCACACACACCCTCCGCCCCGCACACTGCGAGCGGGTGCAGACTCTCGGAGACAATGCTCGGACTGGCAGATAAGCAGACCCTGGTAGTTGCAATAATCATAATAATAACAATGCCTGGCTCCATTTTCGGAGTCATTAAGCGACGTTTTATGGCCATTTTGCGGGCGCAACTCCTCCGAATGGCCGCATCCTATGCCCCAACCTATCATGTCCGGTCCTGTGTTCTGTCGTGGCCAATTGGTATGCATATTTGGCTATTAAGTGCAACTCGGAGAGTGCGGGGAGGAGTTATCTTCAAGCCACTAAATTGCCGCTGATAAACGCGGCCAAAATGAGAGCAGCCGCTGCAAGAGGAAATAGAGGAGGACCCAGAGGAGGCTATGGCCAAAATTACCAAACTTTCCGAGCCCGGCCATCGTATCAGCTGAAAGAAATTTTAATTAAATGTCGCCGCAAACGATGCGGTAATATGAATTGAGTCGAATGGCGAACGGCGAACGGAGGGAGCATCGGAAGCAAATGGCATCGGGGTTCCAGGTACGGGCCGGGGCATTATTTTAGCGTTCAATATGATTGGGGCCTGGCGGGCCATTGGCTCAATTTATCACAATGCCAGAGCCAAAACCAAAACCAAAACCAAAGCGAAGCCGAAGCAGGCCAAGTCGGGCAGGCGCTTGACCAGAAATCAGACATCAGCCGCATGAGCGCGAATCCGTTGCCCCTGTCAAGTGCCTCGAATGCACTTAATACCGTTTTCTGACAGCCTCCAGTTGCAGTCGCTGCACTGCAAGATAATGCGTGAATATTTTAATTCAAATACCAGCTGCAAGCCCCACGTTGAGTTACCCAATTGACCACGGTTTGTTCTCGGTGCCTGGTTGCTGGTGCTGCAGTGAATTGCATTTCATGTGTCAGCGTTTTTAAGCGTTTTGGCCCCGCAGCGTTCGCGGCTGGGATTTCGGATTGGGGTCCGTGCCATCCATTGAAGGCTAATTTATGGGGTGAGAGCTGCCCCCCCATGCGGGCTGAGCTATTTAATAAGCAAACAATGCGGGAGTAATGCGAAAAGAAATGGAAATCCTTTGGCCCTGGAACAGCCCTGGGTTATGAGACTCCAGGAGTGCGAGATTCGGATGCTTAAAGAATCACTGTGGAGTCTAACAGGGATTGAAGAGTCATGCAATCAAGAAAATTCTTTATTTTCCAAACAAAATATAGTTTTAACTTACCAATTACTCTTTAAGTAATACCATTTGAAACTGATTATAACTTTTTTCTAATTCTTTTCTACCAAATGAGGAAACTTGTCTTCTGCAAATGCATGACTGTACCGTTTAATACCACCCTGCACAGCCTATTTAGTATTATTTAGTATTAAAACCCTTTTGTGGCAAATGCCTCTGCTTGTCATCTTCAAATGCTTCACTGTACCTTTTACACGTTGAGTTCAAAAATTCATCATTGTTGGCGCTGCTGCATTGTTGCCAAAACCCCGATGCTCCTGCTCCGTCGCCGCCCCCTTCTCTCTGCACGCCCCTGGCAACCATGGTCTCCCTTAGTTCCTCCTCTGCAGCCCGCCAGTCAGGCAGCCGGAGAGCTCCGGCTCCCCCACTTACCGCAAACCGAAACTGACTGATGCCTGGGAGCTACTTTTGGGATGAAATATTATAATTACAAGCGAATGTCCCGCGGCCAAGGAGGAGCAGCAGCAGCGGCAGCAGCGCAGGGGGGGTGGCTGTTCCAGTGTGGCGGCAGCAGGCAGTTCAAATCGCCCGCTCTCCCTCGCACACTCCCGCCGCCCCTGTCTGTGCTTCCGTCCCTGTCTGGCACTCGGTGTTTCCGCCGCGGGGCAATCTCTTCCTCATCATCGTCTGCCCCTCCTTGGCGCTCTGCGAAGCCAGCCCTCCTTGTTCGGTCGCAACATGTTCGTCGATGGGTTGTGTTTATGTGGGCGCCTGCCGGCACTGATAAATTTAGATGCGCTGCTGATAAGCCCGACTCGAACCCTCGAACCCTCGAACCCCCGAAACCCGTTTCGCTGCTTGCAACATGTTCGAAGCGGCAACAGTTAGGTGCGAGCGAGATGCTCGGCTCATCTCCGGTGCTCTTCTGTTTTGTTTGGGGTGGCAAGGTGGCATTGGTTCGGGGTTAACCCGTTATTAATTGCAACTCCATGGCTTCCAGGTATTTATTAAGTTTTTGTTTAATTTCTAAAACAGCCATTCGCATTCGCATTCACATGTTCGTCCCCCGTCTCCGTCCGCCGTCCCCCGTATCAACTGGTTTTCCTCCTTTCGATTTGATTCAGGACGCGTCACACACACACAGACCGCTCCTGTACACAGCTGTCAGTTTTATTGAAAATTAGCCTGCAGTTAATTCAGTATGCCATTAAATTTCTATATTCCCGCCGCTCCTCCGCTCTCCCTCACCTCGCCCCCTGTAATGCATGCAGATTATAACTTAAATATGAAATGTCACGCATTGACAGGCATTTTTGAAAAGTGTGCAGCAGCAGCAGCAGCAGCAGAAACAGCAACAGCAACAGCAACAGCTACGGCAAGTTTTACACCTCCGGGCCAATCCGTTTATGACCGGAGCCCCAGAGTTGGCCCATAAGTTGGGGGGCAAGCTGGAGAGATGGATGTGGATACGGGCCTCGGATCGGATCAGCATCTCACGCCATGGGTAGCCACAAAAGGCAGACCACAAAGGCAGCAGAGCAGCAGCATCAGCAGCAGCAGAGCAGCAGCAGCATCAGCAGCAAAGAGAAACAGGAATTTATGTGGCCTTTTGTATTTGCTCCGAGGCGAAAGTGTTCGAGGGTATTGGAATGGGTATTGGGAATGGAGATGCGAACGGAGATGGCTGTGTCTCTGAAAAAGAGGCCCCGGAGATGATAAGGGTCACATGCCAGGTGGGGCACCAGAAATGAAAGTGGGCTACCCGTACCCCTATGCCCCACGACTCGCCTTTAGTCAAAACTACCCGAGGCCTGAATAGTTTATCGTCTTATCACTGCAAAACAAAATACATATTTTTAAGGGTTATTTGTTATAGTATAGACAAAAGATATACATGACTTTTTTGGGCCAAAAACAAGTGGAAACGATATATTTATCGACAACGAGATACCTTGCACTTTAAGCTACAAATGGTATTGAATTAGAGCAAATGAATGTGCTAGGGAGAATATGGAATTCATAGAAGAAAATTCGCATTTTTGGAAATTGCATAGGCGGAAAGGGGAGCGACTAAAATTCAGAGCCGATATATTCTGCGTATATGCTTGACGCACCTGAAGCAAAAAGAATTATGTCTCTAGCTTCTCCTATATCAGAGATATTATTAAATATGTGAATGAATAGACAGTTTTATGTAAATTACAAAGACGGTAAAGAGCGTATCAAGAATTTTAAATAAACCCTATCTGCGTAAACATTTACTGGACCTAAAGCAAAAATAATTATGTTTCTAGCGCTTACCATCTCGGAGAACGAAGAGACCATACATACAGACGGACAGTCAGACGGACAAACGGACATGGCTTGATCGACTCGGCTGTTGATGGTGATCAAGAAACGCTTTCTTCTCCCTGTTACAGTCATTTACACAAACATACCTTAAGGTACAAGTCTCTATATTCCCTGTTTCAATAATCCCTAGCAGAGCATCTACTGGATATCATTCCCAGCATCGGAGAATTTATGGGAATCACTGGCTCTCATCAGGCACTCATGGCTGGGAATATTGTTATTGGCATTCGAGTACTCGTAGGAGCCGAACTCGTTTATGTTGAAAAGTAGGCAAAGCAATTAACTACCACTTTGCGCACTCCACTATTAACTCATACATTCCATGCTGAGCTGCCGCAGAGCAACTGATTCAATTCCGTGGACTGGTCGCAGCTTCCGTTTAATTGTGCAGCTTCCACGCATTTCGCACGCTTTTTCCCCTCCAATCACCGGCGCCCCTCCGTCCTGGTCGGGCCTAAATGGGCGAATGCAATTTGTATGGGAATGGGCAAACATACTCGTACATATAGCACATTCGAGTGGGAGCGGGGGAGCGGGTGGGGCAGGCCGGGAAGGCCGGGCAGGTGTAACAGATGTCTGTAAATTGCTTTACTGACTGACTGACTCGTCAGTTGGCTGGTCGCTGGTGGCGGTCGCTTAACTGCTGCCTTTGCTGTTGCTCCTGTTTGGTTTGTTGTCAGTCAAAGTGTCAGTATGTGCGAGGATGACTCGCTGGCCAGGTGTGAGTACGATTGCGATTGCGAGTGCGAGTGTGGCTGTGGGAGTCTCGCTTATAACTGCATTAATCCGAGCTTATGCTCCACGTACTCGGGCCGTCAATTAGTTGTTTTTGCTGTTGCCGTTGCTGTTGCCACGGTGTTGCCGCCGATGTTGTTGTTGGCCCAACAGCGCACACATATACTCGTACGTACAACTGTGGCAGCCACAGCCACTGCGGCATTGCTTACAGGTGCTACGGCATCCGCTGCTTGTCAGTGGCCGCGTTTAACGCTACACTTAAACAAACAGCCGCGTGCGTACACAAACACCACACACACAGCTCGCCTGCAAGCCGCGGAAGAAGCACAACAACATCCAGGACAACAACAACAACAACAGCAACAAGAACAACAAGAACAACAAGCACACTGGCAGCCAGAGAGGCAACAACACGCACACGGCCAGGATGTGGCCACCTATTAAGTGATTTTAACACTTTGCCGCGGCATGAAAATTGCAAAAAGGCAACGCCGCTGATAATTATCCCTTAATTGCTTAATGAGCGGCACTTGAGCAGCGCCGTCGACAGTAACGGCGTAAGTTTAATTAATGCCAATTTAATTACCACATCACACCACACACGCGCACACACTAAAGGCATTTCGCCCCCTTAAACGAAAGGATTCTCGCCCAGTTAAATGGTTAAACTGGGCCAAGTAAGAGGGCGACTTAACTAGCGTTTAAGCCACAAACTTCAAGCCAATTTGGCAATATTCATTAGGGGTTTATACCCGGTTCTTTAAAAGAACAAGGGTATATTGAATTGGAAAGAATGTATGTAACAGGTAGGTGGAAGCTTTTCCGACCCCATAAGGTATATCTGTCTGTATGAACGCCTAGATTTTGAAGACTATAATAGATAGAGAAAAACTAATTGGATATTCAGTATTTTGGAATACCAGTTCAGTACAAGTTTGTTTTAGAAATCTACTCCGCACTCCCGCAAACCGCGAATTCTGTGGCGTTCACAATTTCAGATTTAGAGCAGCCATGGGCAACCCTTGGCTCTTTCGGCCCCCAGTGCTCTACAGTCTCGAATCAAGGGAATCGACATGCCGGCTCCCGTGTTAATAATCTGTGTCCTTCGCTGCTCTAGAGTTATTAAACTCAGATATTACATGGGTATTACAAAACTCAGATATTACAAAACTAAGAACCGGGTATTAACAGTCGACACACTCGACTATAATCGTTCTTACTTGTTCAGCTTGTATTAATCACTTCCCATACGACTTGATTATCTTCAAGCAGCAGATCTCGGACATATATTGTGGTTCTCCTCATCGAGCTGTTAAAAACTTCGGGCTGGCCACGAAATGTCTCTATTAGCCGGGACCACAAGTTATTTGGTTGTTTCGCTTGATTAATGTTCGCCAGGCCGTGTTGCGAAGAAAACTCCAGGGGGAAACGTGGCCGGGAAATGACGGTCCAGCCATTCGGACCTCGCTTTCTGAATTGTCAGTGGCAGCTTCGTTTACGCTTTACCCTTTTCCATGGCCGGATGGCCCCGGGCGGTTTCTTCTCTCGGTGATCTAATCTTGCCCCGTCCCGGCCGCCGTCTCCGGCTCCAGTTGGCCATTTATACAAATGTACGTAGTACGTACTCATACTCATACCTGTGCGGATGTGTATAAAAGTGATTTGGCTGATGTGCCAATTCAATTATTTCTACCTACATAAGATTTTTCCACATGGCACCACCACCGAACATATAAACCGATAAATGCCAGCCATACAGCCACACAGCCATACCAGCCATGTGGCATATAAAATAGTGAATGTAATTTTATTCACATGTCTGGCCGCGGGCCAATCCGCTTGGCCCGCCGGCAGCAAATTGCACAGCCACAGCCACAGCAACAGCAACATCAGCAACCCCGGAACAACGGCGCACCTCTACGTACGAGTATCTCGGGTATCGGTCGCCGGCTCTGTCTTCAGAGTCAGAGCTAACAATATCCAGCTGCACGGCGAGAAATACTGCTGCAGAATTGCCTAATTAGTTATCCAGAGATAGGTGATGGTGGGACATTTCTAGGAAGAAGCTAGCAGGCTCTAAGCAGTGCCGAGGTATGGATGATGGCTTTGCTAATCCCAGATGGCGCGCGTGTTTTTTCTTACTGTATATATATGCCATATTATATGCAGGGGGCAGGGGACCGGGCTGAAATCCATCATTGGCGCATGGCCGCGGGTCACATTTGGGTTGAAATATTATAATTACAAGCGAACGCCCGCGGGCAAGGCAAGGAGAGGTGAGTTGAGCTCAGTCGTAGCCGTCGTTGTTGCCGTTGCCGTTGCCGTTGCTGGCGTCGAACATTGGCATCGCATCTCGCTTAGCCTGGCTAACAACCAAGCCGGGGAGCGGGACGGGGAGGGGCACACGAAGGTGCCCCCGGGGGCTTAGAAAGAAAGAGAGGGGGCGAGACTGGACGGATATGGATACTTAGTTGCCGTAGTGGTTGTGTTTACGTTGCGGCTGATAACATGGGATGTTGCTGTTGCTGCTGCCGCTGCCGCTGTCGCTGCTGTTGCTGTTGGGGCGCCTGGGGCTCTGGCAGCGTGTTGCATGCAACATGCTCGACCGCGCACAGCTTAGCCCCATCAAACATCTGGCTTTGGTCCCTGCTCGGCGGCGGTTCACTGTTTTTAAACTGCAAGTCAGCGGCTGTGTTCTTGTTTGTGTTTGACAACGACAACGCAACGCAGCGACAACGACAACTACATCGACAACAAAAACGGCAGCAGGTGAATAACAGTTGGCCATTGCCATTTTTTTTTGCCTTTTTCCCCCCTCGATTGTTTGCCTTGCTAACTTGTTGCGTGGCACGTGTTTGGACAACTGTCAGCCGGGGAGGCACCACCAGTGGGTGCTTGCATCCACAGCTGCAGCAAAGAATAACACTTGGAAATTTTCGCAAATATCACATATAATTTAAGAACAACACCGGACAATGAACCGGAGCTGCTCTGTAATTATGCTCCGCCTGGAATCACAGTTTTTGTCGCCGAAATTGCCACCGGACAGACGGACAGACGGACAGATGGCCAGGCGGCCAGGTGACAACCACAAAGCACTGAGGCCACAGAATTCTGGGGCGGTACCGAAAGTCGGGGCCTGGGACCCTCATTATATGCAAAATGCTGGCACAGGGCCGCCAGCCACTCAAACTTAACTTATTTTTAACTTGCACATTTTTGCCCAGTTTGTGCTGTGCCTGCAGTGCCCGGGGCCATCTTGGTTGCATGTTCGAGCAATCCTTTTCCGTTCTGCAGAGCAGCTCCCCTCCCCGTTCCTTGCCCCTCCGGCCAAGCAGCCTGCTCGGATGTTCCACCCCAAGAGGCAAAAACAAAACAAAAACCCCTGGAAATAAAGAACTGGTCTCCCTCCCTCCCATTCATAACTCGCGGCTATATCTTCTTCTGCGTTATATTTCCCTCATTCTGCTTGTCTTTGGATATCAACTGTCAGTTTTCGAGCTAAAACCGCCGGGGGGCTAGTTTGTAAATCATTAAAATTATGCACTCTCTCGCAAACATCCGCTCACATCCGCAGAAGTTAGCCAAACTGCATATAGTATTCCTATGGAACCATTATGCGGCTAATGACAAATGTCACGCATCGCTAATGACAAAAGGATGTCGGCAATCGACTCCTGGCCACGCCCGAGTCCCAATGATTATAATCGCTGGCAATTAAATTTTAATCGCCTCGAGATGGTAGCTCTCGAGAGTGAGAGTCGAGCTTTCACTGGGCAAACAAGTTAAGATTGATATATTACAAATTGTATCTTTTTGATAGTGCAGATACTTTGTCAGTTTCAGTTGCACAATTATTTAGCCAGCTGATTTTCATTTAATCGAAAAATGGGTTCCCAGGGTGTCTCTGAGGTATTGTTTTCCCAAGTTATAAAAACTTTTCAAATTCAACAAAATAATAGTAGTAATAAAGAAGACCCACTGTCATCTTTATCCAACCCCAACCCAAAGAAACTGTATAGAATATTACTATACATATTTAAAACTAAGTAATCTATAGATAAGGAAAACAACGAGCCGAAGACGATGGAAGTCAGTGGTCAGTAATACTGTTTTACTTCTTAGTAGCACTATTATAAATAAATAAATAGTTGTGCCGGTCAAGCCCAAAGTTTAGCGGCTATATTCTTAGTAAGATTTGACAAATCGATTTCTTGTTTTTCACTATAAAATCTCTTAAAACTTGTGCTTTTAAAATACGTATGTTTTCCCAACAATTGATTGCCTTAAAATGTAAGATACTCGTATTAGGATTGATGAGTGCCAGTCATTGTAAATTAGAGTTATAAATTCCATTAAGAGTTATAAAATCAGTGATTGCCATCCATTGCTTTAAGAAAAACTTTTCAAATAATGCATTACCCAGAGTAACATATTGGCAGAAAATAATTACCATTCAAATGTTAATGTAAATGTTGTGCCACGTATGGATGAATGGTTGGATGGATGGGTGAATGCTTGAATTGATGGTTGATATGTGATATGTGACCGCTTTTCTGTCGCTGTCGCTGGCGCTGCCGCGGCTGCTGATGCTGATGCTGCTGCTGCCGCTGCAGTTCGGTCGTGCGTTAAAAATTTAACGCGAATTTCAGGCCGCGGCGGCAAAAATGGCATCATTAAGTAAAAGCCCCGCGGCCAGACATTGTGAATTTTATGAGCCTTTTCATACATATATATTATACACACATCTGTATGTGCCAGCGAGTGTTTTTGTTGTTTGCTGTTGGTGTTCGCCTGGTATCGTTAATAATAAAAAATATACACATATTTTTAAACCACAAACACTCACACACACTCACACACACACACACACACACACAGCCTCCTGATGAGCCGTTCGTTTGCTCACATACAAATAATAGTAATAATAAAAAATCACAATAATGATGATGCCAATGGTGTCGGTGTCGGCCAGCGAGGAGCTGCAAAAAATCAACGGAAATTCTCAGCATATGCGGGGGCCATATTAATGTTTGTATTACCCCGAATGCACTCCCAAGCAAATGCACAAGCCATGAATAAACATCCATGCCCCTGCCGCGTGGGCTACTTTAAAAAGCCATCAACAAATAATTACAAACGCGGGCAGAGGAAGTGTATAAATGTCGACGCTGATTTCTGATTTCTGCCAGCTCGCTCGCCGCTGATCCGGGCTATATATGTGCCGCATACATATATGTATATGAGTCCTGCAGCCTCGGCCCCCCTGCCACTCCCCCGGCCCCTGCTACTCCCCCTCAACCGCTGCACTGGCCCGCAGCGATCCAAACAATAAAGCATAAAGCGCGCCGCACACATTTTGTCGAATTATTTTGTTGGCAGTCCGCTGGCGGCTAACTGCAGCAAATTGGCTTGAAATATTGGTATTGCCATATGTATGAGTTCGTATATGAGTGAGTGAGTGAGTGAGTGAGTGGCTGAATACCCGCCACACGCGACTGTGCCAGTGTGCGTGAGCTTGTGATTAAAAAAATATTTAAAATGGCAAAAACCCAAAGCGACGTCAAAATAAAGGAGCCGGGCACGGCCCGCCGCCCCCTTCTTCATTCATTTGAAACAATAAAAGAGCCCCAATCCACCCGCCAGCGTTTCCCGTTCCCACGCGCCGAGTGAAATGAGCGATAAAATTGCAACAATTTCAAGTCATCATAGGCGGGGCTTCCCCTAAAATGACGAGCTTTCAAGGGTCCTTGCGAATACCCAAAAAATTACTCGAGAGAGATCAGTTGGAAGGCTCATTTTGCGAGAATAGTAGTGACAGGTTAGGGTTTCAAAGCTACCTGAGGCTGGGATATCGCGCCAAATATTTGATATTACTTGTAGATTAGATACATTTGGCATACGGACTGTAGGTCGTGTCACGTGCAAATCTCTAACCCAGATCGCTGTGCTGCATTGGGGAAATATAGCGAAATATTATTGCGGCGCATATACTTCAAAATGAACATGGCCGGCGGACATATAACCGAGCATTCCGAAACAATTGCCAATGAAAAATGATGCGACACAACTCTCGGTAGACAGGGGTTATTTTGTTTTTCCCTCCCGGCGGGCATGCTTCCCTCCCGGGCCAGGGGCAGGGGCAGCGGCAGCGGCAGGGGGCATGGTCGAGTGGGTGGCTGGGCAAAAGTTCGCACTCATTTTAATTACAGCTGCCTAACTGCAGGCCAGTCCGGGCGACGAGGGCTCACTGTACCTCGGCTACGCCTCTCTCTCTCTCGCCATGGCACCCCGTCACTCTGACTCTGCCTCTGACTGTGCCTCTCGTTGCCTCTCGTGTTTTGAAACATGGCCCCGGGCGTATTTATCACAAGTTTTTCTTTGCATTGCCGCGGGGCAACAAAATATTTCAGCTGCCTCCGTCGCATTCGCAGTCGCAGACGCTCGTTTCTGGCCGCGGGCTTTCTCCGTTCGCTGTTGCCCCGTTCTTCCTGCCGCTGCTGCCGCCGCCGCCGCCGCTGCTGCTGCTGCCGGTGCTTCTTCAAAGTCTCTGGAGCTGATGCCGCACAAAGTTTCATTTCGTTTCGCCGGCGGCCTCAGCGTTCTATGCTTTGTCATTAACACAAACACGCACACTCGCTCACGCTCACGCTCACGCACACAGAGGCACTCGCAAAATACATACATACACACATAGGACGACCGCCGGGTGTCAGCTGTACATGCACCAACCAATACATACCAAATGGCCAAGGGCGGCAA
Source organism: Drosophila ironensis (assembly GCA_021223825.1). Lineage (NCBI taxonomy): Eukaryota > Metazoa > Arthropoda > Insecta > Diptera > Drosophilidae > Drosophila > Drosophila ironensis. Next base: position 659,755 of record JAJJHQ010011567.1, read on the forward strand.
AAACAAACAGGCTTTGATATTTACAATAATAGAAATCGGCCGCACACAGATACTCGTGTGTCACTCCACTCCCCCATGATTAGTACAGCCCTGCACGGCGAAAAAGTTCAATATTATATTGGGCACACCGTTGATGGATACCCGGTACTGAAAAATTACAAATTAATCAAGCACCTAGACCCTGAATGATTTCTGAGCATAAGTATATAGATAGCATAGAAAAATCATGTCAATTTGTGGTTTATTTATCTTGTTGTTTGTTATAAGCATTAACCTAACAGGTAACCCAAGATTCTAGTGTGTCACTACACTTCCCCATGATTAATCAAGCGAAAAAGTTCAATATTATTTTGAGCACACTGTTGATGGATACCCGATACTAAAATAAAACTATAAGGGTAACAATTAATCGACTACTTTGACTATAAATGATTTCTAAGCTTTAATAGATACTGAGAATACAAAAATCAACTCAATTCTGCAAAAAGCAATAACTTAACAGGCATCCCACGATTCTAATAAGCTGCCCTTTTTATATAGTCTACAAAAACCAGGCTAATGGAAGGACAAACTAGCAAAGAGCTATGATAACTCTATAGGTAATGCACTTTATGGGACAAGAAAACTTCGTTTACCCAAATAAAAGCTCCAGATCTGTTAGTTTCATTTTAATATAAGAGGAAACCCTGATTTCTTGGCGTGTTTACGAAATACAGAGCAGACCCAGTTTACTGCATCGATTTATAAGGCAAGCCAAAGGTTTTCCGCCCCAGCGATTGTTCTATTTACGGTTACAATGTTAATTGCACCAGCTTAGTTGCAACCAACAACAAAGGCAACAAAAGCAACGACAGCAGGCGCCACAGCAGGCCACTTAAACCGGAAATAGACTATTAAACGTTCACACGCAGCCCCCACACGCGCTTCAATGTTGCAACATCGTCGTCATATGGTGCGAAAGCCAAGCAGCTGAACAACAAACGCAGCTTACTCTTTTTCGCTCTCCCTGTCCCACTCGCACCGCCGCTCTCTCTCAAGGTCGTCGAAGTGGCATCCCCAGCCCCCATCCCCAACCCCGCCCCGCCGCAGCATTCACAGATGTTTGACCGAGGCTCGAAACTTAGGTTCGACGTAGTTCGATTGCAGTCCGAACCGTTCACGGCCGGCCGCGACCCAGCATGTTCGAAGCATCTGAAGTATTTGTATCTTTTAAAAACACCACCATACCGCCTGGCGAGCCACAGTTCTCGGCAGACCTTCGACGCGAATGCAAGTGAGGTAAAAGCGCTAGAAAGTAGGCAACATTCTCTGCTCTAACGGTGCATAACAAGCGGAAACGGAAGTAAACAGTTTGAGCGGCAGTCAAGTGTTTTGCTGTTTGCGCGCGATCCCATTTGCTTGAAAGCTGCAAAACGATCCGAAGATCGCGAAAGATTTGAGGAAAGCGAAGACTTGGTAGTCCGCAGAGTCTCACGATTATTTATCTACGCGCGCGTTGTTATAAAAAAGAGTTAAAGTGCATTTCCTAAATATACCAACCTTTTTGTGAGTTCCCAGAAGACTCGAAGAATCCCTGAGATCTTCATATGATTTCTCTGAGTTATATTTTGTTCGTTATTTGTGTTAAAAACGATAAAAATCCATCCAAGATCACCCAGTTCTCTGTAAATTTTAATGATATTTTGTGGGCCAATAACAATTATGTTTTTTGGACTTGATTTTTAAGAATAATAATGAAAAAGTGAAGCAAAATTTTTATTGATTTTAGAATTTGGAAAGTTTTGGTGGCCTAATTTTGATTAAAAGATATTTTTGAGCTTAAGAGCCAATAAAGATCAAGTCCCAAATTACAATATTCAAATTTGTTTTCACCCTAAAAGCAAACACTCAAACCCTATAAACAAAATTGGAATACGTACCTTTTTTGTAGTACTTTATGATCAGGAAATGTCTAATTTTTAGAAACTTATTTATAAACTCATAAGAATATGATTTATAAAACAATTTCTGTACCCCGCCTTGCTTATTTTTGTGTTGATTTCTAATATTCCATCCAAAATGTTTATATCCATTACTAACATATTTTATGCGGTTTCTCTTACCACAACAGAACTCCGTTTGTTGCATTGGATCAACGATCGCCGTTGACGGTGGATTCCTCCTGCCCCAAACGGTAAGCGTGCCAAACCAAAAACACTTTACTACACACATTTTCGAAAACTCAAAATCCCTGCGCCAGCCTCCGAGCTGCCCAATAATTTAGTTTCAAAAAGATTCTGTAATAAACGAATTTTTGACACACAACAGCATCGAGACTCCGAGTTGCATGCCCCCGATCTCTCTCTGCCTTTGCCCCCTCCCGGTGCGCCAGTTGTTGCTGCTGTTGATGTTGCCCGTTTGGTTTTGGCCAAAAGGGCCCCGGGCAACTGATTTTCGTCTCTCCCACATGCCAAGTCAGAAATTGTGCGCCATAAACGAAGACTGTTTAAAAAAAAAAAAAAAAATTATGCGCCTCAAGTGCTCTGTACCCGCACCAAAGGAGAAATAAACAAAAGTAAGAAGAGTAACCGAGGGCCGGAAAGGGGCAGAAGGAAGAAGAGTCTGAGGGACCCAGGGACTGGGCGACCGAGCGACTGGGGGAGGAAAAAAATCATACAAAATTGGCCGCTGGCGTTTTTGGGCAACCTTAGCCTCCGGCTGAGTTATGTGTGCAGACGAGAACGAGTCGCATTATTTTTTCTACCTTAAAGGCTATAAAATACGATGGTGCTGCCGCTGCTGCTGCCGCTGCCGCTGCTGGGTGTGGGGACCCAAAAAGAGGGCGGAGTGCCGAGAGGTCGCTGTGGGGCGGGATGCGGGCACGGGATGCAGGGGGCAGCTGTGACCGGTTGTATTGTGGCTGGTCGAAAACTAAGCGGCCAAAAGATGACCCCCGGGCCAAATACACACAGCATACAGCACAGCACTCGTACAACAAATTTTTGTTTAGCCAGCGAATCGACGGTCCGTGAGAGTCGCCTGTCCGCATGTCCGCCTGTCCGTTTGTCCGCTTGTCCGCGTGTCCGTTGAGCCGGAGCCAAGTCAAGAGGCAAAGTTCAAAGCGAGAGCTGCATTCTGCGAAATTGTATTCAAATAGGGAATCAAGTTGGGAGCAGGAGCAGGAGCCGGAGCTGAAGGAGGAGCAAGGAGCTGTGCGACCTTCGCTTGTCGCCGTCTCTTTCTCTGCCACAATGTCTCGTGTGGAAGCAACTGGTTTTCGGTTTGGTTTTGGCTTGGTTTTATCTTTTTTCCTCGTCTTTATTTTTGTGTTTTTTCCATGCCAGCCCCAAAGAGTTCCCTTAGCCATGTGCAGAGCAGACTCAAAGGAGGCGGAGTCGCAGTCAAAGTCTCGCTTGTTTGTCTGTTTGTTTGGCTGGCTGGCTGGAGCCGCAGTTAGCAGTTGGCAGTTGGCAGTTCGCGTTGCGCTCCTCCTGCTCATTGTCGGGTTATCCCCCAGCTAATTTGTTTTCATTCTGCGGATTCAAGCTCCAGCTACTTGGATTCGCATTCACACAGCCTACGCCAGCTACTGTTTGGCGCTTTTGCCTCCCCAGTCCCCTCGGCAAAGTGATTTCCATTACGTGCCAATAGTCAAAGCCTGTCAAGGGGGAAACGGGGGAGAGGCCCCACTCGAGACTGAGTCGCTGTGGCTCGGCACAAAGGCTCTTAACACGCTGTGTGTTAATTAAGCCGCAATTCGGTATCATTACCAGCATCAACATTGCGTTGCCAATTTGCCACTGACAGAAGTTCTGCCATTCGCGAGATGAGCTCGCGAATGGGATCGACAAGTGGCTATCGCTTAGAGTTCCCAGGATAACGCTTCTAATATTCCTAATCATGTTGTATGAATTCGTACGAATGCAACAGCCGAGTCGATCTAGCCATGTCCGTCTGTCCGTCCGTCCGTCTGTCCGTAACAACGCCTAAATCTTGGAGGCTACAATAGATAGAGAATAACCAGTTACATATTCAGAATTTTGTGATATCAGTTCACCACAATTCTGTCTTAAAAATTGGCTACCACTCCTCGCACTGTCGCAACTTGCGAAGGCCTGTGGCGTCCAGAATTTTAGCTCTAAATTTCCAAAATTCGGATATTACATAGCTAGAGTTAATATCTTTTTGTGTTGCGAAAATCAGCTGGTTACGTCCACTTCCGCTCGCGCAAATGGCAAAAATTTATTGCGCCCACAAGCATCTGTATAGAAACATGTCGCGTTCTTTTCATAAACATCCCTACAAGCACAAACTTCAATTTCAATGCTATTATAATGTTCTAAAAATCAGGCGGAAACTGAGAACCGGGTATTTGTAGTCGAGATACTAGACACTGCTCCCCTTAATCCTGGGCAACTCTCATTATTGGCATTTCGCTCATACCCGGGATTACCCATTCCCTAGCCCGATTCTTAATCCCTATGCACCTGCCACGGCGCTGGCATTCTGCTTCAGCGGCTTTGTGTTGCATCTGCTGTTGCCACACCATTGCCAGGGCCTTTGCTGCTGCCACTGCTGCTGTTATTGGCTGCGATATGCACACGCAAATTGCACCAATTAGGCAGGCTGCATTGTCTGCCGCTGCCAGTTGCACTTGCTGGGGCTCCGGCTGTTGCAGGGACTCGGAATGGCTTTTGTGGTTGAGCCGGCTTTTCTGGTTACCACTTCCCGGCCGGATTCCGATTCATGTTGCATTGTTTGAGCGCTATTCGAGTGGAAACATGACTGTTAATTATTATGTACACTTGATTAAGTAGCGTCGGCAATCAGAGTCTGCCCCCAGAGTTCCCTCCACTGCACTTTGCATCCTTTTGTGGCCTTGTCGAGCCATCAGTGTGGCCCTTATCGTCCCGGCAACGCTGCGTATGCGCAATGTTTGCTTGTGCGGCAATATGCCGAGGCTTTGCCTGCTTATCCTTTGCGCTTTTGACTTTCAATTCAATTTTCGAATTTAGCAGAATAAAAACATCCCATCTAGGTAGACACACGCTCCCCGGAACATAGATTTATCCTGCATATATTTATATTTTGCTTGTCGTCGTCGTTGTTTCAGTTATTCCCATTTTTTCTCGATTTTTTTTGTGCCATGCGGCGGCATGTGCTGTAGGTCTGCGAGTTGTGAGTTGGCTGAGTAATGTTTGCTCTGCATACGTAGCTCCACCAACTCCCTCCGCCCCCGTCCCCGTCCCATCCCCCGGCCCCGTACCCCCTTTGCTGAGTGAGCCATATGCAGCGCAATCGTCGTTTTTATTTAATATTTTCTAATAAATTTTTCAAAGTTTATTTTTGAAAGCCTTGCAGCGTTTTAATATCTGCTGCTCCAGTATATGCCGGGACTCCAGTTACTCACTCACTCAACTTCTGCCAGACTTCTGCCCGCCCCCGCCGCCCACACACACTCAGAGCAAACCAGCTAACATATATATCCATATATATATCGCATATATTTGTACAATTTGCCATGGCGCACACATTCTGCAACTTTGGCCAACAATTTTCGTAGCAGAAGGAAGCGGCGGGCGCTGCAGGGGCCAAGGGTAAGGGGAAAAGGGAAAAGGGAGAAGGGAGCCCGGACTGATTTCCCATATGCCGCAGCTCCAGATCCAGCTCCGCCATTTGGACCCTTTGGCTAAAGACGACGTCGACGCAGAAGTTTGAGCCAGCCCAGCTCGTGTGTGAGTTGTTCTGGGCACTGCAGGCCGAGATGAGATGGAGATGGAGCCGAAAACGGAGCCGTAGCTGGGGTTCTCCTAGTTTTGGCTTTTTGTGTTTTACTTGCGTCGCCCAGCACGGCAGCGGGAACGGGAATCGGGCCCAGACTGGCCCTGGCCGGCAAAAGTTTTTCATTTGCCTGCTCATCAGCGTTTTGATTTTGGTTTTGGCCAACTGCGAAACGAAACGAAAACAACCCAGCCACACCATACCGCACCACACCACGACATGAAATGCCGCGCCAGCCCCACTTCCAGAAAGTGGCCCGGGGCATTGGATTCTTCTCAAGTTGGCCGGAGGACATTTTGCAGATTTTTCCACTCCTGCCATGTGTGTTTACTTAATGTTTGTCTTGGCTATGTACACAAACGCTCCGCATTCCCTTATCTGGCTCCCCGGAGTCGTAAGTTTGCTTTCTTTTTGCCTCTCCCCGAATAAGACTTGCCTAATTGGAATCCTCCCGCCCCTGGTGGCCGTCCTCCGTCCTCCTCCTCCGCCTCCGCCTCGAACATAATCTTGACTCGTGATGCAAGTGTTGCAGTTTGATAAATCTCCTCCTCGCACACAAACATCCCTCGGATGGATGGAACGGGGATGGCTGGCGGGGGCTTCCGATGTTTTCGTATTAACTTTCGAGGTGAATTCAGTGCGCAGTCGGCTCGGGCCGCGGGCGTTTTAAAATTGAGATAAGATTTTGCCTCGAAAACTTTCGTTTTGCTTTTTTATTCTCCTATTTTTATGGTTTCGTTTCGGTTTTTTTTTTTTTATTGTGTTTGATATATTTTTTGTTTTCGTTGTGCGCTCTCTTGTGTTTTTTGAGTTGCCCGGGGAGCAACTGCGACCGGGAGACCAACTTAGGTATGATATCTTTAAATGCAGGCAACACACACACATGCCCCTGCCGTGTGCGGGTGCGGGTGCGGGTGCTGGGGAGCTAAAGCCAGAACGGACACGACTAGACTTACCTACCAATCGCAAAAGTTTGCGCCTGCAGCACCGTCCTTACCCCGAACCCAATCTCCTGCCCGGCACCCCTACCCTACCCTTGTCCTTCGGAAACGGAGTTGGAGCCGAGTTCGGAGGAGTATCCTTGCCGTTGTGGTTACTGGCTATGTTCATGCTCTTTTGTTGTTGTTGCTGCTGCGGCTGCTGCTGCTGTTGCTGCTTCTGCTGCTCTGTTGCCCTCAGCATTGCAAGGATAAATGAATGAGGAGGCACCCGCTCGCACACACATCTCCTATATGAGCCAGAAGAGCCCTCGAGGAACCACCAACTCGACAGAGAAAAAATAGTGACTTTTTCTCTGCCAACTCGGCAAATAATATTGCTGAGCATCCCACAAAACCATGACAGATAATCTTCCATCGAATTCGAACTGCAATTGGTTTTATAAACTATAGATATGCCTGATCATTTCGAAGATTTCTCACCCAGGATGCTGGGTTTCTCTCAGTGCGGGAAGCAAGGCATGAGGGCAGGAAAACCCCAAGTTTCCATCCACCTTACCCGACTACAGTGGGCACTCGCTCATGCAGAGCCCCTAGTGGATTACGCTTGCTTGTGGGTGGGCGGGAGGTGGGGTTGGGGTTGGGGTTGGGTAACACCCCCCCGCATCCGATGAGCAGTGGTGATGAATAAGCTCCCCCACCTTGCCGAGCATCCTTTTGGACCCGAGTTCCGTCCGTGTGTATTCCTTGGCTTGGCTTGGCTTGGCTCGCTTTCCTTGCTTGGTTTCGTTTCGTATCCATCCATGATTTCCGCACTAATTCCAAACGATCGCCGCGGGCCTAGTCAGCTTTTGCCCTTTTTCGCCCGCTCTCGCTCTGGCCCGCAGAGGGGCGCCTCTCGCCGTCCCGCTTCCGCCCGCCAGCTGGCAACCAGGACACTCTCGGGCTGTCTGGTCTGGCCTTTGTGTGCGGAAGGTTGGCTGGCCGCAGGACATTTTCTAGGGTTACATAGTCAGCGTCGCAGTCGTCAACGTCTGATGCTCTCTGCCTAGGTGTGTGTCGCTATCTCAGTGTTACTGCCTGCCTGCCTGTTGGTTGGGTGGGTGGATGGATGGTGTGCACTTTAGCTCATTTCTTGGCTTTTGTTTTCGCTTTTGTCCTGTTTTTTGGGGGGAGTCGTGCGCCACAGAGCTTGGGCCACACACCGTGCCTCACCGCACCACTCTCCAAGCGGTCTCCGAGCCGTGGTCGTTTTGGGAATTGCCTGGGTTGGTCTGAAATGGACAGGTCCGAGGTAGCCCCCCTCAGCATTCGAACATTGAGCATGTGCCAACGGCCAGTTTTGTCCATAATTCCTTTTTGGAAAATGGTTTGCCCCGAGGCCGGGACGGACTGGTCAGCAGCAACCTGATATACGGCTCCGAACCCCACAATCTCAACAATGGCAAACTAATAAGCTCACAGCCAGCTCGTATCATTCTCGGCCGCATGTGCGTCACGGAACATGAAAGTGCACAAGGCTATTCCCTAGAAATTTGCACTGCCAAGAGTTAGGAGTTAATGGCATTGCCATTAAAACCAGACCACAGCCAAAGCTGGAGCAGAGCCATATGGAGATCCGGAGAAAGATGTCAAACGATGGTCACGGAAAGACCAAATGCAAAGCAGCAGCAGTCCAGGATGCCGGCGAGTGATGGAGGGAAGTCAGTTGACAAATATGACTGTGGCAAAGGCCACTAACTCTTCCCAAATCAATCTTGGCTAGCGATGGTCAAAACAAATCTAGTTTGTTTGGAAACTATAAACTGAATACTATGATGATACTCATGGGCATAACATTGAAGTATTATTTGTTAGCTAATCAAATGACATGGCTAATAATGATACAAGTGACGCAATTTTGTACCAAGACAACAAATTATCCTAAAACTAACTTTGAAATTTTCGCCATGGATTGTCAAGCTTTTAATAGCATTGGCAACAAGTTTTCGGGTAGCGTCACGTGCTCATCGCTGGCTCGCATCTCAAGTGTAACCAAAGGCGCTGCGAACAACTCCGGCAACTGCAACCTCCACGCCCCCTCGTCCTGCCCAGCCCTGGCCTCCGGGCACACACCCTCCCGCCTCTTCCGCCGCTCCACCCGAGTGCTCTGCCCATCCTTGCTACTAGACGGCATAGAAAAGATATCGCCCGGGGCGATAATGGACTAGAATAGGATGCAAACTGCAGTGCTTGTCTTATATACAATACCGTTAGCTCTGGGTGTCCACACCCACTCCCTGCCACATGTGTGTGTGTGTGTGTGGGTCGGTCTTGTTGTTGTTGTTGCACCTGCTCAAGTGGGCCGCAAAGCAATTGAAATTGAATTGTTTGTGTGGCAAGCCAGAGAGCTCGGGCATTGCATATTTTGTGGCTGCAACTGCAGCAGCTGCCTGGCCCAAAGATGAGGACATAGAGAGGGGGCGGTAGGGAGGTAGGGAGCGGTCCAGAGGATGGCTAGGAAACCATTAAGCCAGATATCCCCATAAACGAATATCCAATGTTTGATTGAACGCATTACTCACGCTTTATAATTGCTGTAAATTAATAAAATCCAACTGGCCCTCGTCCTCGCCGGCCTCCCCCGGGAACCCCAAACATTTAACATTGGCTGTGCCATGAGAATTGCCTTGCAGACATTTATTTTGTGCAATTTTTTGTGGCACTGCTCTCGGTTTTTATTTGCTTGTAAACCCCGTTCCGTTCGACGTCCGCTCGCTGCGACTCTATTCGGTTTTCCTCCTTTTTTTAGTGAGTTGTGTGTGGTGTTTTGGCCTGGTCCAGTCCATCTGCTGTTGGCTGTAGGAACTCCCTCTGTTCGACTCTCCCATGCTCATTCGCATTTGAATGTTCATGTAGTTAAAGTTAATCAAATCGTAATTACCCAGCCCCAGTCGTATGGCCGCAGGGCTTCAAACATTTAAAAAAAGCAAACTTGTTTAGCCACATGAATGGAGTGGATTTTGGGAGCAAGGCGAAGACTTTATGCTCTTCCTAGGAGGGAAAATAAAGAGTTTCCTAGGTTAATATTAAGGGGAACTCTAACATACATATTACTCTAAGCAAAGTGACATCTTGTAGGCGCTTTTGAATGCCTTAATGAATGGCAGACTGTAAGAATTTGTAGTTGTGTAACATTTTCCACAAGCCAGTGAAGCTACCCTTACCCAGCTCAGATGATAGCTTGACGAGAACTGTCTGTAAGCCAGGTTAATGCGCAAAAAACATGAGCACATTTGTCATATGGCAAAACGAGTTTCAGCTGCCCATTCGCCGCTTGATTGAGTTTTATTAATTTGTGGTCCTGCAGCCGGGACATTGATACTGATGATGGTGGCCTCTTAACGATGCAGATTTCTTGCCGGCCGGATTTAGTTGTAGGCGCCGTGAGGGCCAAATGGTAAGTGGTGTTGACTTTGTTAAGACGTGGCCGCGCACTTTGCCTACCCACAGACGTACCATATATGTACGTATACGTTACGAGACTGACACATCATAATTGGCGCTGAACCCACATCGCACACCCGTCGTCGCCCTCCGGAACAAAGCGATTTTCGTGTGAAATTCGACTCGCAGCACTCGCGGCTAAAAGCGATGGCTAAAACGATGCACTCGATGGCCGCCGTTAACATTAACTGCAGCGGCGGAGGGCCTTTGCCGCCATTCTGCTGGCGATTTTGGCCATTTTGTCTTGTCCACGACCGAGGCTGCGGAGAGCCGATCGCTCTGGGCCCAAGAGCCCCGAAACCGGCATGGAAACGCAGCGAAAAACCAAATATTCCCACACAATTGGCCCAAGACTTGGGCCATATGAAATATATGTGCATGGCGGGCTATATATACGTTTATATGGGACTTGACTTGGCTGGGCCCTGTGGACAGCCGCCAGCGGTTTTTTGGTCGGACGCGGCGTTTTCGTTGTCACGTTGTTGTAGTTGCCGGTAATCAGAGTCAAGTCAATTTCGGTTTTCTGTTTCAGGACAAATCGGTTCTCATGATTAGCTGCTGGAGCCAGACCTCCTTGCAAATTTATTTGTTAATCGAATTAGCTCATTGGTAATTAATATATGCAATTTAATTAATTCGTTCCAGGAAAAAATGCGATATGGATCGAGAGCGCGAAAGAGATGTCAAGGCCCTGGAGCCACGCGACTTGTCCTCCACGGGCCGGATTTACGCCAGAAGCGACATTAAAATCAGGTAGATTAAAGCCTACTTAAGGTCTGGCTTACAAATCAATAATTATGGGGGATTTTTCATACTTTTTTTGTGGGAAAATATTAATTTGAGAGCCGAAGAACGAACTTTGGGATACATTTCCAACTCAATAGAGAACTAAGTGCTCCTTTTGGTCATTTTGGGATTACCCAAGCAGAAATGTATTTACCTAGATTAAAGTGATTATAATCACACATAACTTATAAAAAAGATTACCATATATTTACCAATTGAAATCATTGT
>JAJJHQ010011567.1:671179-708302 GCA_021223825.1 Drosophila ironensis
CCCGCCCCCCCCCGCCAGTTCCTCAGTGACCCCCCTGGGGCTGCCGGGGGCGGCGGCGGCCGCTGCAGCCGTAGCAGCTGCCGCAGCCGCCGGCGGAGCGGGATCGGCGGGGGCCAGTTCCTATTTGCACGGCAACCACAAGCCCATCACCGGCATTCCGTGCGTGGCGGCCGCCTCCCGGTACACGGCGCCCGTTCACATCGACGTGGGCGGCACCATCTACACCAGCTCGCTGGAGACGCTCACCAAGTACCCGGAGTCGAAGCTGGCCAAGCTCTTCAACGGCCAGATCCCGATTGTGCTCGACTCGCTGAAGCAGCACTACTTCATCGACCGCGATGGGGGCATGTTCCGTCACATTCTGAACTTTATGAGAAACTCAAGACTTCTGATCGCCGAGGACTTTCCGGACCTGGAGCTGCTGCTGGAGGAGGCACGCTACTACGAAGTGGAGCGTAAGTATTGGCACCACAAATGACTATATAGAAAAAAGAGGGATTACTTCACCTTGAAACTCTTTCAAACTGCTGCACAAATTACAAAACAAATTAAGCAATTACTTTATATATAAAGGGCTAAAAAAGGAGACCCTCTGTTGGTAGATTTTATAATTTTTGCCCATGGCTACTAACAATTAAAAATTACAAAGCATGAGACTGTTTGCCGGGCAAATTATGGCCATATTTGTTCCCTGTGCACCGGTCCGACCGGTGGTGATGGCCACCAGCATTTATAGCCAGCTAATTTGAGCTCCACATCCATCTCGTTTTCGTTCTCGTTCTCGTTCCCGGCCTTGGTCTACGTCACCGCCTGCAGCGATGATTAAGCAGCTGGAGAGCATGCGCAAGGATCGCGTACGCAACGGCAACTATTTGGTGGCGCCACCCACTCCACCGGCGCGCCACATCAAGACGAGCCCGCGGACGAGCGCGTCGCCGGAGTGCAATTACGAGGTGGTGGCGCTGCACATCTCGCCGGACCTGGGCGAGCGCATAATGCTGTCGGCGGAACGGTCGCTCCTCGACGAGCTCTTCCCGGAGGCCAGCCAGGCGACACAGTCGAGTCGCAGCGGCGTGTCCTGGAACCAGGGCGACTGGGGGCAAATCATCCGCTTTCCCCTCAACGGCTACTGCAAGCTGAACTCGGTCCAGGTCCTCACGCGACTCCTCAACGCCGGCTTCACCATCGAGGCCAGCGTCGGGGGGCAGCAGTTCTCCGAGTATCTGCTGGCGCGGCGCGTTCCAATGTGATAGGCTCAGGCTCCTTCCGCCGCCCCATCTGCACTACTTCCAGCTCCAGCTCCAGTTCCAGCACCAGTCCCGGCTGCAATCCGCCTGGAAGCCATGGCTCCATCACCATCGCCACCGCCACCGCCAGCTTCTGCTTCTGCTTCTGCTCCAGCCACAGCCACAGCATCCTCTGCCGGCGTCTCCTATTCCGGTGCTGGCCCTCATCGCCGCGGGCGACTCATTCATGTGCGAGGCAAGCGCTAAGTGCGTGAATCGAATTTAGAGAAATTTAAATCTATCAAGTATTCTAGGCTAATGAGGTTCTCTCTGGTAATCACATAGGGTTGAAACTTGCATACAAGAGTTTATAAAATCGCAATTTCAAAAGGATTCCTACACTAAAATGTTCAAATCGAGTTGGTGTGATTAGACACATACGACTCAGAAATTTGAAACATATCTTGACTTATTTAAATAAGTATTATGGAAAATTGGAGTATTCCGTGAATAGGAAAACATAAAACCATATTCCTGTATTTCTATTTACAAATATCAGCAATGATTTCCAGCTCTATATGCCAGAAAACTTAGCATAGACATTAGTTTCCCATAACTTTCCTCCACCAATTGGCACGCTGCTGTTCGGAGCAGTTTGCATTTTTCAAATGGCTTGCACAGCGGAGGCAGCCTGATCTGAATCCAAATGTTATTTAATGTTTATTAATTAAGTTTGCTGGCACAGACACGCGAAACCCACACACCCTTGTGCGCATACTTTTAAGCATCTAGTGAGCCAAGAGCCCAGCACTGATTTTGTTTTGTAGCCTTGCGTTTAAGTCGAAATATTGTTTTCTCTAAGTACATACCACCTATTGCTAATTACCTTGAGGTGTTACATTGAATCAAACTGGCCAGAAATTGTAGCTGGCATAAATTATAAAGACAAGAAAACACATCACAAAAAAATCACACTCACATTCCACACAGTAAAACTATGGCAACGTAACATAAACTCGAAAAAGCAACTCACAGCGAAAATAGTTTTGTAGTACATAATTGATGTAATTGAACTTTTATGAATGTAAACTATGGGATAACTTTTTCAATATATACGAACCGACATCTAAATAGTCTACACCAATTAAAATACGAATCCAATTAATTGCAAATATAGTTATATTCAACAAAATACAGTTTGCGACCACGCCCTCTATAGAACAACCATTCGAATTGTCTCAATTGAATATTTAAATAAAGCAAAAAGTACGTGTACGTGGCCTTATTTATATTTATTGGGAAGACCCAAAAATTCCGGCTCCCTGACGGCACTTTTTAAATTTTTCGTGGGACCTTTTCGATAGGCGCCAAAATATACCAACCGACAAAGTTTGGGAGCACACTATCGCGGGGAATAAACTTGTTTGAGGCACTATAGACGCCTAGTGATGGGTAAACTATCGAACGTTAGTTTCAAAGTTTGTTGTTCCCAGTACCGACTGTTAAATTTCTGCACCTTTTGAGCATTTTTAGTTATAGATTTTCCTTTTTAAAAACAACTCCAGGCAAATATTAATATTTTGCAATCTTTTCTTGGGGAGTTAAGTGGCTGACCTGAAAAATGAACTCCCAACCAACGTCAATAAAAACTTCCAAGCGATTTTATTTAAAAATATTTTATTTTGTATATACTCTTATAGACCTAAAGTAATTTAAGTTAAATTAACATATATATTTATGCATAACTGCACTTGGCAAATCTACACGCGTAAAGTAAGACATGTATGGTATATTTGAAGTATATGCTTTTGTGTGTATTACTTATGTATCTTTGATCAGTAACGTATCGCCTAGACTTTCGCTTACACGCTAGTGTGCCAACAAAATATTCGAAATCTTTAGGAGAATTGCATCGATCGATGCATGGCACGCTCGGGATTTGATTTATTATCCGGTTGGTTCAACTCTTTTAGTCGAATGGGATTCTCCACTAGGCCCAAAATTGCATAAGATCGGTGTGTGGCTAAATATATGGTTTTGCCTTCTGCTATTTTCTTTTTGCTTTTTTTTCGAAACGTTCGATTTGTTCATCGGGTCTGAAGTAGAAGTCCTTAGGTCCCTGCCTACAAGCTATATCACAGTTGGAAACTAGTCGCTAGAGAGACTAATGCTAAGTATAAACTATAAGTAGGGGGGGTTATTTTGATGCAGCTGAATGAACTAGACATACGTGGGGTTTAGCTTAGAGGGGGTCCGCCGGGAGAGCCGATCCCGAAGCGGGATCCTGGCGGGCTCTGTCTCCGGCGACGTCTAAGAAATGCACTATCGGTGTTTTGTTCTCGTAATTACATGGAATCTACAAGCGCAGGACTGGGCTATCCAATCCTGCTGACTACTACACATCATCTTAGGAGTCTAAAAGCTAGGACAGAGAAGTGTAAACATACATAAGTGGTTAGGATTGGGGGGTGGACTGGCTAAGTACACTAGACAGTAATTTCGGGCACTAATATACAGTTCTGCGGTTCGAGTCTGGGAGCTGCTATCTCTGAGATAGCAGTCCGCTCATCCCTCCCATCCGCATGGCTTCCAAAGGCACTTGGCTGTGTGTTTTGTGGCAAGATCCCGCTCAGTTCGGAGCATTTGGCGATGACTGCTACACCCTCGTCTCCGTGTTGCGATTCCGGTGCAGGGGCTGCATCTCCCTTTGGGTGTCGTTGTAGTATTCGTGGTCGGAGCTCGTCGGCTCACTGCCCGGCATCGGCACCTTGACCTCCATCGTCCCCGGCACTCCCATCACCGGAATGCCGATGGTTTGCGTGGGCATGGGCGCCTCGTTGCCCGTTCCCAGTGGCTGGGCGTTCAGCAGGTACTCCGGATTGTCCACGCTCACGGGCACCCCAATGAGATCCATGTAGCCGGCGGTGGCATTCGCTGCGGCCATGTTATTGTTGGGATTATTGGTGTTATTGTTGTTGTGCGGCCCGGAGCTCTGACACGTGGGCATCAGGTAGTCATCCTCGTCCACGGGCAGATCCAATCGCAGATTGCCCACACCCACCTCCCGGGCACTCGAATCGGTCTGGTCGTCGCCGCCGCTGGAGTTCTTGTTGCTGGGATCCTTGCAGTAGCGGTTCAGTTTGGGTATCTCGTCGGTGCCATCGGTGCGGTGGCTCGGGCCCGGCGTCGCCTTCGGCTGCAGGTAATCATCCGCCTCGACCATGGCCTCCGAACCGTCGGTGGTGGGCGCCAGCTTCCGTATGAGATCCTTTTCGTCCTGGCTCGTGTAGGCCGGCAAACGGGTGAACTTGTCGCCCGGAATGGCCAGGTAGCGACCCGGATCGCGGGCGAATTCCGCAAACACAGTGGTCAGCTGCTTGAACGTGGGTCGCATGGCGGCATCCAAGTGCCAGCAGGAGAGCAGGGTGCAGTAGATGTCCAGCGAGCAGATCTCCGGCTGCTCCAGCTTCAGGCCAACCTCAATCAGATCCGGAATGTCCTTGGCCGGTATGTTCTCGTGCGGCCTCTGGCCAAAGGTGAGCAACTCCCAGATGGTGACACCGAAGGCCCACACATCCGACTTGCTGGTGAAGACGCGGTTGCGAATGCACTCCAGAGCCAACCACTTGATGGGCATCTTGCCGCCGGCTGCTTTGTACTCATTGGAATCGCTGCTCAGTAGCTTGGCCAGTCCAAAGTCCGTGATCTTGACGAGGGAAGGCGTCTGCACCAGAACATTGCGGGCAGCCAAATCGCGGTGGACCAGTCGCTTCTCCTCCAGGTAGGACATGCCCTTGGCGATCTGCGTGGACCAGTTGAGCAGGGCCTTGGAGCCGATCTTGTCCCGATTGTTGCGCACGTAATCCAGCAGGCAGCCAAGTGGCATCAGTTGGGTAATGAGCATCATCTGCGAGGACATGCACACGGCCAGCAGCTTGAGAAGATTGCCATGCTCGACGGAGGCCATGATGTAGGCCTCGCGCAGGAACTCTTCGCTGGACTCGGCGCCTGTAGACTTCAACAGCTCCTTGATGGCCACCGGGATCTTGACGTTCTCGCCCTCGGGCACCCAAACACCCTTGTACACACGACCAAAGGCACCCATTCCCAGGACGCCGCCTTTGCGTAACTCAGCATCCTTGACAATGCGCAGCTTGCAGAGATTGGCGCCAATGTTCGAGGGTCGCAGGGGCTCAGAGTCCTCGCATCCGGACAGGGCCATGGTCATTTTCACAGTCTCCTTCTTGGCCTTCTGCTTCTGGCGACAAATGTAGGTGACCCCGCAGAGGATGCAGATAATGGGCATGGATACGGCCCCCGTGATGATGAAGATCATTTTGACGTCCAGGCTGGCCGTCATCCTGCTGCTCCTGGGCGGACTGGAAGCACAATGGGGTCCAATGACCAGGGACTGGTAGTTGACGTGTCGCGACTCCGGCGGACACTTGGAGGTGCAGTTGAACACGGTGGAGTTCTCGTAGGGTCCCGATTCACTCGGGTCGAACAGCTTGAAGTTGCGACAGGCCAGGCAATCCTCCACACCCGGGCCCGTGCAGCCCTTGCACTCCGCATGGCACTCGAAGCACTCGCGCCGCTCCTCGTCCGTGTAGTGATCCATCGGGCACTCGTCCTCGCACTGCTCGCGGCGCTTGTAGCCTGTGCACTTGGAGCAGACCTTCTCGTGGAAGCCGTAATTGGTGCAGAGCTCGCAGCGCGGATGGCACTTTCGGCAGACGGCCTTGCCGGCCAAGGGCTTGAGGGTGCCCTGTTCCTGCGGGTGCACGTACTCCCAGTAGTAGCCGTCCGGGCACTTGTCATCCTTCAGCAGGCATCGGTCCACGGTGGCGTTGTTGTTGATGATCGCCAGGTTGCAGCTGGTGCAGCCGCCCAGGCCGATGGTGTTCTTGGGTCCGGTGCAGCCTTCGCAGGTGGCATGACACTTGCGGCAGATACCGTTGTCGCTGTACTTGTTCTCCGGGCACTCGGCCAGACAGTGCTGCTCGTCCTTCACGTGAACGCATTCGAAGCATTCCTCTGCCCTGGGACCTGAGCAAGTTAGGCACTCCTCGTGGCACGTACGGCATGTCTTGGCATCGTGTTGGTAGGCGCTGTTTGGTAAAAGGATTAAATTAGCAATTGCTCCTTAACTCTTTCGCAAGTCGGGTTACTTACTTTGAGATGTTACGGCAATCGGCGATGCAAGTGCCGCCGTAATTAAAGTTCTTGCAGCTCAGACACTGATCCGAGCCAGCGCCCCAGCAGCCGTTTTCGTCGCACTGATCCGAGCACACGGTTCCGTTTTTCTCTGCAAGTGAAAGGATGGAATTCGTTAACAAAAATGACCGCAACATTCCACAAATCATCAAGAATACTTACCACACAGATCAGCACTCAGGTTTTCGTTGATCCATTCCTTTTGCTCATCCGAATTCTGGATGGCCTCCCAGCGAATGTTGCCCACATAGCAGAGGTCACGATTGTGCTGGATGACAACGCTGCCAGAGCTGATACGCTTCAGATTCCGCATCTCCAGACTGTACAGCGAGGACTTGACAATCGAGAGGGCGGCAAAGAGACTCTCCAACAGCTGGCGACCGTGGATGATCTCCAGGTTGCGGAAGCACGACAGGTTCTTGAACTGCGGATGAGTGCCCTCGATGTTCAGGTAGCCAGTGATCTCTTTGACGGTGGAGAAGACTTCCAGGCGCTCGGGATCCAAGGTAAGGTAACGCGCACCAAGTGTTCCGTTCGGGTAGATGTCCTGGAAGCCCGAGAAGGTCTGGTCCAGGATGCGGATATTGCCATCAATAACCGTGCAGTTGCGGAACGTGTCAATGTTGGCAGAATGAAGAACATTGACGCCGGGACACGTTTTGGGGCAGGGTCCATTGCAGGGCACACACTCGCCCTCCTTGGTCATCTTGTCCTGGGGACAGCTCCTCACGCAGGCGCCGTTGTCTCGCAGCAGATGGCCCGGACACTCTTTCACACAGGTGGCACCATAGGCGTACTTGCCCTCGGGGTTTGCCTCCAGCTGGTAAGAGGTGGGGTTGTACTTTCGCATCGGCGGGCACTCCTCCTTGCAGACGCCCTCGTCGTAGAAGTTCTTGCAGGCAATGCAATCCTTCTGCGTGGGACCCGTGCAGCCGCCGGCGCAGAACAGGTGACAGCACTCCCGGGGACGGGGACCAAAGCAACGTCCTTGGGCGCACTGCGGCGAGCAAGTGAGCTTGCTAAACTTCTGACAGTTGTTCGGTCCTTCGCCCCAGCAACCCTTCGAACAGGAATCGTGGCAGGAGGGGCACTCTCGCTCCGGTGCCGTGAAGTTGTAGTTGTAGGTCAAATTGCCATTGTTCGTCATGATCTCTTTCCACTCGATGCTGCGCATGTGGCAGAGATTGTAGTTGTGGTGGAAGCCGACATCCCCATTCAGGACTTCGCGGAGATCGGGCATCTCCAGGGTGTACATTTTCGAGTAGGTGACAAACAAGGCGAACATCTCCTGCTCCAGGGCCAAACTGAACAGAGTGCGACCGCGAATGATTTGCAATCTAAGAAGCAGAGATATTAAGAGGTCAGAATTGGTCCAAGTCAGATCCTTACAAAGGGACCTCTGAGTTTGGGAAACTTACTTGGGGAAAACCACTCTTTTGACGTCCACATGACTGATCAGTATGTAGCCGGTCACCTCCCGAATGTTGTCCAGGAAGCTCATGTCCAGGTTCTCGTTGGACAGCCAGGTCAGCTCCAGGTTGCCATCCACGTAGGTGCAGTTTGTGTATCGATCGCGCAGATTGTTATAGTGGTGCTCCTTGTTCGAGGGCACCGACAGCCGAGACTTGGTGCCAATGCAAACTGCAAGAAAGAAAAGGGAAATCGTTGTAGATCCGTGGGTGGCTTTACAGGTTAATGGGCTTTTCTATGGAATCGCCCAAAGAGTGACCCTAAACTGTCTAATTATCCCGGCCCACCAGGTCGGGTAGGTGTTGACTTATGCTCGGACATTTGGGAAATTAATTTCAGTTCGACTCTGAGTCGTAAACGGAAATAGCTTTGCCGCCCGAGCTCCACAGAGAGAGCGAGCGACTCCGGGGCTTTGTTGTTTGCTGCTCGGAAGCAATAAAATGAGGCAGAAACAATACCAGAAACCAGTGGGCGGCTCAGTTTCAGGCCGTGTCTCAGTGCCAGAGTCAGAGATTCAGAGCCAGTTGGCGTTTTTAATAATTAGCAGCCCACGCAGTCTCGCATCTCATCCCAGACCCCAGACCCCATCTCCGAGACCCCGGAGCCCAGACGGTCTCTTATCATTAGTCAGCGACCTGTTTTAGCCGCTCGCGTAGTCAGCGGAACATCTCCGGCGACAACTTCATTGATTTGCATCCGATAGATACAATTTCATATGCTGTATATACGGATTCTTTGAAAAGGGCTCGCTGTATGTACGTGGGCTACCCGTGTGGGCCGCGAAAGTGTGCCATGTGTCGGCCAAAGTTGGGGGAACTGAAGTCAGAGTTAGAGACACCCACACCCACAGACCAAGCCCACATAACATACTATAAGTATACACTCGGAGGTGCACCCAACGAGTAAACGAGTAATTATCCGCAAAATGGCCGCGCGCTACGTTGCGGCATCTTCGCGTTCATTTTATTGATTTCCTTTGAACAAATAACCGAAGAAGAAATACACATAATTATGAAAACGAACCGAAGGCAAAAATATTTCTGTGTCGCCAGAAACAGAGAGAAATTCCTTTGGCGATGGGAAGAAAAAGTTAAATGCCCCCAGATATGCGTCCCATGCATTCCACACGAATGGGTGGGGGTTACTACCGATGGGGCAGGGAGCATGGGGCATGTGGCTCGGATTCGCCGATTCGCGGAGATGCGCCGAAGGTGAGGCCACGACTGGGACCTCGACTTTGTCGCTGGACACTGATCAAAAGCGGCTGCAGCAATCGAAGCGCAAAAATTTTTCGTACAAATTCTTAAGCTTTGTTTCTGCTGGTTTATATATTTTTTTCTCCTTTGTTTTTTCCTTATTTTGTTGTTGCTTCGATGAGGTTGCCGCTGGGCAGCAGCCAGAGTCGCCGCCTTTATTTCTCATACCAAAAAGCGAGAGCCCGACATCACGAAACCCTTCTCAAGCCGAGCTGCGCGGCTGGGCTTTATCGCGCACAATTTATCAGCCAGGTTTTTCATGTTCGGGGCCTGAAACTTAAGCCACGATGCCGTCGTGGCGGAGTGGATGCCCTGCCAGGCAAAAGCTTTGGATCGGCCACTCGGGTTTCTTGCGAATCGAGCGAGCCTGCTGGGGCATTTGTGATTTTTCTTCCTTTGCCAGCGACACGCCCGCCACGGCGTCTTCGCTCACAAAAAAAAAGAGGCTAATTTGTAATCCTTAGGCTAAGGCTAAGTGTGGCAACATTAATGAGTGAGTGGCCGGGGCAGGAGCAGGGCCAGCGGCGGGGACAGACAGAGTCAAAGCTGAAGCTGAAGCTGAAGATGGAGCTGGAGCTGAAGCCTCAGCACAAATCAAAGTCATAATTCATGATGTGCTCATTAAAACAAAAGACTTAGGCAACGAACTTCAGCATCGAGATTAATCAACCCAGACACACAGAAACACCAAGAAATGCCTTAGTGGAAAATCGTTGTATTTGTTTATCGATTTGTATGCCAAGCCATCAACACACACGACTCAATAGCTGCCCTTCACCCCACACTGGCCCCTCCTGCACCTCCCCGCCACTCGCCCCGGTCCGATACATCTGACGTACTGATTAATAGGCAACCGCATTCCTCAAACTTTACCGCGCTGGCTGTGCGCTGACTTTCTAAATATTGTTTTTTGTCTTCTGCTGCCGTTTGCCTTTTCTCCAGGCCAAGAAGCTGGGCAGTGCACAGGGAAAAACTCGCCAGTTTTCCACACCTCATTTCGGGAGTAACCCAAACGGTCGCCGATAAATGTATCTCAAGCCCAAATCCCTAAATGTATCTCTTGTTTTGCTGTGTGTAGGCGATTCTGGATGGCAAGCAAATGTTGGAGGAAAGCAAGAAGACTGCATAATCGATTCTTTGGGTTTTCCATCGGCTTGGCCACTTTGACTTTTGGACCTGAAGTTTTCCTCGATTGTGGCCTAGACGCCAAACGTTCTTGACGTCCCCCGGCCCCTACCCGTGCCCAGCCTCTCGCTGCCTCTGCGTATCTGTGCGCTGCAGCGGAGTCGACTCGCTTAGCCGGTTCTGCGCATTTAACAGTTTTTGTTGCTCACGTTTTGTATCTCTTCTCGCTCTTCTCGCTCTGTTCCCTGCCAGCGTCTCGTATCTGTATCTGTATCTGTGTATCTCAGAGTTTGCTGTTGCTGCTGGCTGGCTGGCTGGCTGCTGGCTTGCTTGTATGTATTTTCATTTCGTGGAAAAGATTTTTAACTCATGGCCCGAAACCGAAACCAAGACGACCATCTGGATTGCTCATTGGATTCTACCTTTTGTTGTTGTTGCTGGCAACATTTTTGTGTACCTTTGCCCGCGGCAACAAGAAGAACAAGAATTGTCTAGATTTTGTTGTAATATAACAAAAGATTTAAAAGGGCATTAAGAATGCTTTGTTTTCTCAGAGTTTGAAGATCGAAGAATGTTATGCCCTGGAATGGGAAGGTAAATTGGAAGGGAAAAGGGGACCGGGCATGGCTCTGGGTTTTGCGTTTGGGTTTGAGTTTGGGGATCGGGATGAGGCCAACCAATTTCGATTCGATCAAATTATCGGGGCACCGGACTCCGTTATTGCCCCCGGGGCTGCCGGACTGCCGGACTGCCCGACTGGCTGGAGATATTTGATGTGCGCAAGTACGTTGATCTACACTGATCACTGGCGGTGAAAGTTTCGATCAGGCAAACGCCATATGCAGATGCAGCTGCCACTCGATCGCAAGGTGTCGTAGATTAACGTCCGCCAGTCCGATTGCAATTGCAATTGCAATGCGATCGCTGTTGCTTTGATCCCCCCCTTCCCGCCCCTTGCCGGCTGCTCGTATGTCTGCCTGCCTGCCTGCTTTTCCACCAAGAAACTCCACATAAATAATTCATAACTGTTTTGCGACAATTTCAGTCCACGGCGGCGCGGCACGCGCCTCTTTTACAATGAAATTGTGTAAAGTGCTTAATAAATTCATTTGTGCGGCCATTAAAAACACGCAGCTCATTAGGGGCCAGGGGGGATGGGGGGCGGCCGGCAGTGCAGAGGGGGATCAGTCTGATTGGAGCTTAGAGCTAGAGTCTTCGTCTCCAGTCCGCCGCTTACGTGCGCGGATTTCGCAATTTTCCTCTCTCTGATTTTTCCACTTTTTTTTTCTTTTGTATTTTTTTTTCCCCCATTTTGCAGAATGCTGTTGCGGCAACTTTCTTTCGTGTTGTTGGCTTGGCGTTGCTGCTTTGGCTTTTGTTGTGTTCTAAGCTCGAGTCGTGGCGTCACGAAGGCGAAGGCAAATAAGCGCAACTTCAGCGGGTGGCTTTAGGGAGGGGAGGGGTGCGGGGTGCGGGGCAATCTTCATCGGAAAACGCTGCAAGCGCAGGCGCATCTTCAGCTTGGCATAACAAATTTCCAAGGCAGGCGACCGAGCCAACAACAAAGCACCGACAATGGCAGCTCCTCCAGCGAGGGCACTCACAAAAATTAAGGGTTCGCAAGAATTTATAGGAGCTATGAATACAAACTAAGGTTTCTCTATTTGGTTTCTAAGTAATAAGGATAAAAAAATGAAATAATCGATATCACCAAAGAGCCAGGCAAATTTCAACGATTATCGATAACCCAGCAATGCTTGTTGGCACCGATTTCTTGCAGTGGTGGCACACAGGCAAATCAGGCAACAGAGATGCAGCCACAGCAGCCAAAGACGATGATGATGATGATGATGATGCCTTGTGGCGGCTCATCTAGATGGGTCTCCCAGCCTCTGCCCCTGCCCCTGTCCCTGCCCCAGCCTCTGTCCTGCCCCTTGGTGGACACACTTAATGGTCATCATGATCAGCATCTTCTGCTTTCGGGTTTTCGTGTTCGAAGCGCGTTCATTTTGTTTCGAACAACAATTGGGCGCAGGTCGTGAAGCACGACAGCAACATCGCAGTCGCAGCAGCAGCAGCAGCAACAACAGGCGCAGCAGCCCCTGCCCGCTGGATTAGATAAGCTTATTGTTTCTGCTCGCTGCCCGTACTCTTTGTTCTGGCCAGCCCCGCCCCCTTGGGCGATACGCCTCGCAACCCCCCTGGCCAGCAGCCGAACCCCCAACTGGGCTGAGCTGCAGCTCCGGCTTCGACTGTGGCTTTGGCTTTAACTTTGGCTATGGCTGAGGCTGAGGCTTAATGAGCACGCCCTGGCGCCATTTTTGGTCTGCTGCCTGGCTTTGAAAGCGTTCGCGTTCGCAACTATTTTTAGGCATAGAACAGCAGCAGGCCGGGACCAGAGAAAAGTAAATCGGGGAGAGGTCTCAGAAGCTGAGATCTTGCCAGCGAAGCTTCAACTAAAATCCGAATCCGAATCGTGGGCAGAGGAGCGAGAGCCTGGGCTTTGGCTCTGCTTTTCGAAATCGAACGCCCACACGCGGAAAACAAGAGGCAAAGGTAGGTGATGTGAAAAAGGCGGAGGCCGCGACGCAGCAGCAGCAACTGCAGTCAAAAGTTCACGGAACTGGGGGAAAAGAGGAAGCGTATACCCCAAAGATGTTATTTTGCCTTATATTTAATCCATTAGGATTGAAAACCAAATAGAAGCAATGTTAAATGACCGAAAACATGTAAAGAACACTTGAAATCCTTAAAGAAGGAAAACACTCAACAAGTGAGACTGCGCAATCGCAGCAGCCGGAGAGAATCTCTGAATCTCTTTGTGTTTTCCCTCTTTCTCGACTCGCTCGGCGTGCATCTGTGTGGGTTTTAGAAAACCAGTATTTCGACTTGGGTACAAAATTGCCCGAAGCAGTTGAACGGCTAAAAGTAAATGCAACGCTAATGCATCAACAACAACTGCAGCAGCAACAGCAACAGCAACAGCAGCAGAAAACCGACAGACTGGGCCTTAAAGTTCAAGCTGGCTGAGAAGCAGAAAGGCTGTTTCAATTTGGCTATTATTCCTTTTGATATGATGGCTTAATCAGAAGTATTATAGAAAAATGCAAAGCGAACACACAACGCACACTTCGCATGGCAGCGCGTGCCTGACGCGGTAATTAGCTTCAGCTTGCTCCGTGGGGGGAGGGGCGAGGGGGATGCTGGTTGGACTCGGACTTGGACCCACGAAGCCATCGCACTGAGGCAGGCGCACTATGGAATGCGGTTTTTCAAGCGTTAACACGCACACTCAAAGCCTTTGTGTGCCTGTATCTATGAGGGGAGGAGGTACTATATGTGTCTGCGTTGGTAAAACCGAAAATATTTGAGAACCAAAATCTAGGCTCACTCAAGTGTTAGTATTCATCATAAGTAATGTGCACAAATGTCAAATATGTCTAGGCAAGATCAGGCAAAGATCAGGCATTAATCTCATAAATGTGAAACTTTAAATGAGGGAAAATTTCTTTAAAGGCTTAAGTTACATATTCCCCTTAATATAATGAATATTTATTCACTAACAAAGTTCAGTAAATGCTGTAAATTTATCAGAAAACGATGTGTAATATAATTCACAAAATTTTTTGCCAAGATCTAGGCAAAGTCAAGTTCGTATTAATCCCAAGAGTACTCAATTTCCAATGAGTGCAAATTACTTTTGCTGTTTGTAATACACCTAATATTATTCATATTTTTTGACCATTTTACTAGCAATGAATGCAATATATGCCTTTAATCTATGCCATATCTTTTTGAATACACTATATAGTTCTCACTATCCTTTTCCTATTAAAATGTCTTTTGCAAACCTTATCAAACTGAGCATACAAGCGTCTAGCTTCAAACACCTTCCGTACTCGTTTGTAGAAATACGGAATCATAAAAATCCATAAATAAAATGCAACGAACCTAACAATGAAATGCAAAAGTCATTAAACAAAGCGTTCGTTTCTGTGGAACCCGTAGAGGCGTCAAAAACTATTTGCGATTATAACCACCACCAGTTGCTCGATTTTCCAAGCAACCCGCCAATTTTTCGTTTCAATTCGCCTGCACGTGCAGCTTGCGGCAGGCTTTTCTCTAGCATTTATTTGCATATTCCTCGCAGCTGTGCTTATTTATGGTCATAAAGCAAAAAACACAAAAATAAAACAGTAACAGTAACAGGAACGCGCAAACAACGCCAACAATTTCAACGGAAAAAAAGCGTTGTGACAGCGATCGTCTGTGCGAAAAAATGGGGCTATGATATCGGTTCGGGAATCCACTAGGAAGCTATGCCATTGAGGGAATCCTTTGCGGGCCGCGCTATCGTCCCAGGTTTCATACCCAGCTTATCTAGCCGTATCCGGCTATGGCGTAGATGGCACTCCATTAGCATAGACCCCCCCAGGCGGGAGCTTTCCTATCAATATTTGCACAGTTGCCGCCGGACAGAGCGCACATTCAGTTATTAATTTGCAGCTACAAGATCACTGAATACCGTGTATCGACGGGCGGTAAGGGCGGTGAATGGGGGGAATAAGTTCGCCTTTATTCGCCTGCCCGACCGTTTTTTATATTTTTTCAATTTTTTTGTTTGCCCGCCAAATGCAAACATTTGCCCCCAAAGTATTGTGCAAACAGACACAAGCAGATACGAAGATACAAAGCACGCAATGCTGTTCATTAAATTGGCCGCTCGCTTTGGCCTACGAGCATTTGTGCCCGAATGGTCGTACAAATATAGACGGCCAGACGGACGGACGGGGGAGCCGAAAGTTCGAGTATGCGAATACAAATTCATATTAATTTCCCAAACAGAACCAACCAACACCACATACCCGGGGCTCACCAAAGAAAACCTCGGCCCAAGAATCGCCGAGTCAACAAATTGAGTCGCCATTTTAGCTGGAAATTGTGTCGCTAGTTGCTGCTGTTTTTCTTGCTGTTGCTGTTGCAGTTGCTGTTGCATTTGCAGTGATTGCTGATGCAGGGCAAAGCGCACGCAGACGCAGACGGAGGCGGAGGCGGAAAAGTCAAACAATTTGAACACTACTAACTCGGCGTTACCTTGTACATTTGACATTACGAAATGCAGAACGAAATGCTCTCCTTGGCTAATCAGTCTGTTCTGGTATTTGTTGTTTGCCCTGGTATCTGATTTGGTGGGGGATTCAACTTCAACACACAAAAAAGCAAAAAATTCAGGGGGCGATAGTGCACACAAGAGTCTTTAACTAAGCCAGCGCCAAGTCAAGAGGTGATACAGGGCAGGTGAGACAGGCAGCAAAGGGCAGGTATAAAAAAGTTGCACTTTTCCTTTGGGTTGCGACTCTGGGATACCCTGTCGTATGCGCAATGGATCAACGCAGGCAACATGTCAGTTAACAGACATACTGATGGAAAAATCGGATAAACAGTTGTATTCATTTAACTAAAACTGATTTAGGCATGGAATAAACTATAGTTCCGGCTCGATTTGCGTCATTCGCAGATACCCGGGGCTATATTTTTGGATAAGGGTAACGATAAGACCCAATAATACAAATTGCAGCCGAAAACGAACCTGCATGTGGGCCCTGCTGCATAAGAGGCAAACAAAACCAAAACAAGACCCCACCATGCACACGACCAGCGATAAGATAACCAGAAACATATCGCTGCAACGAAACCGAAACCGACACCCAAAAAGGTATATATTTATGAAAACCCAAGCTGATTCCAAAAAAAAACCCAGCCAAGCTGATACGCTGGGCCGTCTTGGCTTTTACATTGGCTGCCTCTTTTTTTTTTTTGATATATGGGCAGGCAAATCTACATAAACACATTGTGATGGATGGGGCCTCTTGACGAAGACGAATGGTACGGCTAGACGGTTGGATGGATGGATGATCCTGGGCTGAGAGCACTTACTTTTTCCCTTCACGAACTCGTTGGGCTTCTGCTCCTCCAGGGTGGTGGGTATGGTCGATCCGCCGGGTCCCATTCCAAGGGCAAAGGTGCTGCCATGCATGCCGCCGCCGCCGCCGCCCGCCAGGCGATCCCTGCTCTGATGGCGCTGGCGGTTATTTTGGCGGGCATTGCGATCCCGGGCCGCCGATGCGGGCCACAGGCAAATGATCTGGGCCAGGAGCAGCAGCAGCAGGGGCAGGCAGAATCCGTTGCGCCGTCGCAGGAGCATTGTGGCGGCAGTTCTCTGAGGTCCTTCGGGCGGGTGTTGGCCGATTATTGACAAAGCCCGACTGTGGTACGCGCTGTAACCCCTGACGTCATAGGGTTATCTTTCGTACGAGTTTGCGGTTTGGATGTGGCTCGGATCGCTCGCTTCTTGCTCCGTCAGCTTTGCGTGCCGAAAATACAACTTTTTCATCAATTTTATTTCGACTCTTTCACTGCGTTTTTTCTCGTTGCCCCGTTGCGAGTGGCTCACTGTTTTGTTTTTGTTTTTGCCTCAATCTGGTGTCGTTGCAATTCGCTTTGTGCGAGTGTGCGAGTGTACGAGTGTGTGCGAGTGTGTGGTGTGTTTTCGAGTGGGCTTCGGGTGAGCGAGTGTGTGTAGGAACCAGTTTCACATTTCGAGCCACAAGAGTCAGTGGTGGTGATGTTTGTGTTATTGTGTACTTTTCAGCTTCTTTTAGTCCACGAACTTTGAGGTTAGGGCGCGCGCGCAGGCGCAGCTTTAATTGCTCTAAGCAATTGCTACCACCGCCGTGGCTGTTGCCCTTTTATTTTTCTATTTTCTCGCCTGTTGTTAATTTGCACATACTATACACATTTTGCCACCGCACAGACAGATTTCGATGGAACCACAACGGCCAGCGGGGCCAATTAGCAGGGAATTCACAAAAATTCACAATGTATGCTGGCCGGAGCACTTGATATCCACCACTGGCCGAAATCTCGGTTGCGAGTACTCTTCGATTAGCACGACGTTGTGCAAATTAGCAATCGCCACGATCCGATCGAGAGCAAAGATTGGTGTATCTGCGATCGGCTTTACGTTGCGTTCTGTTACGTTCTGTACCGAGCGATCCGCGACTGCGCAGCAACAAGTTCGATTCGAGACTGAAACCAAAAGCGAAGCCAAAGCCGCGGCCCAAAAACACTCTTGCCCCGAGAGAGAGCGGCACAGCGCTCGCTCGGTCAGCCTTAAGATACAAGATACGCGTTCCGAGTATCTGGGAGAGCGGGCACAGGTAGGAAACTAAAGGTAAGCAAAAGCAAGCGGCAAAATCTCAAGCGGAGATCAGGTCAGAAGCGATACCTTAGGCAAGGAAAACTCTCACAATAGGGAACCGAGCGCAGCTGCTCTCCCGCTCGGTTTGCGTTTGGGTTTCGGATTCGGATTCGGTTTCGGTCGCTCTCCCCCTCCCGCTCACCTGGCCGGTGGGGGGGAAATCTACAGGTAACCGTGAACGTAGCAGCGCTTTGAAAAGTCAGCGTAATACGAGGCGACACGGCAAAATATCCGCCAAGTTCTGTGACTGTTAAATGCCCTACTGGGACAAGCGGAATCCCTGGATAAGATAGTGTCTGCCAAATCCATAGCATACTTAATTGGCAAGCGAATCCGGCATGGTACTTAATTAGCAAGCAAACTACGGATCAGATGCTAAATAATCTAACTATAAGAAATGGTTTTAACGAGAAGATCTTGGTGGGATTGATATCTTTAAAATAGGATGTGTTACTACATGAATTCGGCCCGCTTTCAGGTCTTTGGAGATCTAGCCTTAAAACATGATATGTCACAAAGCGAAAACAGCTAAGTTAGTAGCACTTTGTCCATGTCCTTTAAGATCTAGTCTTAAGAGCAAATGCCAAATTATTTGCTAATATCATATCATAAAAGTATTCGAAAATCAGCCAAGTTAGAAGCCTTTTCTTCAAGCCTTTGGAGATCAAAAAGCAAATGCTTAATTATTTGAGACATCTATTCTTGAGAGCAAATGCTAAATCTTTTGCTAAGAGAAGATGGCTTAAACCTATAGCCCCTTTGAAATGCAAGCTGCATGCTTGACTGCGTGGGCTTGTTCTTCTGATTTTCCCGTCCATCGCGACCAATAGCAAATCTACTTCGATAATCCCCCGACCTCGTAACTTTGACAGCTGGCAGGGCATTTAAGATTCGCATCGATAGCAGGTAAGATGTTGTGTGCGAGTGTATCCCAATTTCTTGGCACCATTGTTGTTGCCCCTTCTGTTGTTAAGTGTCATTTGTTGTTGCACCAAACTCGCGGCGAATTCGTTGCCGCGCTCAGGTAAAAAACCGAGTGCTCTTCGAGCGAATCCGAACCCGCTCCGGCTCTCACCTGCACAAGTGTGTGGGCACTGCTGCCTGCCATATAAGAGCACAAGATTCTGTATCTGTATCTGAGAGCCCGTATTTGTGCCTGTTGCTGTTGCTGTTGCTGTATCTGTATCTTCAGCTGTGCGAGTGTATCTGTGCGGGTTGCGCCTGCGTGGGCTATGGCGCTATGGATTTGTCTTTTGGCAACGATTTCTTGTCGACCGTTGTCAACATTGTTAGGGCAGATCCGAGATTTCGGCTGAGCTCAGCTCTGCTCTCTTGTTTGAAGGCTTCACCTGTTGGCAGCCCAAAAGAAATCGGGGTTTTTACGCCTGCGCCATGTGCTCTGCGGGAACGGGGCCAAAAAGGACATCTTCGGGCAGGTAAAACGGCTGTGACCTTTTCCACGATTTTGGCACAAAAGATGCACTTGGAAAAGCGCAACCACCTCCAGAGGTGGCATCTGTGCAGGTCCCGGATCCCACGCTGCGACTCGAGAGGCGTTGCATTGTCTCTCCTCGCTGGCCGGGCCATGCTCATGCAAACAATGAGCATGAAAATACATTTAAATTGAAAAGCATTTTCCCCGTCGCAGCGCTGTTATTGTATTTGGGGAAAGCCACACGAGTCCAAGCGCCGTGGCCGGCAAGATATCGCTTCTCGGCCCCTGCCCAACCTCAAGCCAACGATCAGCAGCTATAATCAAACATATTAATAGCCGTCCGAGGCAGAAGACCTCAATCAAAAACCAGTGTCAGACCGGGCCCAACCCGTACAGAATCATCTGTCAAAATCGAAGAGCATGCAACTGACAGCCGAACATCGAGTTGAGAACGATCTGAGAACTCCGAAACCTCTTCAGGGCACTCCACTCCATACACTCCATACACTCCATACACTCCAACTCCAACTCCATCCTCATCGCCATCTCCATCGCCATTCCACAGGTAAACGCTGTTCGAAAGGTGTAAGAATCCCCGAGCTGGGACTTGTAGACATTTGATGAAGCGTACAAAATGCCAGGCGAGGGAAATGCCTTGCCTCCCCCACTCCACAGTCACCGTCACCGCCACAGCCACATCGAAATCCACAGCAAAACCATTCCAGTCCAATCCACACAACACTCCACCGCACTCCATCTGCCTATGATCTTTTCTGTTTTTCCCAATTTCAAAAGAAAGCCTCGAGAAGACGAGCAGGCCCTTGAAGTGATTCCTGGCCCCGGCTCTCTCTCTACAGGTTGTCGGAATCATCGTGATCACCACCATCGATGTCTGGGAGTCAGACTCCGAGTCGAGCTGAGCCCAGTCGAGGCGTTACTTTCAAGTGCCACGCAGATTAACAGTAACAAAAGATCGGCTCAGGAGGCGCTCAAGTGTCTTGCGATTGTTTCGGCGGCAGCGGGAGGGATGATGCCCCAGCCCTCTCGAGTGGCCATAGGGCGCATCGAATGCGTTGCATGTTGAAGTGTTGCACATTCGCATATGCTTCGCTGCCGAGCGGCACAAAAAAATAAATTGCAATCACAAAAAAACAAAAGGTACATAATATTGCGAGTACATGTGTCACATTGTCCGCAATGTGTGTTTGGAATCCATAAAAAGTAATCCCAACTTATCCCAACCAAAAATGCTGCCATATTCTTTTCCGTTTCCTGATCGGCAAGGATCTGGGGTTCCCTTGAAACTAATATTTTGTCTATATATTTTT
This sequence comes from Drosophila ironensis, assembly GCA_021223825.1. Classification (NCBI taxonomy): domain Eukaryota; kingdom Metazoa; phylum Arthropoda; class Insecta; order Diptera; family Drosophilidae; genus Drosophila; species Drosophila ironensis. The sequence continues at coordinate 691,495 of JAJJHQ010011567.1, forward strand.
AAGAAGCCTTAGAGTTTATTACCCGAGCCTATGCTTCACTCTCAGCATGTTTTAATTTTAATAATTAATAAGGAGTGTCCATTTGCAAAATGCCTTAGAATTCATCCTTCAAGGCTTTTTTTCTTTAAGCTTTCTTTTGTTTTACTATAATTTATAAGGGTTTATAAAACTGTCAGTGCTTCCACTGTAATTAAACACTTATCACTGTAATTCAATAGTTTTTTGTATAAATATGTATGTAGCCTAAGAATTTATCATCCTAACATGGGCTATGTTTTACTTTTAGGTTGCTTTAATTTAAATAATTAATAAGGAGTTAATAAAATGTCTGAGTTTTCACTGATATTAAATAGCCCAATTCTTCATGCCCCAACTTTATGCCTTATTTATAGCTTGCTTTAGTTTTAATAATTAATACATATGTACGTTCCTGTTGAACGGTTCCGAATATTCAATTACCAAATGACAGCCACTTAAGGGCTGGCCAAATTGAGCTTGTGTTTTGGCCAACTTTAAGCGCGTGCCAGCCCTAACACCTCAAGCCGCGTAATTGGATTACCGAGCCCTTTGTGAACGCCATGGAAACCAGTCGATACAGATACAGATACAGATACATGCGTAAGCAGACACAGAGATACATTCGCCGGCGATAGATCGATCAGAATTCGGCTGCGGTTGTGCTTCATCAGCATTCAACTTGTCACATGGCCGTTAAAGCTGCTTAGAATTAAAGCTAATTGCTGAGTTGCCCCCAACATCATCCCAACATCCATCCCAACGTGATGCGGCACATNAATTGGATTACCGAGCCCTTTGTGAACGCCACGGAAACCAGTCGATACAGATACAGATACATGCGTAAGCAGACACAGAGATACATTCGCCGGCGATAGATCGATCAGAATTCGGCTGCGGTTGTGCTTCATCAGCATTCAACTTGTCACATGGCCGTTAAAGCTGCTTAGAATTAAAGCTAATTGCTGAGTTGCCCCCAACATCATCCCAACATCCATCCCAACGTGATGCGGCACATTTGGCTTTGATGGCTGTTTAGGGCCAGCCGAAACATTTATTCCCCCGCTTCCCGCTCTCCCCGCTCCCCCCGCTCCATGCTGGCTAATTGGTAGCGAGAAGAGCGTTAACTTTTACCCCCCCGCCTGCATGCAAAGACGCAGAAACATTGACTTCATCTCATCGTTTTAGCATAAAGTTTTCTCATTTTTTTAACAGATTTTTTTTATTGATTGTCGCAGACGATGGCCTGCCATTGTGGTTGTTGTTCCTGCTGCCGCTGTTGCTGCCGTTGCTGTTGCTGTTGCTGCTGCTGCTGCTGTGGTGGTGGTGCACGACTCACGTTTCAAAAACACAAAACAAGCTGGACAACAAAAAATACAAAATAAAGAGTGCCTGAACGTCTCTTGGGCCGTTTTCGAGTTTTTTGAGCTTAGCGCTGCTCGCCTCGATGTGTTTCTCGTACTTTTGTATTTTGTATTTTGTGTTTTTTCTTATTTGTATTTTGCCGTTCGCTTTCGTTCCTTTTAATGTCTTTGTAAACATAATTGCAACAACTCCAATAACAGATTGTTTGCGCGACTTTAATCGCTTTGTCGTGAAGTGTGAAATATGAGCGGCCGAGTCGCTGGGGAGCTTTTGACAGAGCCCCGTCTCCGGCTCTGGCTCCGGCTCCTGCTCTGGCTTTGGCTTTGGCTTTGGCCACATGCCCTCCCTCCCTGGCATGGCTGTGGATTTAAAAATATCTGCCTCACAAAATATATTTCAGTTGATTCCTGCCTGGCCCATAATATTGTGTGCAATGTGTGGCTTGCGCCGCTAAATGTAAATTATGGCACTCGCGGCCACAGCAACATTGTGTTCGCAGAGGGGTGGAGGCAACAAGTTCAATTAGCGCATCGCTTCGATTTGCTAAACTTAATCCGAGCAGAAAGCACGAACTGAATGCCACTCCGGCCAGATAAGAAGGGCCCGGAGCTGGAGCCCGGCCAGGAGGAGCGATAAGCGCGCGAGGAGCCCGCCAAGCGGACGTTTTAGCCACGCACACGTGTGCTCGAGCTTCTCCAGAGAGAAAAATCCCACTGGCAGCAGCGTATCCCTGGCAGCATATCCTCGAAATTATTTAACAACAAAAAACTCATTTTAAGCAATTGAAAACAGTGAATGAATGAGTTATTGCCACTTGGGCTTCATTCCCTTTCGAGCCAGCAAATAGAAATGTTTCGCTCCGTGTAGAGATTATGTTTGGGTTCGCCTTTGGACCTTGGAGTGCTGGGCGCCCGTCGACAACAGCATGTTGCAACAACACCCGACAGCGGCAACCTGTGGAGCCTGTGTGCCATTAGCCATGGAGCATGAAACAAAAGCCGAGCCAGAAAGATGGAGCACCCAAGCAGAAGGAGGAGACCATGACAGAGACGGAGATGGAGATGGAGAGGCTGGAGCTGAAGTTGGAGCTGAAGTTGGAGTTGGAGTTGGAGTGCATCGGGCAACTGCCACAATGCATTTGCGATAAATGGCTGGCTTGGAAGTTGGCTGGAAGGCCCTTAAAAGCCAACGACAACAACGACGAAGTGAAAGATTTGCGCAGTGAGATAGCTCATTTTGGGTCCGAGCGGGGCCGAGCCGGGTCTGGGCCAGTTCTTCGTTTGTTACCTTGGCTAATCGGCGGCTATGTAAGACGGTTGTTGTACGTGCAGATCCAAAGTCAAGACCACTGACGTGCTGCTGCTGCTGCTGCTGCTGCTGCTGCTACGATCGTTGTTGCTGCAGTTGCTGTTGCTGTTGCTGTTGCTGGTGTCAACATCGGCAACATGCGGCAGCAGCATCGCCTGCATTGAACCCAAGCCGACCGCAGCCGCATTCCGAAATGTAAGGATTCATGCGGCTCCGAGGGCCTCCCCACTGACAGACAACCCAGCAGCCCAGCAGCCTAGCAGACCGGGCAAGGTCAATAAATCCAGAAAGCCAGATCCGCTCGAGAGGAATGAAATGGATGGGGAAGGGGAAAGAATTGCTTTGCCTATTTAGAGGATAATTCTAGGTAGAAGAAAATATGCACAGACTTTCCCAAACCAAATACAGATATAGGGCCATGAGAATCGCTGCAAAGCTATGGTTTCTAGGCATTCAAAGCAACTGGTTGTTTTCGGTTTAAATGCTTTGTTCACAAGCACTGTTTTGGATCCACAAGAATCGATATATAACTATGTACAACTAGCTTGGCCAAACCGGACTTTTGGCCAACGCAAATCATTTCGCTGAGGCAAAAACCTTTGGCCATAAAAGAAACACCATCGATTAAAGCGTCGCAAAATTTTGTCCGCTTGTCACTTGTTGATTCCAAACAAAGCTCTCATAATTAGATGGGAATTAATTTGGAACCTTTGGCGAAGAGTTCAAACATTCCAATGTTCGAATATTCAAATTCCAATGCTAGTCAATAGCTTCTTTATTTCTTTTTTTTATTTGCCGCTCATTTGCTTATTATATTTTAAATGAAAATTTTCAACTCAGATTGTTGTTATTGTTGTTGGTGTGCAGTTTGAGTTTCGAACTCAAACCGGTTTGGCACATTAACAACGAAAAGATCTTCGAATAAAGGGGAAAAAAACATTTCTAGGGAAATCTTCACACACATAAGCAGAAATAGAGGGAAATGTCGGGTTTCATTTTAAAAATTCCCATGGCTGCCAATCCTAGACACAAACCAGGGCGCGGTAAATTACCCGAAGCGCCCTGTGTACTGACTAGAAGGGAAATTTTGGAAAATAATTGGGATTGGAGTTATTATGGGAAATTTATTATGTAAATTGTATGTACGATGAAAACACCTTGTTCAAGCTTTGAAATGGAGCTTAAGATAACAAATTATATAGTATTTACGAAACAGACACTTTCTTTAAACCATCAAGTTATCAAAGAAAATAACTTCTTGAAATGTACAACAAAAATCCCTACATGTGTACAATACACGATTCTCAGTAAATATACATACATTGGATCGTTACGGGAACCCAGAATTACCGCAAAATGATCACCAATGTGCCAAAGTTGTTAGGAGGAGTCGTAATTGTTCTATTCCTTACCCCCAACTACATAGGCGGGAATTTACTGGAGCCATATTGCGGGAATCCCCGCTTGGTAGCCGGCAATCCCGACGATGCGGAAAAATATCCAAGTCCCTGGCTGGTCATGGTGATGGGAAAACACCGTTGCAGTGGGTCCCTCATAAGGTCAAGTGAGTATTTAATTTGTTTAATATCATAACAATTGTCTAAAAACCCACAGTGCACTCATAGATATGGTGTTAACTTCCGTGAATTGTGCGGCCGTTAAGCCACTCCCGTAGGCATTCCTTTGAGTTGCGATTTTTCCAAGGAACTTTGTTTTTTTAAATATGCCTTTGAATATCTAGGAGAGTACGCTTGGGCACATACGACCAAACGATCTCCAGAAATTGCAACGGGGACCAATGCCAGCCCGAAACCATTGAAGTGGATAGCATTGAGTTAAACCAGCATCCAGGGATCTCAGATATCGCCCTACTTCGGTTGGCCCCGTATGATCGCAAGTCCGGTGAGTGGAACTGATATTCGGCGATACTCTCTCGACTACTTAGGCGACAACCTTACAGTCTTTTTAATTCCCATTTGCCTGCTGGTCCATGGGGAGGTTGACGACATTGCAAACCTAAAGGGGACCGGTTGGAATATGGCGGACATTGGAAACTCAAGGATAAAGTCTATGATTAATGTAAAACGGTCGATCTGTAGTCTGTGTACTCCCAACAAAATCGACAATTCACACCTGTGTGTTGTCAGCGGCATAAGAAGCTCCAACAACGAGACATTGGGGAGTCCTTTGAGTGGTACGCAAGCCTACGGGGGATATAACAGGGAGATTCAGGTCGGAATCCTAAGCTACGAATTGGAAAATTGTAAAGGCTTCAGCGTTTACACAAATGTCTTGAACTATATGAACTGGATAGTGGCCACCATTGAAATAAGTGACATATACTACCTCGATTATGATTATTAATAACATACAAATAATAATCGATGTTGGCTCAAATATTTTTATAAATTGAAAAAAAATTGTAGAAATTATATTTTATGTTGTATATTTTTGTATATTTTTTATTATACGAGTATATACCAGAGGCTCTTATCTTTTGCGATTACCAAGCAATACCTCTGAGATTTTGCTCAGTCGCTGTTTACTGGTGAACGATGAAATACGCGATCGCTTTGCTTTTAATAGGCTTGCACCATGTTTCTATGGCTGCACAATGCATTGGACCCGGAGCGTTCCTGCAGCAGCCCTGCGGCATTGTCCCGCCCAGTTACCGAATAACCGGTGGCACAAATTCTCGCATAGACTCGACTCCCTGGATGGCGATGATTACCAGAAGGGGCCTATTGATTTGCGGTGGCTCGCTAGTGACAAATCGTAGGTATTTCGGATTTTTGAGATGCTGAAAATCACCCGCCTTTGATTTTAGGGTTTGTACTAACTGCCGCACATTGCGCCTCCGAGAGCGACCTGTGAGTAAATACACTTTTGGTTTGATAGTCCGAAAGATTCATAGAAAATCCCCATCCGCGCAGCAAGGTTCGATTGGGAGATGTCGACAGCCGAAGCAAGCTGGATAGCGGTGACTCCGGAGCCTTGGAGATCGATGTGGATGCCAAGTTTGTCCACCAGGATTTTACGATGGAAAGACATGACTTGGCTCTGCTGCGACTCTCCCAGCCCGTGAACTACACAAGTAAGTCAACTTGTGCGACTAAATCAAGACATAACTAGAAACCTTATCCATTTGCAGATCACATAAGCCCTATGTGCCTGCTTCTGGACCCAGCCCATCGGAATCTGGGGGAATATGTGACCAAGTTCAAGGTCTTCGGCTGGGGCAAGACCGAAACCGGGCAAACGAGCCGGGTCCTCCAGGAAACCTACTTGTACAATTTGCCTCGAACCGCCTGCCAGCGTCAGTTAGGCCTTCCCGTCGATGGGGATCACATCTGCGCCGAGCGATCATCGACCAGCACCTGCAACGGGGATTCGGGAGGTCCCTTGATCGCCAAGGTGATATACAAGGGTCGCGTGGTGTGGATTCAGTTCGGAATTGTGAGCTACGGCCACCATGAATGCAGGGATGCCACTGTCTTCACCAACGTTATGACACACGTGCAGTGGATAAGGAATATCGTAACACAGAATGCCTAACAGCAATTGTTTTGCGACGACGAGATTAAATAAATGGAATAACAATATTCTCAAATCAAGATGACCGTTTGAACCGTTTATGGGAATTTCTTGGAAAAGCACCGATAAGCACGGAGTCGTTGGGTGTTATTAAACCGACATCACCGCATCACCATCTCTCAGTTCGCGATCTTAATTTCAAATGAGGACAACACGAGGAGGTAATACTCGTATATTCGTCGCCCTTCAGGCCATCGCAATTTATTTTGCAAGGGCCCAGGGCTACGAGGATGGGGGATATTTTCTGGACGAGCAATGCGCCACCGCCAACGACAATGCTAATTTCCATGTGATAAACGGCGAGGATGCAGGCATGCACGACAACCCCTGGATGGTGATGGTCATCGAAAACGGTCGCTCCATTTGCGGCGGCTCCCTCATCCACCCCTGTACGTATGCACCCATCAATAGTCTGCCGACGATTCTACGCCTGTTTTGCAGATTATGTGCTGACTGCCGGTCATTGTGTGGGCAACGGACGGATGTGAGTTGGCCAATATAACATAAACCAAAAACTGATTCCGTAACACTGATATCTTCTCTAGTGTTGTGCGTTTGGGGGAGTACGATTTAACCCAGAAATTAGACTGTGACAGCACGGGGAGCATCTGCCTGCCCAGACCGCAGGAGTTTAATGTGGTAAAATGGTTTGGTTGGAACCAGAATTACCTCGAAAATGACATCGCCCTTCTGCGACTGGGAGAAGCCGTACAATACAGAGGTAAGCCAACTAAAAGTTGTCCGTTTAGCTGTCCCTACGTCCGTATAAAATGGGACACTTGAAAAATCGAAATTCTAATCTGTTGTCTTACAGAAAATATCAAGCCCATCTGCGTGATCTTGGGAGCTTCTCGGGAAATGCGGTGGAAATACTTGCAAGACGTATCCCATTTCAAGGTCACCGGTTGGGGAAGCAACGGCTACTCCACTGCCAGCATGCTGCTTCAGCAAACGACCCTCGTCCACTTACATCCCTCCTACTGCTCGATCAAACTGGACACGTTCGTGGATAATCGCCACATATGCGGAGCCAGCGCCTACAGCTCCACCTGCACCGGCGACTCTGGCGGACCTCTGAGCGCCCGGCTGTCCCTTGCGGACGGACGCCAGCGGACCGTTCTGTTCGGGGTGGTCAGCTATGGCCTAAACACCTGCGACGGCCCCACGGTTTTCGCAAATGTATTGGCTTACTCGGATTGGATCCAAAGTGTTATATATGGCGGGTGACAACCGCAAGTAACTATAAACTCTTTACTCATGATGGCAAACTTTGTTTCTCTTTAATGAATCATTTTGCAAGGGATTGGGAGCATCACCGGATACATAATTTGCATAAAAAGAGTGGATCCGATACTGTTTTCTGAGAAGAGCACGATAAGAGGCGGTTAGGGCATAAGTTTAGCATATTTATTTTAAAATATCCGTTCTCTGGAACTTAAGATAAGGTGCCCTTTAAATGCCACTTGTGTTGCGCCTGCTTTCAGTTAGTCTGTGCCGCTTGAACAACAATGTTGTGGGTTATTCTGCTTGTGGGCACGGCCCCAGTATGGGCTGAATTTCTGGAACCGAATTGCGGAGAAATTCCACAAGAGGTCTGGACAAGCCCAAGTTCCCAGGCGCACATTTTCGAAGCTCCCTGGATGGCCTATTTGCATCTGAATGGAGAATTCATCTGCGGCGGCTCCCTCATCAATCCGAGTAAATCCTTATTCATTTTAGTAAACCAATTTTCACCAGTTTTAAACCAATTTTCATAGAATTTGTGTTGACGGCGCACCATTGCATACGGAGCGGAGAGAATATGTAGGTACCAGAGATTTATGTGGATTTATATACATTTATGCATTGTCCAGATTGGTGCGTTTGGGGGAGTTCGATACGACGACAGACTTGGACTGCGTGGACAGCAATTGCAATCCGCCCGCCGAGGAGTTTGAGGTGAACATGGCTCTGCGCAACAGGGACTACTCGCTGGATAATCGCTACCACGACATTGGTCTGCTACGCCTGGCCAAGTCCGTGGAGTACAAGGGTTGGTAGACCTCTTCAGCCTGCCAATATATTTGGGGTTAATTTGATTTTAATTGATTGCCAGCCCACATTAAGCCCATCTGCCTGGTGATGGATGACAGTGTGCGACGGAGGATCGATGCGATCCAGAACTTTGTGGCCACCGGATGGGGCAACTATGCGAACCCCTCGAGGACCACGGCAATCCTCAAGTCCATACCCCTCACACGGATGCCTGCGAGGGAGTGCAGCGAGAGGTATCTGGTGGAATGCGGCAGAGATCAGATCTGCGTGGCCCACGCGACGGGGCAGGCGTGCGGCGGCGACTCCGGCGGTCCCATGGTCGCCTTGACGCGCCACCAGGGCCAGGTGAGGGCCATTCAAGTGGGCCTGGTGAGCTATGGGAACCCAGAGTGCCGCAGTCCCAGCGTTTTCACCGATGTCACGAGGCACGTCAACTGGATTCGAAGGGCAGTGGAGCAGTATGGGGGTTAAATACTAAAAAGCAAACTGGGCTGACTGGTATTTGAATCCAAAGATCTTGGCGCCAATTATTGGCAGCGCACTTCACAGTGTCTGGCAGCGCTGCCCACTTTACAGGTCTTTTCATGATAATCATATCAATTGGTTAATTGCTTAGTGTGAAAATATATCATTATTGCTCAGAGAAAATGTAGAAACTATTTAAAATTATAAAAAACTATTAGGGGAAAATGTATAATCACTTTTCATGAAAATCATATCAATTGGTTAATTTCTTAGTGTGAAAATATATCATTATTGCTCAGAGAAAATGTAGAAACTATTTAAAATTATAAAAAACTATTAGGGGAAAATGTATAATCACTTTTCATGAAAATCATATCAATTGGTTAATTGCTTAGTGTGAAAATATATCATTATTGCTCAGAGACAATGTAAGTTTCCAACAAAACGTTGTAAGTAAATTGTCTTTGTTGCTGGTGGACTTCGATTAGCGATCGATTCAGCGAATTATTCATGCTCTGAAGTGCACAAAGGTGAGCCCTTGTCGCCGGCAATTTGCACAGACCTGCGAAATAACAACAACAACCACTCCGATGGAGATTCGCGTGCGCCGGCCAAGCAGATCCGATGCCGCCCGCGAGCCCACTGTGCCGGTTTCCGCGATGTTCCAGTTATGAAGCGGTCGCATAATGGTCGGCGGGGAATCCAAACCAGTACGCGATACCATTAACCCTCGTGTGCCATTGTTGCACAGGTCATGCCACCCGACTCCCCTGCCCAGCCCCCGGCCCCCGCCGGCGATTCGTTTTTAATTTTTATTTGAAAAAAATATATATTCTCGTATACCGGAGTGAGTGTATCTGCGTTGGCGTCGGCGTTGGCGCATGCGCACTCACATGGATCGGTTCGGTTGGGATCGGATGGGATAGGAGGGGGAGCGAAAGAACACCCGATGCGGGCAACCAGGCGTGAAGTTTTCCAACTTCGTTTTTGGCCTGTGCTTTGTTTTGCTTTGCCCTGCTTTTGGGGGGTGCCCCGGGGGTGGGTGCCCCGCCGACCGAGAGTCCCTTTTTGCCGGGCAATGCGCATGCGTGTCGGTGTCGCCACCACCAAAGTTAGGGCCCAACGGGGTGTGGGCCACGGGGCAGGGAAGTCGGCCTTTTGTCCAATATCCCCGAGTGCAACAATTGACTGCCAGCTGGGTATCTGTTGCACACAGGAAAAGCCACTGAGAGCGAAAAGTGACAGCCAAAGAGATCAAGTCATATGGCAAATCCTCACATCCTCACAAACAAATCATTGCTGAGTAAAATTCGAATGATTAATTAAAAGATTATTCCCATTAACCTTGTTAAACTAATAGTTAGTGGCTAAAATTTTTAAAAATTAATTCCCGCACGCGCCAGTTCTATTTGACTCCCTATATTTAGGGCCTATAATATCATTGCAATTGAATTAATAATCAAATGGGAATGGTTTCTCTCACTGCAGAGGCTCCGGCTGTTCTTGCCATAAAACACCTCATGCATAACTTTGGTTATACCCCCGCCCAAAAGCCCCCGGGTCCCGTCGCCACGACAACGTTATAGCCGGGCCTAAACAATTGTGCCACGCTGCGACTGCGCCGTCGGCGTTCCGCTGGCCCGCCGCTGCAGTTGCAGTTGCAGTTTAAAGTTGAATGCTGCCTTTGATTGCGAGTCAGCGAGGCAGCGATTGCCACAGCGGCCTTAATGAATTTCCAATTGTTTTGGCATTTTGTTCTCGTTTGGGATTCTCGTTCGCCTGGCCACTCATTCAATTGATTTGCGCCAAACTTCGTCACGAGCTCAGCTGCCTAATTGCCTTACAAACCTTTAATTGTCGAATCACGAGCTAAAAAGCCAGAGCCCCCCTGGTTGGACATCTGCAGCGAACTCACCTGCAAGTAGAGAGAATAAAATAAGGCAATTAGATCGGTTTGTTGAATGTTTAAGTTTAACAACTGAGTGCTTGCTGTCTTTCGTACTTCTTGGGCTGTGCAATACTTTTTTTAATTGTAGTTTGAGAAAAGAAAGGCGTATTTGATTGATACCCACGCCAATTGCAAAGCCCTGTTGCTGTTGCTGCTGCTGTTGCTGTTGCGTTGCCATTCGTCTGCCCGATTGCTGGCTTTCCCAGCACTTGCAACACTTTCGCTTCCCAGCCCAGAGAGTTTCCGCCACCCCGGCGCCCGGCGCCCCTCGCCCCCTGACACACTCCGCTTTCGATTCACACGCTGTGCGCCCAAACGCGAAAAAGTTCTCACGACACTGAAACAAACCAGCGAAGGCAAAAAACAAAAACCAAAACCCAAACCGAAGCAGACGCAAAAAAACGTCAGTCAGCCTCTGAAAGACCGAGATGAGCTGCCTGCCATATGCGGCACTCCGCACTCACTTTTTTGTGCAAGAATTTTCCACATTTACCCCGAAACACAGTTGCAGTTTCCGCGACGGACTGCCATGTTGCCAATGTCAAATCACACATGGGCGGCGGCCCGTAGTGCCAGATGCTAATTGTGGGTTAGCAGATCTTGGGTCTTTTCTCCTTTCCAGCAATCCAGCAATTTGTGCCAATTTCAGACCCTGTGATCCATCAACAAGATGCAGATTCAAAGGTCAATGCCACAAATGTATTTCAAAGCGAAACGAGATCGCGCTCAGTGAATCACGGCAATTGAAATTTCATAATTTCCGAGAATCCCGCTGGCAGAGACCATAAACCTAGCCCTGTTTCTAGGGCAATGAGGTAAGCATGAGGTATGCCAAAGTGGGAGCAGTCTCGAGAGTTACCTCTTTTTAATCTACTCGGACACATAAATCTGGCAGCCTTCTCCCGCTGGGGACGATATCAATTTGCCGGGTTTGGGACCGCTTATCGCCATCGCCGGAGCTCGTTCTGATTGTAAGCTAAACGTTTTCCCAATTCCCACAATTTCAGCATCCGCTTCTCGTATGCAAATGCCCACCTGATGGCAGCAGCAACAAAAGGCTGACCCAGGGTGAACCCGAAAGCCGAACACCGAAAATCTCCAGAATGGAAAGCAATCTTCTCTTCTCACATTATAAATCACCGAGCCCGGGCCCGAGCCGGAATCTTTGGAATGATAATTAAGTGCTAACTGCAGATTGTCCGAATCGTGGCTTCACATGATTTGATGGGCCATAAAAATCTGTATTAAAATTTTAAGATATGTGTGAATATCGTAGGCGGATGCTGGGCGCTTCTGATGTAATCCTAGAGCTGCCTGTGTGGCTGGGATTGCACTCAGAGAAGCTGCGAAGCTCGGATCCGGATTTCTATGTAGCCATGAAACAAAGTCCGACGCTGATAGCGGGCATTATCTTTTCGGGCCGGGCCAGATCGGAGCCGTGGCAAATGTTATCGGGCGGACGAACAAAATTCAATAACAATCATCAGCTCTGGAAGCGCTGAGCTGCAGTGTTTATTGCATGGACACCGACACCGAAGCCAATGGCGACGATGGCGGGCAGCGGGCGCTGAGCCAGCGGAATTTTTGAGAGAACTGAATAACAAAATAATAACAAAAAATAATTAAAAAAGAAACCCCCCGAATGACTCTACAAGGGAGCAACAACGCTGGCGACAACAAGCGTGCTCGATTCCTATGAAAAGAGCAAACAAAATATACCCCATATATAAAACACACACCAGTGGCCACAAAAATAATTGAAAAACAAATGGAAAAGAGCGCGGAGCGGAGAAGAAAAATAATGCTGAAATAAAATATGAAATGTTGGCAATTAATGAACAGAAAAAAGCGCTGGAAAAAATGAGCTGGCCCAGCCAGCTTGCGACACGACCGATCCGCTACGATACGATACGAGACGCCTGTAACTTCGACCGCTGGGTGACCACGGCTGAGTGATCGAGCGAGCCGGAGCCGGAGCCGGAGCAGGGGCTTCTGGGCTGTTCTCTAAATCATCTAATACACTGGGGCGAAATTATGGACACCCCCGAACAAGCTATTCACTTGTAGATGAAAGCAACAACATAGAAATCATAAGCACTCCGCAATATCTCTACTAAAGGGAGGTCTTTGTAGATATAATTAACTCAAAAACCATTCGCATTCTTTATAATCTATCCTGAATTTCAGGTGGTATTGCTTTTGAATACAAACACCAACTTGTTAGCAGCAGTATTGTGTAAAAACTTGTAGATAGATACAGTAAATATTCTTTAAAATATATCCTTAACTTCATCAAATATCTTTGTAGTAACAAACAACTTAAAATCTATTCATTTGAATACTTTAAAATCCATCCAGAATTTCAGCAAACATCGCTTGTAGTCACAAACAACTCAGAAATCATTCGCATTCAGCTGTATTCTTTAAAATCTATAATAAAATGGAGGAGCAAAACAGACGTGAGTAATGTACAAATCGCGGGGCGCGTCTCGAAAACACTCAAACTTTATGACCGAAGAATTGCTCAGTTTTATGGCCACGGAAAACAACAAGTTTTCGCACAGTGGAGGCACTCATTTGAGAACTGTTTCTTACAGCGCCTATCTGGGCGATATCAATCAAACCCCGAGCAGCGGATCGTTAACTCCGCCGGCTCAAGCCGTAGCATCTGTGGCCGAGATGGAGGAGTATCTTTTGGAGCAGCCGCAGGAGATGGGTTGGAGGCAATGCAGATGCCCGATGCCCGATGGCCGATGGCCGATGCCCGATTGCGGCATGGCAGCTCGACGAGTTGGCAAACAAGGCAAGAGTCTCATGTCCAGGCAGCCCGCTTTAATTAAAGCGAAGACAAAGGGTAAGCGCTGAGCGACAGCAGCCAGGAATGGAGTGCTCAAGCGTCTCGGTTTGGTCAGTAGGATGCCACTTGGCAATTGATCACAATTATGTCGCTGCCGCAGCGCCATATCGGGCGGAATAGTGGCCCCCCCAGCCATATTGGGCATCTTGGAAAATTCACATCAATTCGGTCAAAGAGTGCAAAAAGCTGGCAGCCAGGCAGTCAGGCAGCCAGGCGGGCAGGCAGTCCCCAAAGCCTTGGTGAAAGTTTCCAGCTCTGCTGGCATCATCATCATCATCGACGCTCAAAGTTAGTACTCCGGGGCAGAGCATAGATTCTGTTTGGGGCTTCGGTGTTTTTGTGTGCCAAACAAAAGCGGCGCACCAGGAGGAGGTGAAAAAAATGAAATAAAGTAAAGCATTAATTACTTCCGGAGCACAAGCAGCGCCGAAGCCGAAGCTGTGATCCATCCGAGAGCAAAGCCGGTTTTCTGGGCCCAGAAAAGACCCAAAACCCAGGCCAGGCAGCGGACCAAACCCTAAAAAAGGTCTCCCCCTTGTCAGCGGGTGTTCATCAAAATTCAATTCAGCACCGACTTTGGCCCGATCTTCGGTGCTTAACACAGTTTGTTAATCAGTTTTTTGTTCACATATATTGTATTTTCTTCGTTTTCGCCACAAACGACGACGATACGAGTAATGTGAAAATGAATTCCCGGCCCCAGAGTGGCCGAACTTCGGTTGAAAAACAGCAATATTACGAGCATATATACAAATGAGCATTATGACAGCAATGGCGCGGATTTGGACTCCGCTTCCAGAGACTGCTGACTTTTCGAAATCCATCTGCAACGTGCTGAGCCCCACAAAAACGTTGCCTCGCTTTGGTTCGGCTTGCTTCGGTTTTGGTTTGGAAAATTTCCGTGTTGTACTATATATTTTTCTAAAATCACTGCTCTGCTGTGCTGGGTGCTTTTCAGCTTTTTCTGGGTTGCGATGAAGTGCCTACATGTGTACACGATGTTGACGTCGAGGTGACTTTAGTGCTGCCATCAGCACAAGTCAACAACTACGGCTACACACGCAGCAAAGGTCGCCGGAGGTGAGCTGGGGGAGATAGACGTATAGTACGCGCAGATAGACTTTTGGTTTCTACAGATTCAACGGATTCTACAAAGGGCAAAGGCTTCCCCTCACTATGTTAAGTGTGTCTCAAATCTTCCGAGAACACGTTGCCGATGTTTCTGTTGCTGTTGTTGCGACGTGATCGCCATGACAATTTCTCAATTGTATTTTATTGAGTAAAGTATTGGCTGAGTGGCGCATAAGCTGCACATATTCACGTAGCCCATACATGTTCAATACCGATTCGAAGAGCCTTACACAGAGAAAAATCATTCTGTTCTGGTAAAATATATTCCAGCCTTGTCACTGGCATTTTTCAAATGGTTTTGGTAATAGACTTGTGCATGAATGCATCCAAAACGACAAATGAGTCACTCATTCTAGGTTGCGCACGCTTTTTTCATCACAGTATATTTGTTGTGCCATTTTCATCTGGCCTATAGAGTGTATGGTACAGTAAAGAATGGGTGCAGTATTTTTGAGAACACTACACAACTGTAAAGATCTGTAATTCTACAAATGAGTACATCTATTTGGAAAGCCTAACTTTAAGCACTCTTTGAGCACCAATGGTTTGCTACAATTTTGTTCTCTGCACTTGAATACATTTATAATCTTATGCAGCCACTCCCTCGTCAAATGGTCTTTTGGACTCTGTGCAATTGCCAATGTTTGTAATGCTTGTTATTTAGTTCATGTTCACTGCTCGACAGAGCCAGAGAATTGGCTTTCGATCTGAAAAGTATTCTGCCAGGCGCAGGGCTTGGAGGGCCCATCATAATCTGACATACTAATCGCTTTTCCAAGACCCGTTCCAAGAGCCAGACTCATTTGAATATCTTTTGAAATGTCGCCGAGATACGGAGTTCACTTAGCCATTGACACAACCGGAGGAGAGATCCCATCACTTCTCACATGCTTGGCGGACAAAAGACAGCAGACAGCCTGGGCCTGGGCCTGGGCTTATCTGCTTGGAGCGGTATTTGGAAAATTGAAAATTCCCTCCTCAAATTTGAATGGTGTCGCTTTTTGTCTTGTCGTTTCTTCATTAAATATTTCTTATTTGTCCGCTCATTGGGTATGCACGAGGGGAGTGGCTCTGAACATGCAACTGTCGCTGCTCAATGACAAAATTGGAAATAATTTGTTATGGTCGATCGGCCACTGAGGAATATTTATGGTATTATTAAAGGAGAAATTTCGAATTTGGTAAAGCGTGTTGGGTGCCGAGATCCCTTACCCGATTACCAAGAACTCTGCTGATGACACCAAAGGGCAAGTGCATAGGATGGCCATTAGCCATTAACCCTATTAACCCCAAGCCGCCGCCGCCTGCAGCATCATCATCAACCTCAAATTACTTCCGCTGCAGCATTCTGACGCGGCCAAAACAATTACTTGCCACATACGAGTGGAGTACGGAGTACGGAGCTGCATGTGGCTGTTTGTAATCTACGCGGCCAATCTGATGGCCCAAACAGGTACTGAAAACACACACTCCACACACGGCTGCGAGGGTATTGAAAGAGGGCCCACAGCCTGTCGCTATTCCATCATCGTAATTAGCGCGACGTCAACAAGAGCGGAAATTCCAGGCAGGAAAATCGCCTCGGATGCGGAGCATAACGATTTTCTTTAGTGATTTTTCCACACACACACACAGCCATGGACCAGCCCAACTGAACTGAGTGCTTCAATTATGGCCAGGCAATCCTGTGCGGAGGCAAGCACAAAACTGAAAAAAAAATAAAGCAACTGAAACCAGTCGATCGACACCGGATGGCCAGCGCCGGATGGGGCGGTCCATGCGGCAGGCTGGGGCTCGAGCGAGGGGCCAGTGGGCAGTGGATGGTGGCAATCGCTAGATGGGACATTCTGAAAGTTTTGTCATCGCTTTGCCAGGAAATGGGAACCGGCTCCATGTCAGATGAAGCGTGGGGACCGATAGAATAGCCAGAGAGCTGTTTGGAGATGTGAAACCCGTTCCGCCATAATTCATTTTTGGGCCAGGTCTAGCTTCCGCTGCGAAGGCCCTTTTGCAGAATTAAAAGCTAATTTTTGCTCCCATCAAAATGCCATAGGAACTCTGCCTAAAAGTTCTTTCTTATTTCTTTTTTTT
>JAJJHQ010011567.1:715566-742045 GCA_021223825.1 Drosophila ironensis
AATGATATTTTAACAAATAGGAACGCTGTAGTCAACATTTCTCGACAACGAGATACCATGTACTTTTTTTCGTTATCAAACATTCTTTATTTTTTTGTTTTTATTTTTTTTATAAAATATTTCACCAAATTTTTGTTTCCAAATCCATACATCTGCTCCAAAATATTACGAAACGTATTTAAATACCCACAACAAATAATAATATTACAGGTGAAAAGTAAAATATTCTGAAAGTTATTCCAAAACAAATATAGCTACGATATAACACCTTTTTATTTTTGAATAATAACTATATTTCATCACAAGAAAATCCATATTTTTGCTCCCAAATATTGCGAATATTCTTCAAAAACATACGGCTACCAAATAACACAAAAATATATTAGATACCAAAAAGTAATAAGTTAAGTCAATAACCTCAAGTCGAGATACTTTTCTATCTTGTAAACAAAATCGAGCGTATAAGCAATCCATCGGAAATTGAATGGAATAAGAAACCAAAGAGATGACCATTTACCGTTATGCTGCTCTCTCAGTCCCTCTCATGCGACACACTGCGATCCACAAACGCGAGCACGCACACAAACACACAAGAAAAAAAAACACAAAAATGCGCAAAACATCGCGAATTGTGCGAAAGATGCACTTTCAATCGCACGACGACCATCATTATGATAAACACTCATTGCAGTAGCAATTTAGCTAATTTTTAAGCGCGTTTTAAACAATTAAAGCGACGAAAAACGCGAACTAAAAGAGCGCAGATCGAAGCGAATCCTTGCTCCACTGAATAAATCCCGCCAACTGGTTGGCGGTTTTTTGATTTGCGCTCTCTTAGCAAGGTGGCTCACTCTCTTGCAAAAGGAAATTCTCTCTTGCAAAAGGAATTACACATGCCGTTTCCTTGGTATAAAAACGGCCCTAATATTAGCTCATACGCTAATCGGTGCAAATAAAACTAATGATTTTAGATACCTTTTTAAACTTCGGGTTCAATATGCAGCACCATTTTAAAAAAGTGAAACCTTTGCAACACCGGTTTCCAAGTTAAGCCGATAGCCGATAGTTTCACAGCAGTGCTGCAAAATAATTGGATGAATGTGATAGTCCTATCGATAGTTCCACTATCATTTAGCCGGTAAGCCCGTTCAATACAAGAACTTGAAAAAGAAATGTGTTTCAAACGCAATTATTAGGCGTATTGAGAGCGACCCCAAAACAATGAGCACTTTCGACGATGCCGAGGCAGAATCCATAGAAACAGAGCAGAAATACGCTCACCTGCTGAATGCAGACTGTAAGTTACATTTCAATCTTAATCCTTGCGAGAAACCAAAAGTTGATCTTGAATTTAAAGACTTCCAAACGGGCTTGGACAGCAGCGCCGAGAAACGCAACCGCTGGACCAACGCGGAGGTGGAGCTCTTCCTGGCCACCATTTCGCAGCTTAAGCTGCAATCGCAGTTGCAGAGGAAACGCAATGCCAAGGCCTTCAAGGTTATCGCAAAGGAGCTGGGCAGGCGGGGCTGCCCAAAGAGCGATCAGCAGCTCCAGGCCAAGCTTAGCCAGCTGAGGAAACAGTATTTGAGGTCCCGCAGTGGCGGTGAACCCTTCGAGCACTTTGAGGCCCTGCACGAGCTCTTCCAGGGCAGCGGCGCCTCCGATGTGGATGTGGAACCCGAAAGCGAGAGCGGGGAGGATGAGGACATGGCCGCCCTGGCCTCGGAAACCGAGGGAGATGGTAACAGACCTTGTTGACTCCTCAAATTTCCCTTTAAAACCCCCAAATCTCTATCTGCAGATGCTGCAAATGCCTCTTCCACGTCGATGCATGCGCGTTGCAAGTGGAGCGAGGCCGAGGTGGACTTGCTGCTGGAGCTCATCCACACGATGGGCCTTCGGGCGGCCCTGCTGAGCAAGCGGAATGCCAAGGTCTTCCGAGTGCTGGCCAAGGAGATGGCCAAGCGAAACTGCAACAAGGGCCCCGAAAAGCTGCGCATCAAGTTCCAGATGCTGCGGCGCATGTACAACAAGGTGAAGAACGGCACCGGCGAAACCTTCGAGCACTTCGAGGCCATGCGCCAGCTGCTCGATCCCACGCCCGACGAGGCCGCCGACGAGGAGGCGGAGGCCCACCTGAGCACCGGCTCGGAGAGCGAATTCAACGACAGCGACGAGGACGAAGGAGATTCCTCGCAACGGGGAGGAGGTAAAGACCATAAAGACAACACTACAGAATTCCTAAACCAAGAAATTGTCTCCCCATAGCCCACTTTTGGACCGACGAAGAGGTGGATGCCTTTCTTTTGATCATCCGCGACAACGGCTTCTTCCGGGCCTTGGACGGGTCGAGG
The DNA here is from genome assembly GCA_021223825.1 of Drosophila ironensis. Classification (NCBI taxonomy): domain Eukaryota; kingdom Metazoa; phylum Arthropoda; class Insecta; order Diptera; family Drosophilidae; genus Drosophila; species Drosophila ironensis. Next base: position 717,921 of record JAJJHQ010011567.1, read on the forward strand.
AAGCGCAACTTCCAGACCCTGGTGCACATCTCCGACATGCTGGCCAAGCAGTCCTTCAAGCGCACGCCGCACCAGCTGCGCAACAAGCTGAGGCTGCTGCTTAAGCGACACCGCGAGGCCAAGGAGCACGGCCTGGACAATGTGCGCATCCTGCCGCGCCACTTTGAGCTCTTCGATGAGCTGATCAAGGCGCCCCGGGAAAACCGAAAGATTGCCATCCCAAGAGCCAAACAAAGCCCTGCCAAACAGTACCCGACAAGTCCCAGGTCCAAGCCAAAGGATCGGCCCGAGAGCTGCAGCGACAACTCGAGCTCCACCTGCGACCTGCTGCGGGCGGCCGGCGAAAGCGAGGACTACGAGGATGCGTCCGCAGAGCTCACGCCCCTGGAAGCCATGGCCAGCATAATCGAGGGCCAGAAGCAGCTTCTGGGCCAGGTGAAGGCGGCCAACGAGAGCTTCCTGCGACAGCAGCGCATCCAGCAGCAGGAGTTCCTCGAACAGGTCAGCGAGTTGATGCGGCGGGATCGCGAGGAAACCTTCCGCCGGATCAGGGAGATGATACCGCCCAAGTAATCGAGAACTGGAGAAGCACTGGAGCGTCTCAAGCTTCTAAAACTTTTATTGAATTGAATTCGAAGTTATTGCAAAAAGTTGTCATTATTTATAGATAGTATATGCATGTTGTATTCTATCATATCATATCGTGTGTGGTGTTGTTTCATTTGTCGTGTGTCTAGGCTGAATTTGGGCTGGAGTTACTCGCAATTCGCAATAGTCCTACGATTTATCTAGGATTTGTATAGTTATATACGTAATTTTGAAAGATTCTCTTTGTTATTTTGATATGCTACATTTTTAGTTTTCGTTATACTTGGGATTAAGTTAACAGTTGGATTTCTTGTTGGTTTAACATTAAGCGGAAATGCTTGTAATCTTTGGGTTTCGTTTCTCGTGTTGTCTGTATACACATATGTATATTTATATATATATTTGTATATTGATCGTTTTACAACAACTAAGCAAGCTCGTCATCAAAAAAATTGTTGTGTTGCACTCGAAAAAAAACCCGAATAGAGACATAACTAAAATGCTGCTGCTGATCTGATACGATCTCTGCTTGATATATTATTTTATATTATTATGTGTATGTTCGTTACGTTACGCTCAGGCACAAAGTGTAAATTACAAATATCTTCCTCCGCGTCTCTCGAAAACCATAGGGAAACACAATCAATCAACGGATTCTCTTATTTGTTTTTCATATTTGGTGGTTAATTATTATTGCATTCATTCTCTAGCGGAGTGTGTGGTGTGGTGTGTTGTGTAGAGTGTGGAGTGTTTTTGTGTCTCTTGGAGCACGGCTGAAAGCTTGGCTTGACTTGGCTTGGCTGCTGCTTCTGTTTCTGCTTCTGCTTTATATTTAGTATGTATTTCTCAGTGTGGTAACAACAATATTTATAACAAGGTGTGTCTGGCAATTATGCGCGGCTGCAACAATCTAAGAGCTGACCGGCTCGGGCAGTGGGTTCTCGGTGATGCGAATCTTGTTGCTCTGTGTGCCGTAGTACAGGGTGCCCGACGTGTCCGTGGTCACATAGGCACGGTTTCCGTTGCCGTTGCCATTTCCATTTCCATTGCCGGATCCATTGCCATTCTCCATGTCCAGCTCCTCGTCCCGGCCCTCCCGATCCTCGGCATTGTTATTGTCCCCTTGGCTGGTGGTGCAGTTGATGGCCGTCTCCCGGAGGCGGTTGCCCACCCGAAGGCTCAGCTGGCGTTGCCGGTCCCGCTCCCGTTCCCTTTCCCGCTCGCGCTCCTCCATGGCCTGCTGCTGCTGCTCCCGGAAGTTGGCGAAGAAGATCGACGAGTAGGTGTGGTATTTGGTGCCACACGGCGAACTCGCTGGCGTCGACAGCGGCGTTGCTGTTCTCGCCGTTCGTTGTTGTTCGTTGTTCGTTTTTTATTTTATATTTTTAGGATTTGTTGGGGTCGGTTGTTGTAGTTGGAGAGTTGTAGTAGTAGTTGTTGATGTACATAGTTGTTGTTGTTGTTGGGGGGAAGGTAGTAGTAGTTTGGCTTTTGTTATTTACGTTATATGTTACTATTGAACATGTAAGTTGTTGGTTGTTCTTGATGGGTGTTTATCATTTATACACTTTCTAAAGGCTGGGCTGCTGTTTTTTTCTTAAATGTTTGGTGTGCGTGTAGGTTTGTGTGTGTCGTGTTGTGGCACGGTTGCGCTTTAAAACTAGAACTCTTAAGTTTTCTTAGATTACATTTTGATAGACATTGGTCTATGATAATACTTTCCATTATAACTTGAAATTATACAAAATTCTTGGAGTATTTCTGTTTCACAGATGAAATACATATCGCAGAACTTATACAAGCTTGTGACGTTTCCTTGTACCCAATAATAAAGTAGATGAAAATGTATTTGTATCTTTATGTGGTATGTTAGGTTTAAACCTACATATATTTATTTAATTATTATGTTTCCAGCCAAAATTAACCCTTCATTTAACTGAGTTTTCCCTTCATTATGGATAAATGCATAAAATTGAATCAAATCTTTTCAGTTTCTATTTGAAATGCAAATACTAAGTTAATTTATACTTCACAACCTATATAATATGAAAAATCCTCATAAAATTACAGCGACAATACAAGTTAACTTAATTAAATTTGATTTAAAAAAAAAAACCCTATGGAATACCGAGATTTAAAGCGCAACGAGTGCCCGTGTTTCTGTCGTTACTTGCATGTTAGGTGGTGTTTTGTGTGGTGCATTTGGCATGATCGGCGATGAAAGCGGCGACAATTTGCTGCTGCTTTGGCAACTATTTATCATTATTATTGTTCTTGTTTTGTTGTAGCTGTTGTTGTTGTTGTACTGGTTGGATGGACGAGAGAGAGAGAGAGATGGAGGAAAGGAGAAGGAGGCTGATTCGATGTTCGGTGGTGATCTGATCGATGGCATGCGGATGCTGTGGGTGGCGCCACCTGTTGCTGGCACATTGCTGGGGATGCTGGAAAGAGAGGCGCGCCCGGACCCGAAACTAGTTCCGATATTGCTAACAAACTCCCACCGACCGTTACGCACCGTTACGCTGGATTTTATTTCGAATTCTCAAATATACAACAAAAGCTTACACTCTCAATTATATCGTTTCGTTCATTTTTTTATCTTTTGGTTTATTCAGTTTTATATATCGTATCGTATGATAAGTGTATGCATGTTATTTTGTATATAATGGCCTTGTCATGTATGTATATTTGTATAAAGTGTGAATAAACTTATTGCTTCCATACAATTTTAAGCTGCGTTGTGTAAAATGTGTCTTGTTGTTGTTTTGGGGTGAAAGCAGCGCAATTTCGCAGGTACAGCCCCCGACTTTTAGCGACAGGCGATATTAAGGACATGGACAAGGACAACACAGGCGTTAAGTATGTAAAAGTAAATATATATATATTTATGCATGTAGACAACAAATGAAACGGAAATCTGTTGCTTGCAACCCCACACTCTCGCTTACAAACTAAAATTCGTATTAATTACAAAAAGAATAATTCAACGTAATCAAGAGCAACCAAAAGACAAATCACAGAAGCGGAGAAACCAAACTAGACAGACATCCACTATTGTTTTCAGTGTTGCCATCGAAAAGCAAAGAGCGCCAACTTGTTGCTGTCGAAAAAAGCCCATTTTTTAAATGTAATATTGCAATATGTCTGGGTCTGTGGTGTGGTGGTTCTTGTTGTCGTGGGGTGGTATTCTGTTGTTGGTTTGGTGATCATCCAATTTGGTGATGCCCCCCCCCAGGAAAGTTGGGGCTGTGCCGTTGTTGTTGCCGCCGCTGCCATCGCGTTGTTGTTGCTCTCTCCACTCGCCCGCGTGCAACGCTTCACTGCACGCTTAGCTCAATTTGCGTTGAACTGCTCCGACTGGCCGCCGAGATTTTGCGCGCCAACTTTTGCAAAGTGCCAACAGCTTTTTTTATTGGGAGGTTTTCGAAACAATTTGTTTGTGGTTGTTGTAGTAATTGTTGTTGAATGTTGATGTAGTTGTTGTTGTTGTGGTGGTATTTTGTTTGTCAATTTGCGTGTAAATAAATAAATCAAATAAAATGTCAAATAAATAAAAGAGTTTCTCGGTTTTTGTTCACCAACAAAAGTCGTGGTGTGCTCAACTGTACGTGTGTGTGGTGTGTTTGGAGTGTTTGGAGGGGAAAATCAAAGATCAGTGGGAAAGCGAAAGCGCATCAAGTGCCCAGCTACGGAAAAGCAAACTACGTGTAGGCAAGCGAGTCCAAGACATAGTTCTTTTGTGTTATCAAGGTGTCTGGGGGTCATAAAAAACCAAAGAAAATGTAAAGTTTACCCCAAAACACCTGCAAACCACAAAAGTGTCTTAGCCAGCCCGTTGTGTGGGAGGTTGTGTGTTTAGCGAGTGTAACTACTTTGTCTATATAACTTTATTTACGAATGTTAGTTTTAATTATTGTAATAATTAATTAGCTAAATGCATTCCAACTAGATTTCGGGTTTTCGTTTCTGTTTTTGTTGCAAATTTTGTTGGGTATTTTACTGCTTGCTTGTGTGACTTTCAGGTGGCAGATCTTCCTACTGAGGTTTCTCGGACACTACGTGTTGTGTTTTGTACAAATATACATACCATATAGACACGATTTTATAGAGAGTATATATTTATTTGTTTGCCGAAATTATAGAGACAGAACGCGAACGGTTATTGGTTGATTTGTATTATTTTTGTTAGTTTTCGGAGGGATTAGAAACCAATTTCGAAAAGAAAACCAGAATTAGAATAGAGTTAGGTCGAACACAAAACAGAAAACAGAGAAAATCGTTGGTGAATGCGGCAGAGGAGACCAGGTCGATGGTGGATTGAATTTGACCATGAAATCGAATATGAAGGTCGCGTGTGCAAAGTTATGGAGTCATGGGATGCGGGGGAAGCGATTTATCGATTGAAGTTGCAATTTCGTGTGGCAGATTTGTTTGTATATATAGATATAAATATATATTTTTTTCATTTTGATTAGTGTTGCATGTTGTTCGGTTGTATTTCGTATATTTCGGATATATATTTTTTGTTTTTGTATGTTGGTTTAGCAAAAACAAGCAGTTTTGGAGAAAGGAAAAAGAAATGAAAAACAAAGTAATGAACATCTTGAAACATCTTTTCTTGTTTTGTTGTTGGTTTTGTCGTGGATGCAAAAATGCTTATTGGTAACTGGTGTGGGCTATATTTATATATTTTTTGGGTCCTAACTAGAGGCGGAAAGGGGTTCAAAAGTCCAGAATAAAGTGTGGTGGTATGTTTCGAGAAAGTAAACGCTTGATTTTCAACAACTTTTCGATTTGTTTTTATTTTGAAATACTTTGCGTACAAATACTTTTGGTTTATCAACACAAACATGAATTTTGGTTTTGTTTTTGTTTTGCTTAATTTCTTCGTATAATTAGCCAATTTAAAAATATAAAATTATGTTTTGCACATTCAATACTCAGTTTTTGGTTTCATTTTATTGCATCTCAAAAAGCTTTTGATTCTCAAAGATATTCAGTAAAAGCTAAGATCAGATTCAGGTCGGGATCGTTTGTGTCTTGAGTGTGTGCGTCTGATTTGAATAATTTGGGGAATAGGCTGGGGGAATCTCCGGGGAATTGAACTGAACTGAACTGAAGCTAGGGGGGAGGGAACACATCATCTTCTAGATGAAACTGCTAAGCTTCTCATTATCCCAGGCGCTGGGTCTGAAGTACTTGACTAAGATAGGTTAAGGTTTAGTTCTTGGAGGATAGTTTAAGTAGAAATGGTGAAAGTAGTAGGGTAGTAGTTATAGTAGGGGGTTAGGTTAATAGTAGGGATTAGAGACAGAATGGGTACAGTAGATTGTTGAGATTGTAGCAGAGATTGCTTAGGTTGAGGTTGAGGTTGAGAGATTGAGGTTGTTCAGTTGTTGTAGCAGTTGATGTTGCTGTTGTTCTAGTTGTTGTTCTTGTGGTAGTTGGTTGTTCTTGGTTGTAGTTGTGGTTGTGGTGGTGGTTGTGGTGTGTGCGGTGTTCTAACACTTACCGTAGCCCTCGCCCTGCAAGAAGAGCCGGAAGGCTTCGGCCAGCTTGGCCGGCTGCTCCTCCAGCACCAAAGCGCAATCGGAAATCTGCAAAAGAACGCAACGTTAGAAACACAATTCACAAGCAATGCATGCACAGGCGGTTGAAATAATGAAAGAATGGGATTTCCCTGCTGCAACACATCTTTTACTATTACAACAGCATGGACAGGTAAACAGAAATTGTGCAGAAACCTTCATCCAGGATGAGTTTGTGGGATCCAGGCGGCCGTTGAAGGTGACCGTGTCGTCGACGTGCGGCGATAGCGATCCCGTGATATTGATCACCGGCATCTTCAGCGTGGTGGCCGCCGTCTCGGTTCCCGGAGTTCCTGGCGGAGTGCGCGCCAGGTGCAGGTCGTTGCGATGGATGTACGCATTGATCAGCATCGCCAGGTTGGTCGGATTCACGGCCCGCTCAAAGTGCTGCTTGTACATCTGCACCAGATCGTGGTTGCGCTCCTCCGGATTGCGTCCAAAGTGGTGCCACATCAGGTAGTCGATCACGCCCTGTGTCATGCCCTTGGTCCGCAAGAAGCGGGCATTGAAGCTCTGGTAGCCCCACTCGATCCAGCCAGGCTGCGTTGACACACAGTTGATCAGGCACAGTGCGCCCACCTTGTCCGGATGGGCGTGGGCAAACCGGGCGAGAATATTCGCTCCGGCTCCCACGCCGAAACCAATCACCGACTTCAGGCCAAAGTGGGACAGCACGAACAGCAACTGGGCGGCCAGCTCATCCATGGTTGGGTACACGTAACTGTGGGAGAGGAAATCACTTAGATAATGGCAACTTAAACGAAAGTGTTCCCTAGACAAAATGCTACTAAGCCAAAGTAACGAAGGAAACTGAATTACTAGAACGCTTTAAAGAGATTAATAATCCTAGAACGATTCTTACTCCTCTGGCAAAGTAGGGGCACCCTCTTCCTGGCCAGGGGCAGTCACATGGTACACACAAAAGTTCTCCAACAGGCCCCGCATCACTGGAAAGTTGAAGAAGCCAGCAAAGCTGGTGGCATCTAAAAGGGAGGCAGGCAGGCAATTCATTAAATACTTCTCCCAACCTATTGGCGATTTGAATTACTCACAGTTCAGGCCCAGATCGTGGTAGGTGACAATGGCCGGCTTGGCCGTATCGCCCTGTATGGCCACGTGAACATCGCCCTTGTCTGTGGGGACGCGGCGCTGTTCGCAGGCCTCCAGGATGGATCCTCGGGCATTGGGGAATTGCAGCTGCACGGAGCGCAGTTCGATGTCGTCCATGGGATCAACGGGCATGGTGCTGTGGGGACCAATACAAAACACATTAATGAATTACCAAAGCGAGGGTGGGCCCTAGATTGGATCTTGTTTTAAGTGGCGGCATCAGCAGCAGCGGCTTGGGCGGCACTGGCATCCTGTGAGTCTTGTGTTTCGAGTGGTTCTTGCGGTTTCTGCAACCCGGTTAGGGTATCTCTCGTCTATTTGGCTAAAGGCTACGGATCGGACGGGTATCTGTATCTGTCAGGCATGAGTTGATCGCGCTGCTCGACTACTCTCTATATAGTGTTACATGATGCTCGAATGCACAACTCAAAGAGGCAACAAATCAAACATTCGGAGATAGAAAACATTTTGGATGCTGTTAATGGGTTGCTTGGGGGGTTTAGTTTCGGTTTCACAATTCAATTCTAGGCAAAAATTACTTACAAACTAAGTTGTTGTACTCGTAAATCAAACGCTATGTGACATGTTAATGATCAACTTAAGATTGTAAATCGAAACGAAAGTAAAAAACTCTAAACTCGTGTTGTGTGAGAGTGTTTAATATTGTCCAGGTGTTTTATTTATCCAGGTGTTTTGGTGTTTGCTGTGGGTTGGTTTGGGTTGGGTTGGGTTGTGTGTGGTGTGGCACATATATCTTACAGGGCAGACTAGGGGGGCCTAATTACATGGTTCCCTGGGCTGTGGGTTTGTAGTTGTCGTTTCGGACATTTGTTCGGCGGTCTTTTGCTTACCCCAGCAGGTGTGCCTCCTCGGCAGTGTGTGTTGGAGCTGACGGCATCTTGGTGGTCAGTGTCTTACCGGATTTGTCGCGGTCTCTGAAAGAGATTCTATGAGCATGCAAGCAAAGAATAACCAAAGGAACACAAAAATCGAGGCAAGTTTTTGGCAGACTCTTTTCCAAATCGGCAAAAAACTTTCACCATACATGTGTGTCGTATAATTTTAGGTATATTTTATATTTCTTTTTCTTTCTTTCATTATTTGGGTGGCAGGTTTTAAAGAGATCTGAAGAGAGTTTTGTACACAGGACAGATATATATAAAAAAAAAAACACAGACACGTGAGGAGAGAGCGTAGCGTATAATAGAGCTATTTTGCCGGCTTGCTGAGTGAAAAGGTGGCGGAGCGGGGCAGTGGGGCAGCGGGGGCCCCAAGGTCCCGGGGTCCTTACGTAAAACGTAAGCGAATGAGTCACGCAATGTCATTCGGGGTAAATGTCGATGGATGTAAGCGATGTATGAAAATGGCGAGCGACAAACAAGTGGCGCCAGCAAAATGAGACCAGCTGGCATACTAATTTGACTTTGTGTCCTTATCCACCTTCCTCCCCCCGCCCAGGACGAACATAACCTCGTACCTCAACGCGCAAATAAAACAGGAAAAGCGTGGAAAGAACGGAAACGCCAGGCGGGAAACTTTTGTTTACCTACTCGCTGCTCCTCTGGAGCCAACAAAAAAACTTTTACTGCTGGGACCGACCGAACTCAATTAGTTAATGCCGTAGAGGTGCGGGCGGTACGAGAGTTCATTATCCTGCAGCATATACTCGTAGGAGGCCAGGTCAGGGCTGTTTTCATTATCACCTTTAATTGGTTACGTGATTGAGCCTGTAAGCATCCCAGCGAGAGTAATTGCATAAGAGGTGCTTATGACAAGGGAAAGTTAATGGGCCGATAAGGAAAACTCTGGGAATACCTCAAGAGTCCTAGAACTTTAAGGTATAGTACTTTCCCTACATATTTAGCTGACTAATTGCAGGCTTTCGACGTTTCCCGGTGAATCTATTATTAATCTGACCAATCAATTTCAGGAAAGGAAAGGAACAACACGCACATGAGACCCCCAGGGGGACGGAAAAAGCGGAAAAATTGAAACGGAGTAGCGTATGGGGGATTATTCCTGGTAATCAGATGTTTGTACAAGCTTTTTATTTGCTTTCTTCGCATGATACCCACCCGTAATTTACAGGGAATAATAACAAAGAGCGCCCAGCTTAAACCGGTCGCGCTGGGCTTTGCGAGTGACCGGTTAGAACCGCCCGGTATCGGTTACGTGTTTGCGTACATACAGAGAGATATAGTAAGTGCAATGCACTCGCCATAAGAAAGTAAATAGGAACAATCTGGAGTCGGGAATGCGAGCGGAGACAAATAATATTCACATACTCGCCGTATAATCTCGGCTGCTAATATTAATTGGACAAAATCCCGGACCGGGAGCCACTTACAAACGATGTCAGTGTCTGCGGAAATATTAATTAAAACCACTTGAGATCGCCGGCAATTGTAAATAATCGTGAACGCTACCAGAGTATGAATAATTTAAAGAGTGTCCGCAAATAGAACGAATTTGGGTCGCAGCCGGCGACCAACTGAACGAGAGAGACTCTTCACCCGATTTCGGTTTAGTTTTCTGGGCAAGTCGGTTGTGGGTTCTGTTTGCACAGCTCTTCGGGGGCTTGTTGTATTGACAAAACTGCAGAAACTGCAAACTATGGCGTGACCTTGGGCCATGGCTAGCCAGGTAAAAAGTTAAATATCCGGCTCTATCTTTTCTCGTTCACTGTTCACTGAATTTTTAAATGCTCTATCTCGGGGGCTGTCAAGACTCTAATTATAACTCTAAGCGGAAGCTGCGTATTTCTTTATCCCCAATTTCGGATGATGATGATGTAATGCGAGTGAGCGATGCAAGGCTGTAAGATATACTTCACATATATACACACTTAATGCTTCGTTCTATTGGCCAAATTAAATGAAACGCAAAGTGCCTTAGGTAGAAAAGAAAAGCCAAGACGAAAATATGGGAATTGTAACTAAAAAACAAAAGCTCACAACAATGGCAACAACCACAGACAATCCAAAGCAAGAAAAGCAAAAACAAACCGTACGGGTGGACATGCAATCGCAATTAAGCTTTAAGGGACAGAGGGTGCGAGTTTGTGTGGTGGCAAGAAGCAAGGCTTTGATGTTCGCCGTGTTAATGTAAGCTACACAGAGAAATGGAATAACAAGTAATCCTAACACATATGCCTACAAAGTACACATATTTTAGAGACAAAAAGTGAGCTCAATCTTGGGTTTCTGAGTCTTTAAGGGACCAGGAAACTTGGAATAAACAGAATCGTAATGTATACTTCTAAAAAAAATAATCCTAATACATATACCTACAAAATACACCAATTTTAGAGTCGAAAAGCGAGCCCAATCAAGGATTTCTGAGTCTCAAAGGTACCAGGAAACTTGAAATAAACAGAATCGACCTGTTGTATATTGAACATTATATTTGCTTTTTAGGAATGGCACCAACATCCCCAGAATAATAGGTTTACTTGGGTTTACTTATTTATAAAGTTTGGTAGAAATGAAAAAGAATCGTATTTGCCGGATAAACAGAGCCAAGTTCCTGGTAGTAACTATACATCGTGTTTACTGATCCATAAAAACAAGTTACTAACAAATATGAGTGCATTGATTTCTTCTTCCTAGAAATATTTTTATCCATATTTTATATGGGGTTTACTGAACCCTAAAAACAAGTTATTTCAAGTTATATTTTGAAGTTTCTCACTTGAAATGCGAAAGGATCTTCCTAGAATATAGATAGTTCTTCCCCGAAAACATTGTTCATCCATATTCGCTATTGGTCTATCTATTGAAAGTTACTGCTTCTGGGAATATAGTATGGTATAACTTCCTGGTGGCACTTTCTCTGTGTAGCAACCAATGGGGCATTTGGTTGATTTGGTAGTGCTTGCACGGAGCAATAAATAAGGGCCGGAGGAGTGATTAAGAGTGATTGGCGGCAGAGTTCGCCGTCCGGGTGGAATGTTAACATGAGGAAGGTGGATAGGTTGGTGGGTTGCTGGGTGGGTGGGTGGTTATGTGGACTTACCTGGCGCCACCAACGATGACCGGCTGGCGCTCCGAGCGGAGCAGCTCCTCGCTGCCGTCGCCGGGCGAGGACTTGATGGCCTGGCCAATGGCCCTCTTAACGCTCTCGAAGACGGAGGGCGGGGCCGTGGGCTCTGTGGTCGACTGATAGATGGCGGTGCCGTTGCCGTTTACGGCCGGCAGGGATACATATCCGCCCTCTGACTGAGGCATGCTTTATTTTTTTTTAATCTTATTTATTTATCGAATCTCTATATGTACGTATGCGACTCGCTATAGCAGCTAGAATTTTGCGTCTGCTCGGCTTTACTGGAGTTCAAATACTTAGCTTGCTGTGGCTCTGATCGAAAGGCAACACAAAACTGAAACGTCCACTGTGCATGCAAAAAGTGGTTCGTGGTTTTGCGTATTGCTGTGTATTCTTGGGTGCGTGTTTTGTTGTTTGTTTTTCATTGTTGTTGTTGATTAATTGTATTTATTTTTGTTGTTGTTGTGATTTTATATTAACAATGCATTTCATTCATCAGCGTAGCCGGCAGACAGACAGACATTTTATGTTACAAAAGGCAGACCCATACATTTTTGCGTCAGTGGCAGCGGCAGCGGCAGATTCACAACGTCACAAAACATAAATCATATTGGAAATAAAGAAGAGAAGAGTACACAAATTAAAATAACAAAACAAAATAATGATGATGAGTTTGAGTCACAGGAAAACCATTTTTTAGGGGAGGCCCACCTCAGCATCAAGTGATTGACATGGTTAGTAAGCAGCAGCAGCAGCGAGCCACTACAGTGAGGCCACGCTGGGACGAAGCACGCAAAGTCGAGTCATAAATGCTAAATCATTTAAAGAAGCCATCGATTTGGATTAAGCATCTACAATACCAAATAATATAAAGCTCTCCCTAAACCTATTTAATCCTTACAATTGTAACAAATTGATCATCATGACCCTAATGAGTTTTTCTTTCTAGAAATAAAACTTTGACAAAGCACCGAAAAGTAGAGTTATAAATGTTAAATCTTTTAAAGAATCTATTAAATAAATGTATAAAATAAGCAACTTCATTTATCTAATTAAGTTAAAGCTATTTCTATCCATAAAAATGTTATTGTCCATATAACCTGTATTGTCCATAAAAATTGTATTGAAAATTATTGATCATCAGGACGCCTAAGATCTTTATTAACTTTCTGTATTTTCCTTTCTAGAATCTTTTAAAGAAACCATGGTTTTTGGTTGAATACATTTAATGGGATTAACACTAACAAAACTAATTAATTTAAAGCTGTTCCTTTACCAATTAAATCCATAAAAATGTATTGCAAGATGTAGATGTTGATTATCTAAAGAACATTATTGACTTTTTGTGTGTTTCTTTCTAGAAGCAACTCTTTTACAAAGCAGTGGAGTCATAAATGTCAAAATATTTTAAAGAAGCCATCAAACAAAGCCAATGCGAAGAGCAACTACAATAGTCACTAATGTAAAGCTGTCTCCATACAAATTTAACCCATTAAAACTGTATTGCAAGATGAGCAGAACTTTATTTAATCTTTGTACGTTTCTTTCTAGAAGCAGCATTAAACATTAGTCATTTTGAGTAACCTAAACAAACTGAAGACCACAATAAACATGCGCCATCGTTGGCCAAGTGCCACTGCACTGGAAACCGAGCTCGGGCGTCAATGTTCGTACTTGAAACAAAATATGCAGGCCAAGCCGCAATGGGAGGAAATGGGAGAAGACCTGGGGCGGCTGGATGGAAGCGGGGGATGTGTGGCAGGGGGGGGGAGAAGACTGCAGCCCCACATTGGGGTAGCACATATGCATTACATTAACCCAGTTTGGGGCCAAGGGTTGAGGCCTGCTCTCCACGTGCCCTGGCTTTCGGCCAAAGTGGAACAGAAGCATGAAAATTTCACACATGCCCAGGAGGCCGAGATAGGGACTTTTTTAATTTTTGTCCGCCTTTTTTTCTTTATTTTTTTTTGGGAGCTGATTAAGTACGTCACCCCGAACCGAACCGAATTTATCAAGCAGTAATCACAGCAGACAGCAACAAAGAAACTGCACAAGCTACAAACAAAAGTGCCCACTCCATGGCTATGACGCAGCCCCGCAGATACAGATAAATGTATACTATAGCTACTATAGCGATGTGTAACCGAACTGTATGAGTTCAAACAGCAAACAAAACTCGTTATGACTACCCATATTATTTTATTATTTGCGTCTTAGCTTTTAGAACCCAACAAAGCTGCCTGGGTTCGTTTCTAAGCCGCCGGACCACGGTGCGTATGATGAACGAGGCAACCGGGACAGCAAAGCAAGGAAAATATAACGATTTTAGAGTTTTATTATACAGAAGCCAGCGGCTAAAGTATTTTATTGGTCATTACCCAATTCGGCTGCAATAATATCTGCATAATTTTCCCATTTTTAAAACAGAAAACGAAAAACTTTTCATATAAAGAAACAGCAGCACTGGGCAGTCAGTCCAAGGTGGCCCCTCACTATCTTATCTATGTTATGTAGCTATCTGACGGATTTTTAAGAGAAATATCTCTACAGAATTCATGAAAAATTCACATACTCTGTGACAATCAAGGGGTATGGAATGAACATGTATACAGCGCTTTCATCGATAAAATCATGACTATAATAATGGCAGTTTTATTATCCCACAAATGCACATGCAATTGAGTTTAGAAGCCATTAGCATGTTATTTTCCTACCGACAGAGCTTAGGCCGGACCTACTATACATTCCGAAATCCCAACCACCCCCAAAAAACCATCCCGTCGAACTCAACTTTGACCTTTCGTGGGCGATTTATGGGCGCTGATAAAGTTGCGCCTGCACTTTTCACCTCGCCAACACGAAATGATATAATAACTCGCACAGCAGCGGAGTATTCAGATACGAAAAAATATACCATCATGTGGGAGAGAACTATGTGGTGTATTGTTCCAGGTGGAATTACTCCGGAACGTAGGGGGGCAGGCACCAGGCGATTTATCAACGACCGCATCTGGGGCACTTCAATTCCAATAATTGCAGGCCAGCAGCGTGTGCCATTTATGGCGAATTATTCATAATTGCGATTGCACGTGAAGGAGGACGACGAGGAGGCCCCATGGAAATTAGCAATCGACGAGACAAAGGTAGCAGGGAAAGTGTGTGACGTGCCCTGGGTACTGCTTTTTCCGGCCGTATGCCGAAGGAGCGCAGCACGGAATATCGACAATTTGGCAGGTAGCCCTTGGCAACCGTTGGCAGGTCAACGGGCAACAACAAACCAAAAGGTTTACAGGAGTCACATTCCTTGGCTCAATTCATTCGCTCGGCAGGCAGATATCTATAGGATAGAATGTGGTGTAGGTGTGCAAAGGGATTTTACTTATTTAAATCCCTCAAATTGAGATTTTCCAAAGGCATTTCCTTTTGAGGGATTCCTTGGCAAATTCCGTATAATAAGGATTATTGAATTAGGACTGGGCAGTACCTTCAGAAAGTCAAAACAAAGGGGTCTATTTCCCGACTCTTTCCTATTGACTGCAATGATTTTAAGTCCTTCGAGGATACCGCCGCCTAGGGAGACAGGGAGATCTTTCTGTGCTCTACAGAGAGATAAACTTGATATATAATACAGGTTCCAGAGGCTTTCCTTTTGAAGGATTCCTTGTCCTCATAATAGGGATTATTGGATAAAAACAAGGTGTTATCTTCAGAAAGTCAGGACTTTTGAGGCAAAACAAATGTGGAAATGGGACAATTTTCTTCCTGAAAGGACCTCCTAATGACATGTTTGCAAACTACTTCCCGCATAGTTTCTATTGAATGCTATGGTTCCGAGTTCTCTACAGGCAGGTATCATTATTATATGCTTTAGGTTTAAACTTTAAAGCGATTTTACTTATTGAAATCCTCAAATTGAGACTTTATAGAGGCATTCCTTTAAGGGATTCCTAAACCTTATAATAAGCTTTATTGAATAGGGTCTTTGGAGCACAGAAAACCACGACTTTTGAGGTAAAGAAAAACATGGAAATGGAATCAATTGGGTTTCCGCAAGAACCTCCCAGAGCAGTGTTTGCAAAACTATTTCCCGCCTCGTTTCTATTGACTGCAATTTGTCCGGCCCTTCAAGGATATCGCCTTCTATGGAGACAAATTTGCGAAAACAGAAATTATTCAAATGTTCTTGGTCTCCTTGACTGGCTAGGGGGGCAGGTGGGTTTTGGAGGGCGTGGCAGGGGCAGGGACAGGGGCTGGGGCAGGCAGCGCTAGCAAATCACATAAAGGAAATGTCACGCTATGCCAGGCCGCAGGCCAACAGGGACAACAGGCAAAAAAAAAAAAAAAACGAAAACTAGATGGCAGAAAACGAAGAAAATCACACGCTCAGAACGTCAGAATGTTGTTGCAGGATGTGAGGATATGGGGGCGTGGCAGTTGGCTGTTGGCGGTGCAGGTTGCCCCACTGTTACGTGTTTGCAATCGATTTGAAAGTTACATAAAAACAGAGCCGTGCCGCCGAGTGAGAGGCAAGAGTTGGTAAACACCTGACGGATGGACGGAAGGACGGACTGACCGACCGACCTACCGACCGACCGACCGGACGGCGGCAACAACAAAGGCTGTAAAAAAACGGCTACAAAAAGCAGCAACAAGGCGCCAAAAGCAATTTGTGAGCCCGAACTTTTCGTTCTGTTTGACTTGCGGTTTTCCCCGAGTGTTGTTTTCTCGGTTAAACTGACCTACGCATCAAATATGCAGGAAAGTTAAACAGGCGCCGCCAAAGCAAAGATATATAATTTTATATATCTCGTATATACGTTGAGAGATAGCAACAAACGCTCGCCGAGGAATAGCGAAATAACGAATAACGAAAATTGCTGGCGATGGCGCCGACAGGTTACAGTGGGGCCATCAAAAAAGACCACCCAACTCCCAACCTCCCACACTGCCACTGCCACTGCCACTTCCACACCCAGCGAGCACCGCCAAGAGCAATAAAATTTCACAAAACAGCAAATAACAAATGTCTGCAGGAACAGTGAGCTCCTCTGCGGAAGGTAAGCCAATTACCGGGCCACCCAAAAGGGTAACATCCAATTGTTTGATCGCAAATTGGGTTCACAGGACGTTTTGAGTTGAGAGGTGTCTTTTCTTTGGTAAATATTGTGCGCAAATTCAATCTGATTGTTGAAAATCTTGTCATGTTCCCTGAATTTCGGGTTGAAGTATTATTTTGGGGCGGGCTTTACTTTGAGTCTTTTCTTTGTAAATAAGGTTACTACAATCTGGTTTTATGGCATTTTAATCTTCTTGATGTTCAAATTGAATCATAATTATCACATTTTGGGTTTACATTCTCTCTTTGTTCTGAGGTGTTAATATAAAGAGTCTTAAAAGATTATAATTATTCCTTTGACTGTAGCCAAAAGGTTCTAATCGGATTTTTCAATATGTTCAATCCTTTCACCGTTTAAAACCTAAAACTTTTTAGGTTCACGTATTATATTCCACTGGACTCTAAAAATTGTCCGGTTTTTCTTAAAACTGGACAGTTTTGTAGGTATTTTAACTTGAGACCTATTTATTAATTAAACAAATTTCCAAGTGGCAGGTTTTTTGATGTCTTGAACTCAAGCCTCAATAATTTTTGGGTGTAGGGTTTGCTTAAACGGTTTTACCAAATTGTTTGGATATTTAAAACACTAAGATTCATGTTAATAACAAATTCTAATTACAACAGCAGGCTCTAGATTTAAGGTTTCACCCAAATATATATTTATGTAATTTTCCATGCACAACTCTTTAGATTCCCAGGACATAATTTCAACCCATTTATATGGCCTGTAGGGGAAACTGTAATGGGGCTTTTGCGGGAGGCTTTACTGTGGCAGCTGCTGAAATGATTGCGGCGAAGTTTGCTGGAGGTCGTTTAGAGTGGAAAAGCTCGCAGAGAGGGAGAGACAAAGGGAGAGAATTGGAGAAGAAGGAGCAGGAGCAGGAGCAGGACGGGGAAAAGGACAGGGGGGAGGAGAGAAACGTTGGCATTACGTCAGAGCCAGAAGCCATTTGGGGCTTGTCAAAAATTAGCAGGCAGGCAGGCGGGAGGTGGGAGGTGTGAGCCCCAAAAGTAACCCAAAACCGAAGAGAAAATGAAAACAAAAACTGATGCATTAGTAGAGATATGGCAAGCAACAACAACCACAACAACAACAATGAGAACAACGGGAGCATGCAACTTCTAGCAGCTAACTGTTAACCACGAACAGAACAAGTAGGAGTGTGTGTGCAAAAGATACAATAATTGGTGCTAAATGGAGGAACATAAAGATGCGATGCAAGTAATAAGTTAGATGAGGCGAGCGCAGAGATTTTGGATTTGCGAAGAGAGTTGGAGAGACGGACAGAGAGAGAGAGAGAGACAGCGAGAGAGAGAGAGATGGGGGGGGAGGCAGCAGCAAAACAAATGCAGGAGAGCGGATGCATGGAGTCTTGGGTGGCTCCCCCCGGGGGAGGCCCCCGCTTCCCCTTCTGATGGGCATTTGTTTTGTTGCTGTCTTGTCTGGCTTGCACTTGNTGTCCGTGTGGCGGTGGTTTGGGGGGGGTTTTAGGAAAAAAAAAAACAGAAGAGAGTGTGAAAAACTCACCTGACGCTTTTTTCGTTGCTTCTCCTTCCGCCTGCCTCGCTTTCTTTGCCTGCAGAAAAATGGGTCGAGCCGTCGGGATTATCGTGGAAAACTGTGACCCGTGCTTTTCCGCTTTACCGCTTTTCCGCCTTTCCGATTTTCCGCCTTTCCACCTGCCTGGCTTTTTTAGCAAAGCGCACTCCCGAGCAAGAACAACAAGCACGGCGGCAAAGTCTATGAAAAAATCAATATTTGGTCTTGGCAATTTTCTTGGCTTTTCCGCTTTTCCTTTCCCTCCTCTTGGCTTTTCTATCTTTTTACAACTTGTGTAATTTTCTTTTTTTTTTTGGGTTCGCTCTGGCTTTTCTCTCGCTCGCGAGCACTCGCAATCGCAATCGCAGTCGCACTCGCACACACACAGCACAGCACAGCAACACACGCCCGCACAGTTCGCTAATTCGCGTCGTAATCGGGACTTTTTCCTTCAAATTTTCCAGCTGCTTTGAAGTTTTTTAATCTTGCTCCTCTGGTAGCGGGGTGCCAGCGGCAATTGACTAAAAAACGCTGACACTTACATCGGCAGTTGGCGGCATTGCGCCGCCGGCAGCGAACGGTCTCTCCCTGGCTGTTAACTAACAGTAACAGGTGATCTAAATGTAAACTCGTTTTTAAACTTAAGAATTTCAGCTGGTTTGAATTGCAATTTTTGAATTTCTTCATTAACTTAAGATCTGGAAAAATCTATTTTTTTGTAAGAAAAATCAACTGTTATTTTTGCTGTTAATTAACAGTAACAGGTGATCTAAATGGAAGCTAATTTTTAAACTTATAAAAAATCTGTTTATATGAATTGAAATTTTAAAATTCGTATTTAATTCAAAATCTGGAAAATAATATTTTATTGTATATTACTTTTGCTGTTTATTAACAGTAACAGGTGATCTAAATTGAAACGTCTTTTGAGACATAACAAAATCACTTAATTTAGGGTCTTTCAAGTTTGTAATTTAACAATAAATTTAGGGAAATAGTACTTTAATTATGTACTCATTTAATTTCTGCTCATTAAATTTCGGCGTTGCTTTAATTGAATTTTTAATTAAATTGCATATTTTTACTGAGTAAATTATCCCAACAATTTTAAGTTTTACTACTATTATCGATATAAAAAATTCAACAAATTTATACAAAATAATATAAGCAAGCAATACAAACAAATAAAAACAAATTCAATGCATATTTAGTACTCTGATTTGGGTATTTAATAAGCCCCCTTAAAATACCGCAGAAAATACCGCCCAGGCAGTGGTATTTTGCATCGCCTATCGATTGTCGGGCTGTCACCGCGTGTTTGTTTTGTTTTGAATTCCATCAGCGGGGGAGTAACAAATCTCCCGAGAAGAAAACCCAACCATGCCGCGCTGCTACCAAAAGGCGACCCGCCTGGCCCACCTCAGCGCCCAGAAGCGCCTGCCCAAGGCCAAGGCCGATCCGTCTGCAGACTCCGAATCGGATGCGGACGATCCCGAGGAGATTTCCCTTGCGGGTTCCGTTGCGGAGCCCTCCGCCGAGGAGAAGCAGGCCGCGGCGCTGCTGCAGTTCCTGCCACATGCCACGGTCCCGGCGGCCAACACGGGCATGGTGGGCCAGCACCTGCACGACCTCGAGGACGAGGAGGAGGGGCAGCTGTATCCCAGCGTCCTGGTGAGCCTGCCCGTGCCCCTCTTCGCCGCCCATGACGGTCGCACGCCCCGCCTGGAGATCTGCACCCAACGGCCGCACGCCTACGAGGAGCACATGCGCCAGCTGGGCACCTACAGGAGCCTCTTCGACAAGCGCACCAAGGCCGCCCGGCAGCGGGAGACGAAGGAGCAGCACAGCGTCCACGACGGCAACGTCTTCGACATGGCCGAGCACATTGCCCGGCGCGGGGATATGTACTTCCGCGAGGGCTACGACTACTACTACACGGGCGGCAACCTCAGCGTCCTGCCCTTCCAGGGCAGCTCCCTGGCGATGCACGTCAGCGGGCCCGGGCTGCAGGATCTGCACTTCTCGATGGAGCAGGGCGAGGCGGAGGTGCTGAAGCCGCTGTACAGCACCAGCCTGCGCGAGGCATCCAGCGAAATCTTCCAGCTGCTGCCACTGAAGAGGGACGGCTTCTTCCTGGCCCGCTGCCTCAAGGACGTCTTCATTTGCGAGCTGGAGGACAGGGCGGACGACCTGCAGCTGGCCTACCGCAGCAAGTTCAGCATAGCGGGTGCCGCGCCCTTCATCAGCGCCGCCCAGGGGCGGGGCAGTGTCAACACCCTGGCCCTGGCCTCGCAGGATCGCGCGCTGCGCTTTGTGGACCTCGAGACCAAGCGGGACATTGCCAGTCACGACGTGTGCCTGCTCAAAGGCCTGCACCAGTCGAACAGCACGTGGGCCCAGCTGCTGGCCGCCGACGAGAACACCTTCCACTACCTCTCGCAGCCCGTGCTCCTCACCGTGGACGCGCGTTGCGATCAGCCGCTGAATCCGTGCTTTGCGAGCAGCGTCCACTCGCTGAGCTGCGAGCGCTTCTCCTGCCTGGCCAAGGGCTCGAATAGCAACCTGCTGTACGTGGCCAGCAACCACAAGCTGCACTGCCTGGACCTGCGCTGCCTGGGCAAGAAGCTGGAGGAGCGCGCCGTCGTCACCTGGACGCACCAGATGAGCTATCCGCCCCTCTTCATGGACTGCCTGGGCCGCGAGGACAGCGAGTTTATTGCCCTGGGCGGGGCCCTGCCCGGCGATCTGAGGATCTGCGAGCTAAGAGGCGTTCAGGCCACGGTCGTGGATGAAATGTTCTCGGCGGCATTGCCCTTTGAGCCGCCCAACTTTAAGGAAGCCCTGGCGGTGGCCCGCTTGAGACGCGGCCTGGACGTTTACGCGGACCTGGGCGAGCGGGTGAAGAGCTGCATGACCGGGTTGCGCATCCACAAACTGAAGCGCACCACCAGCGATTATGCCTTTGCCCAGCTCCTGACGGCCAACAGCCTGGGCGACGTCTACTGCCAGAGAATGTGTATGCGCGAGAGCGAGGAGCTCGACCATGAGATACGGACGGGCCTGCACACCGACGAGGTGGTGAAGTACTACGAGTCACTCGTCCGGATGCGCGTGGAGCCGCAGAAACTGCACTGCACGCAGGTGCAGAAGGTGCCAGAGATTCGGGACATAATGCGCGAGGGCGCCAAGGCAGAGGACGAGGAGAAGCCTGCGATTATCGAGGAGATCGAAATCGACTACGGCATTGAGGACACGGACGAATCGGCGGAGGAGGGGGAGGAGAGCGCCGACACAGACACCTCGAGGGAGGAAAAGCTAGCCAAAAAGAAACTAAAGGACCAAATCAAACAGAACGCCAGCCATAAGCGGAGCCGGGGCATCAGTCGCGGGCCCTGGCAAAAGTCCGCCTACAAGCTGTCCCGCTACAGGGACATGCTGTCCGTCCGGCTGCTGGAGGCGTGGGACATGGAGGAGTACGAACAGACGCGCGATGTGACCCGGGAAATGCTGCAGGAACGGCTGGAGGACAACCTCGAGGAGCCCGAAAAGCGCACGGTCAAGTGGCTGGACGAGCTGCTCGATCCTCCGCAACCACCCGCAGATGACGACAAGGACAACCCCCTAGTGCCTGGAACGAGTCTTCAAAAGCTGTACGAGGCCACCACGGCGGACTACAAGGAGATCCTGCCGAACTTCGAAGTGGCGCAGCCTTCCATTCTGATGCCAGGCCAAAACACGATCATTGAGAACGAGATAAGGACGCCGCCGGCTAAGAAACCAAAGTATACCATGGGCTTCTAGTCGGTCGAAGTTGCCTCAAACTCCTATACGTTAGTGGTTAGTAAAAATCAGGATTATTGCTTAGGTTTTAAGACTTTTGTTATTAAACAATGCATTTCACTCGACAACGCCTGTTTGGACAGTTCCTAATTAGCGATCCGTAGCATAGATATCTTTAAAACTGGTCGGGGTTTTAAGATATATCCGTGGAATAGATATCTTTCAAACTATCCAGGATTTAAGATATACTCGAAGATTGCACCATCCCTAACGTTCGATCCGTAGCCTAGATATCTTTATAACTATCAAGGATTTAAGATATAGTCGTCATGGAAGACAACACCATCCCTAACGTTCGGTCCGTAGCCTAGATGTCTTTATAACTATCAAGGATTTAAGATATACTCGCTGGAAGATGGGACGATCCCTAACGTTCGATCCGTAGCATAGGTATCTTTAAAACTTTACCGGACTTAAGGTATACTCGCCATGAAAGATTTGTACCGCTCGGGGCGGACAAGTCCCCGCCAAGATCGGGCTCGTAGGCTGGATTTATGATCCCTCCGATGGGCTCCACCACAAAGCGATCGTTCCTGCGCTTGAGGACGTATCCCAAGGAACGGGCTCCCTTTGGAGGAGGTTTACTCTGCCTTTCGTGTAGCATTTTTCGTTTTCGACTTTTTTGGGACCACCGCACGACCGATTTGAGAGTGCCGCCGATTTCGACTGATTTTCAATTAATTTGATCAGTTTGCGTTTAATTGATTCGATTCGTTCTATCTTTCTGCTGCCCGGCGCTCAGTGGGGCGTAAAATAACCCAAGGGTGACACTTGCGCTTGGGAGTGCCCGTAAATGAAACATAGTATACTCAATACTATCTATTTAGCTAAGCTTTTATCAAAATCTGAATGAAGCTGGCAGTTTGATGGGTGAGCTTATCTAAAAGGGAAAGTTGTGGGGAATCTGGATAAAGAACATGCTTTCTAGGGATCATTTGTTACACATTTACCTAATCCAAAGGGATTATTCTATTATAGTGAGCCTAAAATTGCAACCAAAAATAAATCCTTAGCTCTCAATAATGTAAGTTATAGACCCAATAAAAAGTAAATATCATATCCCATCTAAGAAAAATATGAAAATGGATAGACTTGGCTGTATGATCCAGCTTTTCTACTTCTAATATTTTATTCTAAGACATTGAAAATCACACTTTCACATTAAATATGAATATATTAATTTACAATAAGAAAAGCTACACATATTTAAACAAAAATTAACCCCAAGTCAATATAGTTTAATAGATTTATTTATCATAAACTACATAATCAATATACCATTTGTAGCTTAAAATAAATGGTATCACTAGGGTATAATTTAAGCTTATCTAAAAAGAGTATTGACATTTTGGCGGCAATGTGACCCAAGCAAAGGTTATCGCTTCAAGTAAGCAATGGGATTAACAGGAATAATTTACAATTAACATTCAGTATCATGTTAATGTTTATTCACTCCAATTAATTATGATTTATAATAACATGTCACTGCAAATCAGCAGCAGATAAGATCGAATTATAGGCAAAAATTTGCCTTTTATCAGGAATATATTTAGAGGAGTCTCTTTCTTTAATTATTTTTTGAATATGCTTCATTATCATGTTAATAAACAATGTGTTATTGAAAATTATCAGCAACCTATTAGATCAAATTCTAGGTAAGGTCAGAATATATTTAGGTGATAAACTCTTTCTCCAATTATTTTATTAATATGCTTATCTAGCTCCGCCCCCAAAAATCCCGCGCCTGCGCCCAAAAAGTGGGCGGCCCCAAAAAGGTTGCAGCAACATCCGAGACCAAATGCTGACAGCAACATTATCCTTAAAGGATTCCCTGTGTCGAAGCTTACTTTCAGTTAACTTTCAAATATTACCCAAACAGGTTGGGGTTCCGCCTATTTTCATATCCTTCGGCTTTCGGTTACGGTTTTTTCAGACAATATTTGGGGAACTATAAATTAAGTTAGTATATTAGTTGTGCCGGTTAGTGTTTTTTGAAATTTCTATAAAATTAGCATTTTAATTTGTAATTCATTTGTAATTAAGTAGTTCCCTTTTTTTGCCTGAACCGGCCCTGAAAATGCAAGTAAATGATTACGTGGACAAGTGCGGGCTCTCTTAGCTCTTTAGCGTCTGACTCTTTGCTGCCTGGCTCTCCGATCTCTTAGTTATCATTGCTGGCGATCTCGGGTCTCTTTCCGGGCATGTGCACAGAGAAAAATGATTGAAAGAAGGTTTTGAAAAAAGATTCTGGGTCCAATCTACCAACATTTCATTATTGGTGTTTTTGGCTAATTACTAAAAA
>JAJJHQ010011567.1:742099-915545 GCA_021223825.1 Drosophila ironensis
TGGTTAAATTTATAATCTTATAAATTTTGTATTGTGAAAAATTATCCATTATCGCAAGAACATTTGACTTACTTTTCCAACACGGTCAATTTAATCCAATAAAATCCCTTATTTCTTCTTAAAATATTACAAAACAATTTAAAAACAAATATTTAATTAGTATACCATCATTAAGGAAGCGTCAATAAAAAGAAAACAGATACATTTTCTTCCCGATGTTTGCCCAGATGTACAAACAATGTCACACTTTTTCTCCATGTATGGGCCCCCCTCCCCGCTACAAGCGTCCGCTCGGCGGTAACCTCTTCGCTTACCCCTCCCCCCTCTGACCCAACTCATCGTATCTCTGTGGGGGGAATGGGAAAATGAAGTAAACCTGCGCGGCTCGGCCCCGGCGTCGGGGCATCGGCGTCGGGCATTTCTCTTTCGCACTTCGATCGAAGCAGACGTGTCTCTCTGATCGCGTGTTGTGGTTTTGTTGTGTCCGCCTTCCTGAACGCCGATCCATCGCATCCGCAATTTCCATCCACCCCCCCGGAGCAAGAGTGATACACACAGCAATCCAACAATCCAACAATCCAAAAGCAAAAGGTATACAAACAGAAGAAAACAGTCGTGGAAATCGTGTGTGTGCTTGGCTTAGCGTAAATACTTCGAAGAAGGTTGAAAATGTGCTCATTAAGAGGCGAATTATTCGATTTCGAGAAATCGGAAAGAAAGCGTGTACTTTGCCTCTGCTGTCGTGTCTTTTTTTCATTCATATTCAGTTCACGCAGAAAAGAGAAAGAAAACTGGAGGCGGGAAAGAGAGCTCTCAGAGCTTATCGCCTCAAAAAATAAAAAAAAAAGACAGAAATACGAAAAACCAAAAGTCATAAACTACCAGGAATTGTTGTGGTGTAGGGTGACGACTATAAATACCCGGTTATCACACAAAAATCATTTTCTGCCAGTAAATCATATTCTGGGACGTCCAAAAAGGTTAAAAATCGTATTACCGGGACCCTAGGGGCGTGACAGGTTCCTATACCAAACTTCGTATCACGATAAATATCCGTTAATCCGTATATCATATGTATTCCTTGACGTCATAAATAGTTCATGTGTAATTTCAGGGCAGAAAATGCATTTCCGGTTCCTAAAACACATTGTATCTAAACTGGTATTACAAGAATCTTAACTCGCCATTAGATTTTCTTTATCTTCGAGATACGGGCTTACGAAGATGCGGACAAAGGCTTTATCGACAGCTAAACAATATTCTAAAACAGCCATGGGCAGCCCTTGGCTCCTTCGGCTCCCAGTGCTCTCAAAAACAAAAACAAGGGAATCGACATGCCGGCTCCCAAGTTCATAAAATCTTCGCTGTTACAGAGTTTTCCTAGTTGCCCTCCTTTGCCCGCATTCAATATACCCTTGCTTTCTCCCAGAACCGGGTATAAAGAAAAGCTATAAACAATGTTGCCGGCCGGTTGGCTAATCACGATCTGTACAACAATTAGCATTTTTCGGGAAACCAAAGAAAAGGAAAAACTGATGGCGTGCGGGTTGAGGGAAAACTTTTCCGAGGCATTTAGCGCCGGCTCGTCAATTGGAACTCTGCGGTTCCATGACAAACCAACTAACGGTCCACTCCCCAATCGGTTCACTGAACCTTTCACAAGACAACAACAAGAAGATCGCATATACAGCACACGTACATATACGCGTATACGCCGATACGATACAACAACATCCAGAAGATACACAGGTGAAGAGGCAGAGTCGCCCCCAACAGGTTTCGTCTTTAAACCGAAAAAAGAAGCAGAAACAAAAGAGAGCACACGGCAAGAAATAGGGTCATGTGCGAGAATGACTTTTCACTATCAAGATTTCCAGAATCTTCAAGTATCTCAGAGTTTGTATATACATAAATATTTAGTAGAACAGCAGCGTATTCTCAGATGAGATCTTCAAGATCTTTGGATCTCAAGCAACTTGAGGGTCTCCATAACAATACACCATTTAAAATTCAAAACTTAAGCAAATTGTCCTGTAAAATTGCCTAAATTATGTAAATATTAAGAAGTAATTCACAAACCTACAACATTTCCATAAACTAAAAAGGATTTTAAAGATTTTTGGACCAACTTTAGATCTACAAAAGATATTTTTCCTTTAATCATCGGCTAATATATCTTAAATTTTAAACTATCAATTTTGTAACCACGTTTCAAGTCAAGGCCTAAATTTTCCCAGTGCAGTTGGACAAGAAACAGAGCAGTCTCCTTGAAGATCGAGAGAAGTTTATGTCGATTTCACGTAATTGAGGTTTGACCATTGCCTTTCCATTAGTGAAAGTTTGTGCCCCCCTCTATATAGAGATAAGTTTTACATTTTTCGAGTGTGCCTTTTTGAGATATTTTGCGCCCATTTGAATTTGCTAGCAAATCATTTCTGCATTGTGAGGTATACGTATCTTTTTTTCATTTTTGGGGGGTTTTTAGTTTTGTGGGACGACCTACGCGCTTTCATCGCAAAAACTTTCATTTGCTGAGGCACCCGGTGCCATCCAATTGGAATTTACCGCGATGGACATTACGCATACGCCGCCGCGTACGGGGCCATAAAACGCGCAATAATTTTTGGCTTCGGCTTGCATAATCCCCTCCAGCTGGTCAGACGGTCAAACCCGGTTGGTCAAAATCGGACGAGTTGCCGTCCCCCCCTCGGTCGGCGGCTCCCCGGCCTTGTCTTCCTCCGCAATGAATTGCACATTTGCATAATGACTAATTTTGCTGGTGGTTCGCGCATCCCATTCGCAATCACGGAGCACCCCTCTTCAACCACTCACTCGCTTTTCAATTTCAACTCTACACTGTTGAGCAAAGGTGTTATACCTTTCCGGGTAATTGGTTTATTTGAATTTAACGCTTAGCTCTTGTGCAAGCGATGATTTAGCCGAAGATGATGAGAGCAGATTGGAGAT
Organism: Drosophila ironensis; assembly: GCA_021223825.1. NCBI lineage: Eukaryota > Metazoa > Arthropoda > Insecta > Diptera > Drosophilidae > Drosophila > Drosophila ironensis. The sequence goes on from JAJJHQ010011567.1 coordinate 745,067, forward strand.
GGATGTATAAAAACAGGTGGCACCCCAAGCAGAGCACACATTTCCTTTAGTTTCGAGTTAGTGCAAAGGTAATATCCAGAATACTATTTGGGTATTCGGGAAGAGAGGAAGGGTGCTTAGAATACATCCATTTACAGGTTATATTTCCCACATCTCAAGGATATTTTGGCAAACAAGTCATCAAGTTTTCAAAATACAATTCGTATATCATAATAGAGAATAAGGGTATTCAGGGCCCATCCATTTAAAGGTTACATTTCCTTGTAGGGCAGTGCCTAATCACGTATTTCATGGATTAACTTTAATCAAGTTTTCAAGATCCAATAAGGATATTAATCAGAGAAGAAGAGTATTCAAAGTATTCATCTCAAGGGTAATTTGGCAATCGAGTATACAAGTTTTTAGGATCTGATTAAGGATATTAAACAGAGAAGAAGGTTATTCAGAGCCCAGCCATCTAGAGGTAACATTTCCCTTTAGGACAGTGCCTAAACACGTATTTCATGGATATTTTGGCAAAGAATTAATCAAGTTTTTAGGATCTAATAAGCATAATACAGCACAGAAGAAGGGTATTCATCTCAAGGAGCAAGTACTTAAGTTTCCAGGCTATAATTAGGATATAATACCAAAGAAGAAGAGTATTCAAAACCCATTTACAGGTTACATTTCCCTGTTAGCCAGTGCCCAAACCCGAATCTGATGGATACTTTGGCAGCCAAGTAATCAAGTTTTTGCCTCCCATTTATCTTGCAGCCATGTTGAAGTCCATTCTCGTTTTGTCGTGCCTTTTGGTGGCCAGCAGCAGCTTCGTCAGCGGCGAGGACCTGAAGGTGGAGGTGATCAGCACCCCGGAGGTGTGCGAACAGAAGTCCAAGAACGGCGACTCCCTCACCATGCACTACACCGGAACCCTGCAGGCCGATGGCAAGAAGTTCGATTCGAGGTGAGTTGTGATTAAACACCCTTTGGCAATATCCGAATATCAGAGGTCAAAAGTGAGCAATTTTAAAGCCGCAATGATAGTGGAACGGGTGACAGCAATCGCGACGCGGAGATTAAAATACTCGCACTCGCAGAGGCATTTTCCGTATGGGATTACGCTGATGGTGCGGCATAGTCGGTCTGTCGTCACGTCGGCTCATTGTCGTAAATTAGACGCCAACTGATAAGCGATCTCATTGTTGCATTGTCGCTGCTGTTGCTGCTGCGCTGCTGCTGTTGCTGCTGCATTTTCCATGCCTGAATGCGCCCTTTCCTCTGCTCGACCCCGAACCGAGACCATACCGATTTTCCTCGCTTTTTGTTTCGCTTTTGGCGGGCAGTGACGTGGCCCTTGGTTATGACTTTATTCCAGCAAAGAAATCATTTTCCGGTACAGGTCAGCAGGGAGACTAATTTAACACACACTGGGCTTTAAGAGTGTCCCATAAATTATCAGACTGTCAGCGAAATTTAAGCCAACTCTACCCAAAAAGGGGTGAACTATCTAGAGCAGCGGTGGGCACAGATGTTAAACTTGAAAGCCTTTTGTTTTTGGAAGCACTGGGAGCTAAAAGGGCTATGGGGTGCCCACGGAAAACTAGAATCTTTCCCCTACAATTGTTTCATTATCTCGGCTTTCATTAGCTATCGGTCGAAGCAAAAACTATTTCATCTTATCTGCTGCCTTATCTGTTTTATTTATAACCAAATGCAATAAAGCAATAAAGCATTAACATTCTGTGGGTCCCTTCCCAGTGTCCGTTCAACGTTTATCAGCATTTTATTTAATTTTATGAGCAGAAAATTGTGTTTCACATGTGGGAAATGATTTTATAATCGTTTGAGTGACCCCAGACTGTCCTGAATTTTAGCAACTTCATTTGCTTCGTATGCTAAACCGGGACGCAAAAGCTTTCACCTGTCTGTGGACCGAAAAATGTCCTTTTCCTTGGCTCTACTAGACAATATTTGGGTGTACACCGGGTGGCAAATTATCCAGAAGTTGTGGCACCACCCCCTCCCGGCTCCGGGTTCAAAGTTTTGCAATTGCTGTTAAATTTAGCGTAGCAAAGTCTCAGTCCCCGTCTGGCAGATGAGCGGAGAGCCGGCCAACTAACTAACTCAATCAGAGTGCGTCCTTTGCGGCGCTTCCTCCGTTTCTTCGGTTTACCACCTGTTGCTGGTGCGGCTTAAATGCCCTCGAACTTGGCTAACAAACAAGGCACTTTGCCAGTCAAGTGCAGTCAAGGATGTCGACAGCTTCTGTCCTCGTTCTCGTTCTCGTCCGCCCAACCTGCGGGGCCTTTCTTCACCATTTTCGCCCCCTCATTTTGCTTATGCTAAAAATCTTTTCAGCCATTTCTGGCCTCAAGCTGAGTTGGTTTTAAGGCCATATGGATGCAGCGGAAATTAGCTGGCTGAAAGCCGTCTGCACTCTGTTTCTGTCTCCTCCCCGGAGATAATTAAGCTTTTTGCCGGCACAAGGAGCAAAAGGAGCACCTGCAAAAAGGCTTGAATAAACCTTGCTAAGATAAATGTCTGGCCGTTTTTTCCGTGCACTTGACAGGTCCTGCGATTGGGATTCCATTGAAATGCCAATCAAAATGGAAACAGTCCTAAGCACACGGTCACAAAAGGGCCTTCAATTGCATACGTGCCTAATTGTTATTGAAACGGATTACAACTTATTCGAGCTGCCGAAAAAAGGACCTCTTTACGATTCGGACAATTAAAAAGTATTCCCTCATCTTCATAACTAATTCAATAATGAGCAGCACGGCCCGGAGTCCTGTCACGTGCCTGTTGGCCTTTATTTTCATTGTCTCTGCAAAAGGCAGAGGAGTAGATGCTGCTGATGATGCTGATGCGAGGAGTCCATCAAGTCTACCTGTCATAGCCATGGCCAAGTCACGTGCTACCACAGTTTGTCAATGGCTCTACCTCCTCCTTTCATTATCTCCTGCTTTTTTCTGGCAACAAGTTGAACTCCAGGCTGCAGCTCTACTTTTGACCCGCAGACCTTCATTCGGCGGCATAAATTATTTAGTCCCTCGCCGCTATATTCTAATCAGCCTGACGCGAAACATGACTACGCTGGCGATGGAGGAGGCACCTGGCTTATGATATATGGATATCTCCCCCTCTTATGTTATGTACTCCCCCAAAGTTTCACGTGTCATTCTCGGGGAGAAATTAATTTGTTACGCCCAAAACCCGGTGACTTGGTTAAAGTTTTGTAGCGAAAGTCAAGACTGGAGACTTGAAAAAATTTGTATATCTTGGTTACATCGTATTTTCAAGCCCAAATATAGTGTTGCAGGTCACTTCACACTTTTGTGCGACAATTTGTATTAATATGTAAATTGCAGGGTGAAAGCTTGTCAATGGGAAATGACCATTTAAGATTCTGCCATGGAATTGTTTTAATTGATTTATTAATACATTGTCTGCAGACTTTCTTTGCCTCAGTGAAACCCTATTATTTGTAGATACAAGCTGCTGTCTCTGGTTGGCAGCTTCTAGAGAAATGCTTCACAAATTTTTGACAACGCCACGGAGGAGTAAACAAAAAAATAAAGATGAAGACGGGCGGGGGGGAGTTGAGTCAGTTACCTGAGGCATCGGGCCATAACTTGCGATGTTGTCGCTTTTTGGCTGCCATGATTTGTATGTGCCAAGTGGAAAATCCACCCTGCACAAGTGCAATTTAATGCCCAAAAGCAGAGTGCGTAAAAAGCTACAGCACGAAATGCATCAAAGTGAAAGTTTCAGCAACGACGACGGACGACGGACGACGGACGACAACCTTGAATTGCGGTGGGCAAAAGGGGTGACCGCCAGGGAGATGGATGGAAAAAAATGGGTGCACCTCGGGCTGGGGCAGCTTGGAACGCTTGAACGGCCACGGCAGACGACAAAAACCTTGACACCATTGGTTGCAAAACACATTTATGAAGTGCAACAAAGTACCTGCTAGCCGCGATGGAGTTGAAGTTGAAGTTGAAGTTGGTGCTGCAGTTGGCCACTAAATCTAAAGCTCATTACCATGTGGAAGCAATCAACTGCTGCTGCAACAGCCGTCTGACTTTTATGGCAACTCTTGCCTCGCATATATTTCCCTGGCCCCCCCAGTCAGACACATTTGTAGATAGTTTAAATAATTAATGAGCTTCAACGGTTGCAATTTTTATTTTCCCGAATTTACAGCTGTTTTCCAGCTCCTTTTTTTTTCGTGCCGCCCTTTTGGGTGGCAAAGGGGCAAGAACGTGATGCCGTCAGCTGGGGCATAAATTTGTGTCCCTCAGGGCACTTGTTTTGGGCACTGCAAAAAACTTTGCTACCATAATGATAGAAATTATGAAGCAGCTTAACAATGGGAAGCCAAAGAGATGGTCTAAAATTCAGGCACTTTTTTCCCCGAGTGCACGACTGCAAACTTGTTCAAAGTTGTGACTTTTGTGTGAATTGTTCGCACGTTGACCAGACGCAGGTCCTGCAGGAGCACCTCGTCCTTGGTGCACGATAATCGCAAGTTGTCGCCCCAAAGGCCGCGCCGTCGTGGGGGGGAAGGTGAAGGTATTGCGGTTGCATATTTGATTTTATAACTTTTCTCGGCCGGACACATAAAACGGGGTCATCAAGGGAGCCCAAAAGGATTCAATTTGATTGGATTGAATGTGTCTGAAGCAGGCAAGTGACGTGGTATGATTTTCCAGGGTGGTGTAGCCATCCCCCATCCGTCCATAACCGGGCGCCACCCGTGGTGCGGAATCACGTAGGATGGCAAAACGGATGTTTGGGCGCCCATTGAGCTGCATTTTAAATTATGCGATGCGTTGGGACTTGCCACGGCTGCGAATACGAATACGAATACACGGATTCGAATTGGGATTGGGATTGCGATACCGAAAAATGAGGAGATACCCGGTTGGCCAAGGGAGCCAGTGGAAGAATGAAATCGAAACTTATTAAATATTTAGCGAGTGGATGAATGAGTTTACATTTTTTGTTCGACTTTATGGTAATGTGCTGGTCATAAAAGTACACCCAGAAAACACACATGCTAGCCCCATTCCTCGCATCTGGAAAGTCAAGCCACAACCTAAGCCGGTGGCCGGAAAAACCGCTGCAAATTGCAAAATACTCGCAGATATTTGCTTGGCCTTTGCCTGGTTTCGCAACTGCAACTGCAACAGCTACTGCAAATGCAAATGCAAATGCAACTGCAACTTGTTTGTCCAGCTGCGAGTGGATTCAGTGGCCATCTCGGGCTCACCTTTTTGTGCGTCCTTCCCGGTAATTCGTAAATATTTGATCGCCTTTGGGGGACCAACAGGACGAAGGACACGGAAGTCCGGGGGTCAACTCTGCTGCTGGCTGACTGAAACAATCAACACGTTTAAACGGTTTTATTAATTTATTTATGCTCCGCCCGCGCACGTTTTAAACGGCTTCAATTGTTGTTAAAGGGAATGACTTAAATTGTTGGGAAAAACAAGGGACAAAGGTATTTAAGGGCAAAAGATAGCGCCAAATGAGTTGAAATAGTTTTCAAACTTTACAAGGGAAGAATATGAGCTGAATATTTACCTAAATGTAACTGGACATGGTAAATAAATATCCAAACACTCGGTTAAAAGGTGCTGTTTTCAATTACTTGTAATTACAAAAGAAAAAAGTATTTATGGGTAGTAAAGCTAATAAAATATCGGTGCAAAAGAGTTAAAATAGTTTTTAAAACTTGAACAACAAGAATATGTGCTGAATATTTGTAAAAATTTACCCAAACATGAGAAATAAGTATGTTTAACACTCGGTTAAGGATGCTATTTTAAATGTTTGCAAAATACAAGAGATAAAGCTATCTAAGAGTAGTATCATCTAATAAAAGATAGCGCCAAAGAAGGTGAAATACTATACAAAACTATAATGTGTAAAAAAAGACGTTGAATATTTGTTTTTTACCTTGATATGGGAAACAAATAAACACACTCGTCTTTGGCTTTGGCTTTGAGCCTACAAAATCGCATAAATTAGCGGGGGTTTTGAGGAGCAAGTCCTCGAAGGATAAAAGCCGCTTAGACGCGTACACCCATAAAATGTTTCATATACGAGTATTACTAGATATTCATGGAAAATAATGCAATAAAAATTCACAGCCACAGACAACGGCGGAAAAATAAAGACAAGCCGCCAAGGAAGGTGTCTTGGGTGGTTGGGCGGCTGGGCGGCAGGCGTAATCCCAGGAAAACAAACCGAAACACACATAGGAAACGTATACAAATTTTTTACGCTTTTTTATTTCATCAGGAGATTTGCACTTGAGCAAAAAAAGCGGCGACGGAGACGACGACACTTTGGTTACGCTCCAGAGCCACACTTAACCGCTGTGGTGCTTGTGCTTGTACCATTTCTCTGTTTTTTTTTTTTTTCGGGCCGCTTGGGTGGATTATTCCGCGGCAATCCGCATGCCACTTGCCGCATATCTCCTGCACCACACTTGGCCCATCATCGTGGCGGCTGTGACTTGAACTCGAATTTGAAACAACAGCCGGCGCATGTAAAAATGTTTGCAAAATGCCCAGGAGATGCACATAAAATATTTAACAGACAGGGGCCAAGTGGCACTTGGCTAGAGCTCCCCCCCTCACTTGGCTGCAGAACTCTGCACAACTTTCCCACCACCACCCCTGCGGGTGGCGCCTTGTTAATCATTTGTTTCCCCTTGCTGGGTTTTCCCTACAAGTGCAATAATCTGTCTCGGTTATCCGGGAGCCTTCGAGCCCTCACCCCGGCAAAGTTTAAAGAAGCATTCGGCGCAACTTTCTTAGCAAACAACAATAATAACATAATGACGAACAACAGGAGAGTTGCCTAAAAAAAACGGGGAGCAAACTTTTTCTGCAGTCAAGAGGCCCCAGCGACACATTTCAATTGCCAAGTTAAAAGCTCTAGGGGGCGCAGGATCAAAGTTCAGGGCATACTTAAGCCGGGCCTATAAAGGTTAAGGAAATGGGCTTTAAGACAAGGTTCTAGGGGGAGTTTTCTACGCCTACTTTGCTTCTAGAATCCAAATTTGCTTCTAGATCTTTAAAGAAGAGTTATCTACTCCTAGTTTGGTTCTAGTGTTGACTACGCCACACCAATTTTGCTGTACAACTATAGAATACTACCCTACTCACTGACACCCAAATATACATTGCAGAAAAAAAGTGTACCCACTTTTAGAATAGCTGATTCATTTGTCGTTTTGGATGCATTCATGCAGAAGTCTGTTCTAGAATCTAAAGGTTTTTAGAAGACGTTTCGAAGAGAATTACCTACTCCTATTTTGATTCTAGAATATAGGTTGAATAGTACTTAATAGAGCCATTAAGATGAGCTTATGGCTGCTTTTCCCTCCAAGAACCACCACCGTGCATATCCTCACAAGGTTGCCCTAAAAAACCCATTTTAAAAGGTGTTTATGGGCGCCTTTACGGGCTTTTCCCCTACTCCCAGAGCTTGCGAATCCATTTCTATACATCATAATCATCATCAAAGGCCCAACTCAACTTGCAACTGTGCCACATCATACATCAAGCTCAAGTCGCGCGACATTCTCATGCATACCTGAGCAGCTCGCCTGTTTTACGCTCAACAAATTAAAGTAAATTCGCTTAGCGGGCCCATCAAATAAATAATTTTTATAGACATGCGAGAGAATCCCCCGGCCGTAACATGATGAATTGTTCGGTCTGGGTTTTTTGGGGGTTACCTTTGGGGAGGCAATTCCCCGGCGACACCTGTAAGCACTCGAAACTTTGCGGCTAACAAGCATCCCGTTTTTTGTCTTTTTTTGTATTGCAGCCTCGACCGCGACCAGCCCTTCACATTCCAATTGGGCGCCGGCCAGGTGATTAAGGGCTGGGACCAGGGACTCCTCAACATGTGCGTGGGTAAGTGTCCGAAGAGCTAATCCCACTCCCCAAAAGAATCGCCCGATTAATTGGAGTCGGATGTTGCAGGTGAGAAGCGCAAGCTGACCATCCCGCCCCAGTTGGGCTATGGCGATCAGGGAGCCGGAAATGTGATCCCCGGCGGGGCCACCCTGCTGTTCGATGTGGAGCTGATCAACATCGGCAACGCACCGCCCACCACGAACGTCTTCAAGGAGATCGACGAGAATGCCGACAAGCAGCTGAGTCGCGAAGAGGTAATCGTCTATGTATGGATCGCACTTTTGTTTATCGTTTACACTCTGAAATATCCGTTGGGTGCGGCCTTAGTTACTTAGTTTTCTACCCCAAAACCTTTCCTCTATCCCATGTCCCGAGTGTTTAACCCGAAATAGAGCTAATCCTTTGGCTTGTACCTGCAGGTCAGCGAGTATCTGAAGAAGCAGATGACCGCCGTGGAGGGCGAGAACTCCGACGAGCTGAAGAACATGCTGGCCGAGAACGACAAGCTGGTGGAGGAGATCTTCCAGCACGAGGACAAGGACAAGAACGGCTTCATCTCGCACGCCGAGTTCTCCGGCCCCAAGCACGACGAGCTGTAGGCCGCGTCCGAAACATCGACGGGACACGTGTGCTTAAGTTAATTAAAAACTCAGACATACAATATTGCATATTTACACCACACCATCCAAATCCAAGCCCCGAAGCAAACCGAGAGAACGAACTATCGATAATATCAATCAGATGACCACCAGAGGGAGGCGCTACCTCTGCCCGATGTCATTTTGTATATAGCATACATTATCGCATGCATCCAAAACACCGATAAGAAACATATAAACGGGCGGGCGGAGAAGTAAGCCCGGCCCTCTAGGCGCAGTAGTTTAAATTATGTACAATCTGAGAGGGATCGAACACCATTTTTATATACATTTATAGGTTGTTATACTTCGAGATGTGACTAATTTTGTGCTTGGTGTCGCGACGATTTTGAGACCCCATCGTAGAGTATTTTGTAATCCAAACGACCGCGCGACGCACAGTCAAAAATAAACAATTGCTACACCTAATTTAACAACAAATTGAACGAGTTTTCCTGGGCCCCCTCCCCAAAGAGAACGAAAGTAAAAGAGCGAGTGGATCAACAGTTTTCATATAGTTTGTTATTCATACATGTATAGTATATATAGCGTATATAGATTTCTATACTCGAATGGTAAATGTGTAAAGCATATTAAAGAACATCACATACAAATATTCATTACATTTAGGTTTAGATCATTTTTTTCTTACTTTTCTTTTTACTTTCAATGAAAACTCAAACGAATAAAATTCCCGAAAAGTGAAAAGGGGGGGAAGGGAGTGTAACAAGAGATTAGGTTAGGGAGAGGCTATGAAAATAAGAGACGAAGCTGAACCAATCGCTGAGGTACTTAAATATATACACAGTTAACTGAGCCATCCAACAATATAGCTAACTATCCACCTCCAAAAAGGTTCCCGAACCAACCCCTCTTTTGCCGACGGCTTTGTTCGTTTTCGTTTCCGTTTCGGTTTCGGTTTCCGTTGGAACTTTGCATCCAGCAGGAGAATTGCACTACGAGGGTCTGCTGCGCTGCTCTAGAGTCAGGCATTCAGTATGTAGAAGACCAGCTCCAGTATGATCGGATCCTGAATGCCCGACGACTCGCCATGGAGCGTGGCTATCAAGTGGTTGTCCAGGGCGTTCATATACAGCGGCGCCAGCTTTGTGCCCCGGGCCCCGGCCTCATAGCCCACCTATAAATCGGTAAAATTATTATTACTTCTATAAGCGAAATTTGTAATGGTTTAGCTTACGTTCTCCTGGTCGAGGGTGGCCCGGAGGCCCAGTTTGTTGATGCCAGCGGCGGCCAGGAGGTCGAGGAACGGCAGCAGGGCCATCGAGGCGCTGCGGGCCAACTGCTCGGCAATGCGCGTGATTTCCGCACAGTTTCCACCATTTGAGGCATACCAATCCTCGCACTAAACAAAATTTAGGATTAAAATTACACAAAGAGTTGTAAGAGGAACCTCCAACCCACCTTGACCACGTAGATATCACTCAAGCGGATGGCATAGTTGGCATTGGAATAGTTGAAGCTGGCATGGACGCGCATGTTGGAGATGCCATCCATGGGCTGGTCATCAATCGGCGACTTGACGCTGCACGAAACCACAACCATTAATTACACGATATTAGGTATACGATCTATTAGTTACCCCACGTTGATGTCCCGGTTGTTGTCCACCCACTTGATGCTCACAATCTCGCTCTGCTCGTCGCTGGCATCGATGGGCCCGCAGACGATGTCGATGTCCGTTTGGTTGCGCAGCGCATTGCGCACCTCCTCCATCTTGGCGGGCATTATCTGCACCATCAGCCCGTCCTCCACGATGCTGCACTTGCCCGACAGCCCGCTGCTGCTCTTCAGCGCCTCGTTGAGCACGAAGAAGCTCGCCCCGGTCACCTTACGCGGCTGGCCCTGAATGTTGATGGCCTGCGTGGAGTAGGCGTACATCTCGTTGCGGTCGTCGTTGATGTTCTGCATGCACACCAAATGCCCGTCGGCCACCTTGGAGAAGTTGCCGGCAAAGGCGAGGATGTGGTCGCTGGCATTGTTGATCGCCTTGATCACCTCCTGCTGCCGGTACTTCGGTATGATCACCGTCGTCTGCCGATCCTCCATGTGAATGTAGAGGCCGCGGATGGCAGGTAGCGAGTAGGTGTAGTTGCGGAAATCCACCAGGAAATTGATGATCGTCTGGGCTATCTCGCCGTACACCGACTCCCTGCCGCGCACCGAGATCAGGGGACAGGGATAGTAGCGATATTGGGCGCCCAAACGAAGGATCAATCGCAGCGGGAGAACCTTCGCCCAGGGCACCTCGTGCCGGTGAATGAGCACGCCCACAAGGTAGGGACTGTCGGGCACTATCACGCCCTGCAGACACTGGTACGTTGGCCGGATGAAGATGAGGCCCCCGTGCTCGCGGGAGCCCAAAAAGTTGGCGTTTCGCGGACTGGTGAAGGCCAGCTCGTGGGTGCTCGAGCGTCCGTTCTCCGCCTCCACGTACAGCTCGTGCAGGTGCTGGAAAACGTCGCGAGGCACACCGGCCTCCTTATCGTTGGCATCCCCCGGCGCTGGGGGCTTGATCTCCAGCAGAATGATCAGCTCGTCGCTGCCCATGTGATGCAGACCGGAGGTGGTGAAGTTCAGCACCCAGCGATTCATGCAGCAGCTCACTGAAAGAGACAGGTTAGAGGCTTTTGAAGAGGTCAGGGTTGCCCTAGCTTACTATTCACAATCTTGACCAGCACAAAGAAGTTGTTCTTCACGATAAACTTGAGCGTTTCGCTCTGCAGTCGCTCCAGCAGCGACCCGTCGTTGCGCACCACCTTGTAGTCCACCTCGCCGTCCTTGAGGGTCACACAAATCGGCGGCAGGCTGTTCTCCTCCGGCGGCAGATAGCAGCCCGTGGAGTCGCCATTGGGAGGCAGTTTCCTGCTGCGCGCCTGCTCGCCCTTGCGACGCGGCGATGTCTGGGCCTGGGCGGCCGATTGTCCGGATGGTCGACCTGTGGGGAAAGCCAATAAGTGAGAATTTCTTGGGGCAATCCTACGGCGTAACCTACTGCTTGGCGCCTCGGTGGCGGTGAGCGTGGCAGCGGCCGCCATGGGGGGAATGGAACCGCGGAAAAGCTGCGCCACCAGGCCCATTGTCGAGCCCATATCAATACTGCGCGGTGCCTCCTCCGTTGCCGGCGTAGGTGGCTTTTGTCCCGCCCCGGAACCGCTGCGCGAGACTCCCCTTCGCGCCTGCTTGGCCTCGCCCCACTGCTGCTCCATCGTGCTGGCCAGCTCGCTGCCCGGCGCAATCCCGTCGCTGAACATGACGCTCTTGCGCTTGCGAGCGCCCTTCTTGCCGTCCGAGCTGGAGGAGTTCGAGGAGCTGCCGTCGCTCTTCTTCAGCACGCCCACGGGTACGATGACGCTGGGCGGTGGAGCGCCGGGCGTGGTGGCCACCTGCCTGTGCGGCGGTATCGTCGAGCAGTACTCCATCGGATTGTTGGGATTCGGCGAACGCATCGGCGTGGGCGGCAGCACCGAAGCGGCGGCAGAGCCGCCACCGCTGCTGCCCGTGCCCGTGCCGGTGGCCTGGCGCTCCGAGAGAATCATGAAGCACTGCACGCACACCCGCGACTCCGGCTCGGTGGCGAACTCCAGGCGGAACTTCTGCGAGCAGCAGACCGAGCAGAGGACCTTCCCGCAGGCACGGCAGTGGTGGCGGCGCTTGATCATTGTGAACTTTTGCTGGCACTGCATGCACTGCCCGGCCATGTTGTCGGGCACCCAGATGGGCGGCACCTTGCCGAGATTGGCGTGCGGATCGCTGTAGCCCACCGCCTCGTAGATGGGGCTCTCCTCCTCGTCCTCGCCGGAGACCACGCCCGGTTCTCCGGCGGTGCCCTGGTTGTCGGGGGTTTCCTCCTCGGAGGGCGTCAGGTTGCCCGCCTGACAGCCGTTGAGGTCGAGGGTCTGCGGTCGCTGAGGTCGCTGCGTGTCCAGGGCATCGGTGGCCAGGCTGGCGTCCTCCTGCTCCTCCCCCGCTTCCTGCTGCTGCTGCTGCTGCTGCCCTTGTGCGTCCTCCTCCTCGTCGAGTTTCCTGCCCGAAAGCGAGTCCGACTCCGTGCTGCTAAAGCTCGAGGCCTCGATGTCCTCGCCCATGACCGTCACGGGAGTGGCCTCCGGCGGCTTGAGGTCGGCAAACTCCACGGTGGAGGCCTGCGAGAAGTTGTCCACGTTCATCTGGTCGTTGGAGGTGGTCTCCTGCTCGTCGGACAGAATGCGCACGGACTCCTCCTCGGTCACAGGCGAGGCGGAGGGGGATTTCTCCTCCTCCTCCACCTCCACCTCCTCCTCGACGACCATTTGGTGGTCCTCCATGGCCTGCGGCTCCTCGGCATCCGCGTCGATTTCCTGCAGCATGCTGTCCAGCTCGGTGTCCGATATCTCGTCCATCGTGGAGCAGAAGGTGAGCGGTCGCGGGGGCTCCTCCTGCAGCGGCTTGGTCTCTGGTTCCTCTGCCTGTGGTTCCTTCTTCGCCGGAGGAGGGATTTCCTCCACAGCAGCGGTTTCCTGGAGGGATTTATGAGCTAGTTTTTCAGGGATAGTTATGTTTTTTTTGCCACTTACAGTTGCCTCGCGGGCCGGACCGTTGGTCATCTCCGTGGCAGGCTCCCTGGTGGGCGTGGAGGAGTCCTCGGAGAGGTTCTGCAGCACCTGCCCCAGCACCGAGGAGGCTGTCACCTCCTCCTGGACCCCGGAAACGGATCCCGTGATGGAGATGGACGACAGGCCCACCGCCAGCTCCTCCAGCACCTTTGGCTTGGGTTCCTCTTTCGTCGCCACCGCTGCCGGTCCTGCCTCCGGCTCTGCCTCCTCCTCCTGGGCGGCCACTTGCACGGCGCTGGCCCTGTCGCTCTCCGGGGGCGTGGTCAGCTCCTCGGAGGCGCTGTCGTGGCTCACGGGCGAGGGGCCCGAGGAGAAGGTGGAGCAGGAGGAGGTGGTCAGCGATTCGGAGGAGGAGCGCTTCTCCCTAAACTTGTTCAGGTCGTCCTCCTCATGCTCCTGCTCCTGCTCGTGTTCCCGCTCCTGTTCTGCCTGCCAATCGTAGCTGGGCATTTGGGCATCTGCCACCAGGGATTTCACATTGTTCCGATAGTCATCCAGGCTGTTAAAGACCTGCGACACGCCCACAAAGCTCTTGGCGGAGGAACCCGCCGGGTTTCCGCCTCCCAAGCTGCTTCCCGGTCCTGTCCCGGCACCTGCAGCGCCTCCCAGGCCTGCTACGGCCTTGTGGCCTCCCACTGAACCGTTTTCCGCCGCTGTCACTGCCCCGGCGCCGCCGCCAGAGGCTCTGCCCTGCGAGGCACTTGCTCCATCGCCCAACGGACGGGCGGGGGGAGGAGTGGGCGGCGCGGGAGTGTGGGCGTGAGCGGGTGGGGTGGGGCCGGCCAGCGCTGCATTCCTGCTCAGCTGCTCGTCGGCTGCGATGCGCAATTCCAGGTTGTCCAGCACCTGATCAATGTCCACCAAATCCATGGCCTCTCCGCAAAGGCAGCCTCAAAAAAGTCGAAAAACAAACGAGAAATATTAAAGGACCGGCCATGGGCGAAGCACTGGCCAAAGCAGAGAGGAATAAGGCGAAAGGAAAAGCGAGAAAAACGCAAAACAAGCAAACAGTGCAACGGAAAAACACTGCAACAAAAGATTCCAATTGGAATTTCAATGATTCATCGTTTTTTCAGCCTTTTTTGAGTTTTTTTGGGCCTGTTAGTAGGCCTGTGGTTGGAAGTCGAGAGCGGGGGGGTGGTTACCTTTGTTACTCGAGTTTTTTGGCTAATTTGTTAACAAAACCCCGAGACAAAAAACATTGTAAAAAAAAACTGAGAAAGTGACTAAAAATTACCATTCCAGCAGTGTTGAACAAGACCAAATAATACCAAATTTTTTCAGTATTTTAAGGAAATCTAAATTACACAAAACCCAAAACAAACAAGAGCTAAGACTATAAATTTTACATATAATTATTTTTAAATTAAATACAACTTTAATTTAACTATTAGTGTAACCTTGCTTGGGTTTTATGTGAAATCCCTACAACCCATCGATAGGAAGACCCCCTATCGATAGCTGGTTATTGGGGCTTTTCCTTCTCTCTTCGCTTCCATTTGCCTTTAATCGAAATCGAACAATCGGACGGGACGGTCGGGGATTTTTGCGTCTGTTTTGCTCTCGAGTGTAAAGAAATTTTTCCTCGCGCAGCGGGCGTCGGAAAATCGCGTTGCGCGCTTTGTAAATAAACACCACTCACCCAACGGTACGCCACGCAGAAAAAATATACAAAAAATTATGAAAATTTGGGAAAATTAAGCGAGCCAAAACAACGCGAAGGAGGGAGCAAGAGCGAAGGTAGAGGAAGAGCGGGCACATAAAGAAGCCGCCATAGCGGCACAAGTGCGAGCGAGAGGCGCGCGGGCAGTGTGCGGCAGAGGGAGAGGGAGACAGTCAACGCGCTAGTGGTGGGCGGTTGTATTTCTCTCCTTCCCCTCTCGAGAAAAACCCCGGAAAAGTTCCTCAATTTTCAGGGATTAAAATAAAGATAGAGTACCATGAAACCCAGAATCCTTAAATTCACTTTATATTAAATTTTTGGTTAGTTTTTGGTTTGTTTTTTTTAGTTTTTCTCGGCCCACGCACTCCTCTCTATGCTCTCTGCGTTTTGTTTACTGCCCCCGCTCTCCTTGCGCTCTCCGCTTTGATTTTAGCCGCTCGCGCATTCTCTCATTTGTTGTTGTTTTTCCGTTAATTTCAAGTAATTTAAGTTTTAATTACTCTCTCCCCTTGCCCTCCTCCTCCTCCCTCGCTCTGCCCTCCGTTTTGGCGATTTATCAACAAAAAAAAAATTATAAAAACGAATTGAAAACGCAATCGAAATGTTATCAAAATCTTGGAAAAGTGTCGAAAGTTAATCGATGATTATTGTGTATTTAATTCCCCCGCAGCATTTTTCCCAGTGCAAAAATCCGAGTGTTTTGTGTGTTTTTGGAAAGCCAAAGGGCTGCCTGTGCCTCCCAGCAAGTTATTCTGCCTTTCGAGTCAATAAAAAACAAAAAAACAAAACTGCCCCAACAGCTGAGCACTCGCCAGTGGCCGAAGGAAAAGCACACGAAGGAAAATGAAGCCGAAGCAGAAGATGTCGCCTACAACTCTGCCCGCGGGCAGCCTGATGCTCGCCCCCCTGCTCCTGGGACTGGCCCTTCTGGTGGCCTCCATCCAAGCTATCGATCAGGTGAGCCCTCCAAAAATGCACTATCAATCGGGGGGACTATCATCCCAAAGACTGCCAAAGGGGCAGGTTGAAGGAACCTTTCTTAATCCATGGGTGGAAGGTTAATTTACTAGCTGTCTTCCAATTGATCGTCAAGGTTTATCGCTCTAAATAACCCTAAATATATCGATATAATCGATTTAATCAGCTTACAATTAGAGTGCAATGGGGATAACATAGATACAGCTATGATCTTGAAGGTTGTTCTATTCAAAGATCATGGGTTTAAGCTTTGAAACTTACTATAATGACTATCATGAATAGCATGTATTTCCTCTTTAAACTTTACCCTAAATGATCTTGGGTTTAAACTTGACTCTTCTAGTCATATAAATGACTTCCAAAAGGTGGAAGGATTGACAGGACGATTCTCAATTCATGGATTGGAGGTTGTTTCATAGGATACACCTCAATTAATCACCCAAAAAGGAATTTGGATTGAAATCTTACTCCAATGGGCTAAGATTTTCGTTGAGTAGCAGGTATTGTTTCTGGTTACATCTCAAGGAATCACTCAAGATCAAGAGCGGAGTTGTGCAGAGCCATTCTTAGTCTCTGAGTGGCAGGATAATTTATAAGTTCAATTCCAATGAATCCCTCAAGTTTGTCGGTGTAGATAACTATAAGTTTAATCTATAAAGGCCAACAAAACAGATCCCACTCTGATGTTTGCCTGTAATCTTGTAAACTAAAGAATAGGAGGTTTGTAAAACAACGTTTCCAGATGCTTTTTAGGTAAGATAAAGCGAAGACTGGTACTTTCATTCTTAGTCATTGGCTCTACCTCAATGAATCATTTAATGATTCACAGAAAGTTAAAAACTGAGTGCTACTGGGCATCCGCTTGAAAATACTTAAAATCTAAGCTAAAAAGAGTGCTAGAGCCCCTTGAATATCCGAAATTGCGATGGCAACCACTTCAAAAGCAGTTGAAATTGACCCAAACTCGGGATGCCTTGCGTTTCACCAATTAAAACGAGATGAAATCAATCACCCCAATCAGTTACTCCGCTTTTGGCTACCAGTTCACCTAGGTTTTTCGGCTTTCGGATGCTTTGCAAATTTGGGATGCTTAAGCCTAATCAATGCCTCTGGGTCCGGCATCCCTCGGATACGTACGTAGCCAAGGCATTGCACTCGATGGCACTCTGAGGCAGCCAGATAGAGATACATAGATACCCAGCCGTAATGAAGAGCTGCCGATGCTGGCTCCTCGGTTCTGTTGTGGCAGAAAAGACATTAAAAGCGTCTGCATTGCGAACGCATAAATATGGCAGCAAAATAAACGCACATATAGTACTGTGGATACATATTTGTGCATACAGGCTGCTGCACTCGGTCTCCGGTCCCCGGTCTCTGGTCTCTGGTCTGTGTTCTACTCTGCTCGGGTCTCTTCAAATAAGGCTGCAAATCTGAAATTGGTCATCAAGTCCAGCTCGCATCGAGGTTGTCAGCTGAACCCCATTACCGATGAGTGATGCGAGATGAGTGCCGCCAGCGATACAGACGGAGAACGGAATGCTAGGCAACCGAGATGAATCAGTCCATTCCAGGCAATCTATCTTGAATCGATCAAGTGTTTAATTGTCCGCAAACCGTTTCAATAGACTCTGATCTTTGCTTGAAACTTTATAGCCCAAAATACAGGAAACCAGCTTGGGATTTTGGGTTATAGAGTGTTCTTTTGGGGTATCCTAAACTTGGTATTAAGTTATCTTTTGAAGAATTTGAGCAATCCATCTGAAATCGTACAATTCGCATCTTTTCTGGCAACTTTGCAACCTAAAAGTCGATCTAGATTTTTTAATGGGTATCTTAGGGTATCTAGCACGTATCGTAGAACTCTTATCTTTGTTAGGAACTTTACAACCCAAAAAACAGAAAGCTAGCTTGGGATTGAAGGTTTTAGAGTGCTTTTAGGGTATCAAAAACTTGGACTTGAGTTACCTATTGAAGAATTCGATCAATTTATCTAAAATCGTTCAACTCTTACCTTTGCTAGCTACTTTGCAATCTAAAAGTCCAGAAGCTAGGTTGGGGATCTTGGGTTATAGACACCCTAAACTTAAGACTGTTTTTAAGGCATCCAAAACCTAGTTTTAAGTTCCCTGTCGAAAAAAAACCTGAAATAAAGTTATCACCCAGAGATCTTTCGAAAAATGACTATCCGGATAGGATTAAAAAGTGAAGAAATCACTGAAATAGGTGGATCTATCAATGAACAAAACACAAAATGTATACCCAAGATGATTACAATGATGCACTCCAAAGTTTTGTCGCATTCCTAATTGAGTGTTAAAAACCATCTAAATTTAGACTCTTTTTATTAGAGTATCTATGCTAACAGTCTGATCAAATGAGTGACATTTTTGAGGTTTTTGTAGCTGCCATTGGGGAGTATTATCTAATAGTTCCAATTACGATCTTCAAGATCATCACAGTTCTGTTCGATGACCTCGAAGAGTGGTCCCACCAGCGGGCATCTCTGGTCCGGAGGCTGCTTTTGGGCTTTGGTTCTGGGCCAGTTTCTGCGATGATCTTTGCGGCCAACAAAAGCATCCGGCTGTTGCCAATTTCGATGGCTGCTGCGTTGGCCTTCGTCACTACTACTTCCCGGTTTTCCCACTTTCCCGGACTCTCCCTGTTTCCCTGTTTGTTAGCCGTTTGTTTGTTTGTTTGTTTGCTTCCATTGGTGTGTGACTTATTGGCCCGAAAAATTTCTACATACACACTCTCGATAGTGCGATGGCCTTTGGCCCCGCCCCCTTTTCCTCTTCCCCTTCCCCGTTCACCCCTCGATAATCTTGTTTTTGCCATTCCGTCCAATCCATCCGTCCGTCCTGTTTTTGGTGTTTGTCACTTGTTTTTGCCAAAATTGGCATTCGCTCTTGGTGCTGCTTCTGTTTTGTGGTTGCTAATCCCCCCGCTCCCGTCTCCCAGCTCCCCGCTCCCTGCCCCCGAGCCCCCCAACCATCTTTATAGTTCCTTTCCAAGTCGCCAAAAACATTTTGAGGACGTGCTCAGAACATTGATGAGTACACTGGAAACAACTACACAGCTCAGCGGCAACTTGGTCATCAATTTTTATGGTTTATCAAATAAGAAATTCATGGTTTTTGCTATATCTCCCGAGATCTCCCCCCGAATTGTGAAAAACAATTTTATTGAACAGGATAATAACCTCCTGTTTGTGTCTTGCCACACGTCATCTCCATTATTGTTTTATCTTTTAACCCAAGAGGTTATATCAAAAAAGAAATTAATGGTTTCTGCTATATCTCCAGAGATCTCCCGAAATTTTATAATGTTTTATTGAACATGATACAAAGAAGGTTACGTTTTCTCCTTAATTGTTTTAGCTTTTAAGATTATCATATTATACAATCAAACTAAAGACAAACCTTGCTCTTTAAGGCATAGAAACTTATGAATTTCTCTAGTCCTATGAAAATTAGACTTTTAGACTCCAAAATTGAGAGTATTTAAAAGGCATAGGCTATAATTTTTCTGCATGTGAGTGAGCCAAGGATATGAAAACAAACCAGATTGTTTACAATTGTTGCAAGACTCGTATCCCCCTCCCTCCCTTCCCCTACTTGTGGCTCATTTACAAATTTCGCCTTCATTAGCATTATAGGTGTGTCTGTCTAGTCGGAGTGGGAAATCGGTTCGTCGCATCCTCACCTGAAAGGTGTCAAACCCTATATGTCGAGCCTCCTTTGACTTGGTTGTGCTCGTTCGTCCCTCCTCCCTCCATCCAATATTGTGGGTTCCTCCCTCCCTCCTCGCCCGGCTCAGGCCTGCTGCCTGTGTTTATTTTCATGGGTTTTCCTGGAACATCGATTCATTGGCAATCGGCGACAGACAGCAAATAGATAAGGTTGCCCCTTGCCCTCTGATTTTCCCTGCTCCGATCGCTTCGGTGGATCATCCAAGTACCTACACGAGCAATATTCCTTGAAGTTCGTGCCATAGATCTATTTATGACCGTTGCTGATTCCGGAAATTTATGATAAATAAATTACGTTTGAATATGCGTGCACTTGGGCTTACCATTGCATTTTATAAGCAATTTATAGCGTATTTTTCGTACTAACTCTGGTTACTTATATTAAAAACTTGTAAGAATTAAGCTTGGCAATCTTTATTGAGTATTGTAAAATAATTTATGCAAGAATTACCAGAGATCTGAATATTATTTCCATTAGGTTTTCTATCCACATCTGAGGTATCATCTTGATCTTCCCCCTTTTCTTGCTCAATCTTTGTTTATTGCCTCCTCCTTGCATTCGTATGCGGTTTACAAGTTTTATTAGTTTCATGTAGATTTTTTTTTTCAATTATTATTCACGTGTGGCTTGACTTGTCTCTTTCCATTTACCTTACCTTCTTCTCGTCCGTGTGTGCTAGTAGTTATTGTTGTTGGCATACACTTGCGATTGCTCACGCTCTTTTCTTCTCCTTCACTGTCGTGTTGTATGGTCGCACCTTTTTTGTAACCTCGTACACAGAAAATAAAGATAAGATCACTTTGCAGCAATCATTTGATCGGTTAATTTGAAAATTCAAAAAAAAAAACGTTTAAATTGTTTGGAAAACATTTTCTATAATAATTTCAAGCGATACATTTTTTTGAAGCTATTATAATAGATAAAAAAAATGTTCTTTTCTAAATTTTAATAAATTTCCCATTGCAGGCTAAAATGAAACATTGTTACTATTATAAAATCCAAGAAATGAAACTGTATATGCATAGATACAAAATTAAATTGTACTCGTATGGTATTTATAAGGTATATTTTGTACAAAACAGCTTTAAGAAAAAAATAAATAATTTGGAAATAAAATAAAATAAATAAAAATAAAATTTGATAAGATGCACTCTTGTGGGTCAAAAAAAGTACCTATTATATTGGGATCAGCATCCAGTGCTTTAAATATCAAATACCTCCTCCCCCTTGATTCCGGTGCAATCAATCACGACGACTTGGCGACCGTGTCAAAATGTTATCGTAGAAAAACAGTTTTTTTCTTCACCATTTCGCTTTGTGCAAATGTCAACGGCAAATACGAGGATGCACATGCGACAGATTAATTGCTGTAATCTAAGTTCAATTGAAAAGCCCGCAAGTAATCTGCGTCATTTGCTAATTAAGCCAAAGCCAACAAGATCACCAAGAGCGAAGAAGAGAGGCGGTGGGGGAGGGCAAAAAAGAGAGGCAGAACCGTAAGAGAGTGTGGGATGGTGGGAGAGCAACTTTTTGTACACATGTTGCATTGCTTGCGACATTAAAATTCCAATCAATTACACCTGATTTTTTCATTGCCCCCTCACAAAAAAACGCAATTCAATTAAAACAATAACTAATGGTTTACCGCAAATAAATCAGAAGCAAAAACATTTGCTGCATAATTGAGCAAGGAGAGAGCATGGGCAAAGAGTCGCCCAGCGGCGAACGAGGCGGGCGAAGAGACGAGCAAAGAGAGTGCGTTGTAAATTGTAAATGCAGAAGAAACAGAAACGGAAACCAGCGGGCCCAGCATAAAAAATGCTTGCGCGGCGCTGTGTGTGTGCGTCTGTGTGTGAGTGTGTGTGGGCAGACAACATTGAAGAAGAAGAAACCTCGGGGTTCGAACTCCGGCGGAGATGTTTGCCTACACTGAGCAACCAGTCTTATCTTGTTTGTTTCATTCGGCATTACACAGAGTTGATTGCTGAAAACTGATTGATAACAACCAAAAATCTAATTTTGGGAAATCCCTTAAAATGTTTCAGGTTGGTAGGATAAACCGAAACACTGGGGTTTTGACCTCTGGCTAAAAAGTTTCCTTAGATTGGGAAAAAAAACTGGCGTAGCTATCTTATCTTTGTGTCTTATTTGGCATTACCTAAAATTGATTGCTGAAACAACCTAGCGAATTTCTCCAATTGCATTTAGCGAACTCACACCGTTTTAAGTTGTTCCATGAAGTACTATTTTAAATATTAAGAAAAGCAAATTTCTCGAATTCTTAAAGGCATTTAACCAAATATTACCAATTCAAATTCTTCCTTAAAATAAGATTTATAAGTCAAATAACTAAAATATTGGAAAGGGTAATAGAAAACTGAAAACCGGTTTCCTGTTAACCTGGACCATCATTGATTTGTTTTATATATTAAGGACCTGCAAAGACATTCTTAAGATTTCATTTGAATATTCAGTAAAGAAAATTGTTGGTATAAATATTTTTAAATATTTTATTTATTTTTTCGCCAGCTCTATTTTGACAAACTGTATTTTCAGTAGTTTTTCAAGAAGTTTCTCATAGTTTTTGTCAAGTGAAACAAGCTGAAAACCCTGCAGGCCAGTGTTCCTGGTGGCGCTCTCGCGACCTCGTCTCGAGTCTTTGGGCTGGGTCTCTTTGGGTCTCTTGGCCCGCATGTCTGCTTCTTGGCTGTGTCTCTTGAAGATTTCGGTTTGTGCTGAGGCGGCATCTACGGCCGGGTATGCTTGTATGTATGTATGCGGCCGGGTGTGTGTGCGTCCGCTGAGGTAAACACACGAGCACGGTCTCATTAATAAATACATACAGACAACACACATGGTATGTGTTTTTACGTATAAACACCATAGGCCGGCAGCGTCGTCGCGACCCAAAGACAGACAACAAACAACTAAAGCAACAACAACCACAAGGCAGCGGCCAGATTGAATTGCCTGCAAGCGAAAGAGGGAAAGAGAGGGGAAGTGGCAGAGGCAGGGCATGGGGCGAGAGAGACGGGCAATGTCAATAAACATGCGTTGTTGCCGCATTTCATTGTTGGTTGTTGGCATTGTTGTTGCTGTGTTTCATATGTTCGACTTTGTCTTGTTTCATTTTGCGGTTTACTGACGGACAAGTTGGTGCTGTGTGTGCCGTGTGTGCAGTGTGTGTGCGGTCTGTGTGTGTGCTGCCCCATCTTGTTCCTCCCTCCTCCTCCTTCTACTCTTTCACTCCCACTCTCCCCAGCAACTCTTCCTCTTTGGCTGTCGCACTCATCTTCTTGTTCCGCTGAAGGCTGTTGTTGTAATATGCGTGCCTGTTGTTTTATTGGATTTTACAATTTTGTTTTCATTTTTATTGGCCTTTTCGTGTGTCCCACTGTTGCTGATTTGGTTCTCCTCCTCTTTGTTCTTGTTCATGCTTACTTTTTGTGAATACCCTTTTTTTTTGATGGGCGGGGAAATTACGAATTTGGCAAGCAAATGAGTTGGGGATGAGTTGGGGGGCTTATACCACCGAGAAAATTTACAATTTTTATTGCACTTTTAAAGCCTGTTTCGTACATGTACTTGCCAAGGCAATATCTTAAGATTTTTTGGTTCTTCTTTTGCTTAAGTTTCATAGCTAACTCCAAAACTATTAAACAGAGATATTTTTTGTGAGATTTGTTTTTAATTTATAAATTGATAACATTAATATTGTATTCCTAACAAATGTAGAGAAACAAACTAGTATTATTCTGTTACCAATTAACATTTATCCTTAAAATTGATAAGGAAGATCTAGTATATGGTATCTTTTCAGTTACCTAAGGCCATCGCTTATGTTTAGTAAATTAATGGCTAGTGGATTTTGATGATATTCTAGCATTTTTAAATTTAAAATACAATTTCTAAAATGTTCTATGCAAGAAAATATTTAAATTTCTTTAAAATGGCACTGTGATCCATTTTTGTCTTCCTCAGAAAATGTTGAACAGTTCTTGAGAAATTGGTCAACATCAAGGCTCACATCTCAACCATTTTTAAGCTGATAAAGTATTATACAATATTTGTACAAGTAAAAAAGCCCATCCGGAAAAAGTTTCAATAAAGAAAACGTGGCGTAATCCCATTAATTAATACCTGTAAGGTATCTTCTCTTTTAAAGGATATCCCACATTTATCAAAAGTTCAAACTGCTTTCCGTTATTTCTGTTTCCCTCTGGTGGGGTCATGTGGCGCACTTTTGATAATTCGCAGACGATTTGTTTTGTTTACGCGGTTTTGTTTATTTGGGGGCCCAAATCCCAGCCCCCGCTCCCCCCGTTGTTCGGTGTTTTTTCAGTTTATAATTGCGAAAAATAACATGGAAGACGTGCCAATCCCGATTTCAGGCTACACCCCCCATTCGTTCCACTTCCTCCCCCTTTTTTTTTGTTCGTTTCATTGACGCAAATCGCGCGCGAAATATTCTGTTGATTTCTTCAGCTTCCTCCCCGGCTCCCGTTGCTTTATTCTATATATTCCTTCCTTTTTTTTATTTTTTATTTTTTTTTGTGATGGCTCTCTTCTCTCCACTTTGTTTTTGTATATGGCGCGTACTTCCTGTCTAGTTTTTTGCCGGCTCTGTTTTTTCCCCTGCGCTTTGACTTTGACTTTTCGCTGTGCGTTTGGGTTTTTCTGCTTTTCTGTTTCTCTGTTTGTTTGCATATCATTAACACGGAAAATTTAAGCCAGCCCAGAAGAGTGTTTGGAAAAGAGTTAACTGCCGCAGCCCACGCAAAAAGTGAGCCAAGCTTCTTGCTGCCATGCCACTCTGTGTCTCTTTTTTCTCCACCTTTGTCGCCCTGTTCGCCCACACGCTTTGCATACTTTCATAATTATGCGTTTCCCTGGCTTTTCCCCAGCTCTGCGTCTTCCTCTGCCCCTTCTTCGTCTCCTTCCGCCGTTCGTTTGATGTTGTCGATGAGTTTTCAATAAACTTTTCCACATTCCTGTCGGTCGGCTGGCTGGCCATTTCCAGTTCCCTTTCGACCAGAAAAACCCTGTGAGATACTCTTTGGAAAATAGTTGAGGTTTCGGGCGAGTTTTTCACCTAATTTCCCCCGTCCCTTTGCCCGCGAGAAGGGTATCTGGAGTGCGGCAGGGGCTTTCCATTTCAGTTGGCCTGTTTGTGGAACAATTTTACAGGGGTATTGTGTGTTTTGGAACGCCCACGCAATGGCCACAAAACCAACGCAAATTCTTGCACTCACAGCAAACGGATGAATGGGCGGCGACAAAGGGGGCCGAAAGGGGATCGGGGGCGAAGGGGGATCAACGAGGTCGAAACCAACAAAAATGCAGATTTGTTTATACGCGTGTCGGTTAGGGAAATATTTTCCCCAAAAATTTATTCATATTTTTCCCCATGCAAAACTTTCAACGCAATTGTACAATTTAAGCCTACGCTGATGCAGTAAAAATCTTTATTATTGTTGTATTTTAGGAATATTTTTGGTAATTATGGCCTTACGGAATGGTTTGAAAATTCCGTGGGAATATTTTTGGAATGAATTCGGTGTTTGGTTCACCCCCACTAATTACTAAAAATGTAAAAATCTCCGTGAAACGTGCTAGGCGTTATTTATAAAGCCATCAATAAGTAGGCGAACAAAGAAGCAATCGCACTGCCCTGGTAATCGTAGCACCCGGGTCAGCTGGGTCAACACTCGCCTGGTGATTAGCAGCGAGGCGCTTTTAAATTTAACGCCAAAATAACAAAATGCAAAATAAATAAATTAATGAGATCATGTCTATTAAAATGACAGATTTAGCAATTGGTTTCTCAATAAATTCAGGTCCTGGGGGTTTTCTAAGAATCACACGATTGGGAATTTTGTAAGACGTATTTTAATGGGGTTTACCAGGTTATCTAAACTGGAATCCCTATGCCTATTAAAGTATCAGATTAAGAAATTGTTTTCTCATCAAAATTCAGATCCTGGGGGCTTTCTGGAAATCACACGATAAGGAATTTTGTAAGACGTATTTTAATGGGGTTTTCCAGGTCATCTAAACTGGAATCCCTACTATATTTTGTACCTGGAGATTAGCGAAAACGCTTTTAATTTAATGCTGGAATAACAAAATGCAAAATAAAATGAATTAATGAGATCATGCCTATTTAAATAGCAGATTAAAAATTGGTTTGTCATTAAATTCTGGTCCTGGGGGTTTTCTAAGAATCAAACGTATCTTAATGGGGTTTTCCAGGTCATCATATTCTGGAATCCCTATTTCGTAAGCTAGTAATACTACATATACGAGTATTACTATGCCTCGTGCTGACGTATTTTAATGGGGCTTACCAGGTCATCGTATACTGAAACGCCTATCTCGTAGCCTGGTAATACTCCCTGTAAGGGTATTTCGTGCTTTGTTCTCCGGCCTGCTGATAAGATCTCCTCCGTTTTTGCGCAGAACCTCGCACATTGAGGTCGTTCCGGGCTCCCTTTCAATTCTGGGGGATTCCTGTTAAATAGAGCCCCCTAAAGTGTTGTCATTGTTTGGCCTGATGACGTTCCTCTGCCTCACACATCGGGCGATGGGGAAACCAAATACGCATTACACGCCCCGCAAAAAGCAATTGCCGCCCGGGCGAAGGGAGGGATACTGCAGCGTCGAAGTTGCTGCTGCAACAGATTGCAGCTCCCGAAAAGTTTGTTGCGAAACACTGCCTGTCTTCCTGCCCTGTGTGACCCCTTCAGGCTGACAGCTGCTGTTGCTCAGTTTGCTGGGTCTTTGATTTTTGGCTTTTGCAGTTTATTGACACGACTCGAGTTTCAAGTGTCCAGGGCGGAGGATGCGGCTGATAGCCGGCCAATGTTTCGAATTTTGGGTCGTTGAACAAAGGACCTGAATTCAAAGGAGTTCAGCTCCAGCGGGTCTCATTTAATTACAACTTTTCTTTAACTTTTCTCAGCCAATAATTTAAAGTTGGGGCTTAAAAAATGAAAACATTTTGGCATATTGTGGAACGAGATGCTTCTAGAATCCGTACAAGATTTCAGCAAGATCGGGCCACTATATCATAAGTTATAGCCGTTCTCCAAGATGGTAAGAGCTAGAGATGTAAATCTTTTTGCTTCAGCTCCGTTTAACGTTTACGCAGATTGAGTTTATTTCTAATTTTTGCCACGCGCCTTACCGCCTCTGAAATTTTATATTTGTCTATATCTTCGAAATGATTAGAGCAAGAGATATAACTATTTATGCTTTCAGTTTAAAATGTAAATATCTAACCATGTGGAAAGTTTTATAAAGATCGGAAAATAAATTATTATGATACGTCCTTTGCAGGTTTCAATGCCTGGGTTCATATATTTTTTAAAACTTCAAACATCGCAATATTCGACGAACATATCCCACTTTCTTTCATCAACTTTGGGTGTTATATAACCCCTTAATGAATATTCAACGAGTAATCTTTTATTACTTCATTGAAAACTAGATGCCTCATTGGGGGAATCAATTGGAAATGTGAGAAGTTTCTATCATTTAAATTGAATGCTGAAATATAATTTAAAGCGTAACTAATTACAGGCATTGCATTCTTTAGCATTGCAAATATTTGACATGCTTACGCATAATGATTAAATAATATTGCATAAATTATACATTCGCTGTTTGGCCAGTCGCGTAAACGTAGTAAAATTTTCAAAATATTTTCTATTATGTCACGGATTTGGTGGCTGTTGTGACGCATTAATATTTAAGCAAATCCGCTGAAAAACTGTATGCATAATTCATGGCTTTGACTTTTGGCAGCTAGTTTTTGGCCCGGTGGTCTGGCCGCTGCCCTCGACATTGACGCTTTAATTGTTATCAGCGGCGAGTGAGCGAGCGAAATTACGAGTATCATCGCCGCTTCAACCATAAATTTATGCTTATTTGTCATATTTAAATTAAACTTTAATCGCATTTGTCGCATTCCCAGCCCCCCCTAAATATGTATTTTGTATTTGCGGTATCTTCACTCCCCCTTGGGGCTTGTGTCACGTATCTCGCATGCGTTTGGCTTGGGTCTCGTATTTCCGATTGCTGACTCAGAAAAAAACCGTCTGCCGGATAGCCGATCTCTGGCCTCAATTGCACATTCGGGTTGGTAAGCAATAGATCAGCAAATTGTGCATAAAATTATATGACTAAGCTATTTGTACAGCTTAACACCCGCGGGAATCGATATTCGATTAGCAGCGCTGACTTCTCCGAATTCGGAAATACATAGGCGATGTTTGCTTTACCAGCAGATAGTTTAAGTTATGGGGAATTTTTAAGAATTTCAATAGGGTAATATTTATTTTCTGTGAATTTGTGCGTCTTCAAGTTTATTTTGAGTCCCAAAATGAATAGCCTGCTTGACATTGCCCTATGCCATTGTAAGTACATGCAAAATAAATGTTTTATAAATAATTTCCCGCTTGCGTCGCGCTCTCTTTCTTGCTTAAAGTGAATTTACATTTTCATTATGGCTGAAATGAGAGCAAGATTTTGTCGTTTTTGGTTTTTGTTGGAAATGTAGCTTTGCTTGGAATTTTTCGCCGGCTTCTTGGCCAAGAGGAGTTTGGTATTTCGCTTTGGTTTTAGCTTTTGCCTAGATCGCGTTGGCGTGTTACCTATCCCTAAAGTTTTTCACACTCAAAGAAAATCTGGACCCCTAGAAGGGTTTCCTTTTCACCAAACTCGGACATTTCCTTTTCACCAAACTCGGATGACGTGCACATTTCGAATCCTTTTCGTTCGAGATCTTCGGTTCCAAGTTCCTTTTTCACCAAGTTTCTTTTCCGAACACTTGCACATGTCGATTCCCTTTTGTTTGAGATATTCACAGCTTTTTGTTTTTGGAAGCACTGTGAGTAGAATGAGCTATGGGCTGCCCAACGCTGCCTTAGATGTAACTCTTAAACATAGTCCTATCTTAGCCCTGATTTAACCAGCTGAGAAACAAGCCAATGCATGTTTAAACATTTGTGGGTTCCTTTTTTGTTGAGTGGAGTTTTCCCGGTCCTTTTTATTCTTTCGGTTGCCTGGGAGGGTTCATCTGCCCTCCCAAGCCGCCTCCTTTCCTGCCTGCTGTTTCATATGCAAATACTCGTAATATTTTTCAAATGTTGTTTGCTTTTGCCCTGGCTCACAATTTTCCTCATTTTTTTTTTCCACCTCTCTTTTTCCCGCCACGCTGCTGGGGCTGCCTTTTCACATTTTTCAATTTTCCACGTTCGCTTTGTTGTCGCTGCTGATAGTCGGCGGTGTGTATATATCCCTATATAGCGTGTATTTGCAGTGTTGCTTACATTTTCATTACATCTCCCCGCTGTGCTCCCCCGATCCCCCGCTTTCCTGGTTGCGTTTTTTCCCCAACGTTATTTTTTTTTTGCCTTTCGCCGAACTACCAACAATTCTCACTTGGCTCACAGCTGCTGTGTGGCAGGCCAAAAGGAAGTTGTCCAATGTTGGCCGAAGAGAGAAGCAAAATGTTTGCATTTCAAATTACCCATGGGCCAATGACTGTTGACTGATTTTTTTCGCCGCCTTTGTTGCCGCCTGACTTCCGCCGGGGCCTTGAAGGGGGCCTCGGAGGGGGGGCGAAATGGGGAGCCGTTTGCTGTTTGACACACTTGAACTTAAATTGATTTGAGATTTCTCGAAATTAATCAACTAACCGAACTCCGGGGCCCGCACACATGTTGCATGCCATGCGGCAAACACATGTGGAGGAGGCACCGAGCCAAAGCAAATTATTCTAACTCGGGTTTATCTTTGCCCCAAAATACCCTTTCTCAAGGTAACACAAAAACCCTGCTAATCCTTGTTTGTATGGAATTAAAGCTTAAAATTCAAGTTAGCAGGATTTTCTGGGAGTTGGATTTGCCTTTGAACGTTTCATGCAATTTTAGACCACTCATGAGGTACAAAAATGGTATTCTATCGATTCAAATCCGATTTGCTGGAGTGTTTTCATGGAAACGAAATTCATACTGAAAACACTTGTTTTATAGCTGAAAATTCCAGTTAAATGCATTACCTAGAAGTTGGATTTGTCTTTGAATATTTTATGCCATTTTAGACCACCAATGAGCTAAAAAGTTGGTGTACCAATGTCACAAATTCAAATGAATCCGATTAGCTGGAATGTTTTCTTAAGTTTATACCATTTCTCATGTGTTTTGCCGTGTTTTATAGTTACAAATGAAAGTATATAGGATTAGCTAAGAGTTACGGTTACCTTTAAATATTTAATGCCATTTTAGACCATTGCATTACTTTACTACGCACATCGGGCAAAAAAGTTGGTGTGCTAATTTTGGAAATTCAAATAAATCCGATTTGCCAGAGTATTTTCACTTTACCATTTCTCATGTGTTTTGCCGTGTTTTGGTCAAGTCTGCTGTAATTTATGTAAATTTTTCATCAGCATGCTCGCTTTTTGGGTGTAGTTTTTTTGTATTCGTATTCTTTTTTTCTGGTTTATCTCACCCCTCTGGGTTCACGGAAGTCCCCAGGACCGCAAAGTATGCAAACATAAACCAAAAAGTATATACAAACTTGCCATTACCACTATATATACGATATGTATGGTCTGGTTGCGGGAAAGTGGGCGAGAATGTAACAGAGTGGGAGACGGATGGACTCGCATTTGTTATGCACTTTGAATGGAAGGAACACGCCGTGTTGTTTCTGTTTTTCCGCCTGCATAAATTTAAATTCGTAATTAGTTGAGGGAGTAAATGGGATTTAAGGTTCTTTTCGTGTTGCTTTTATTTTACTCTGAGCCCAGGCTAAACATGTAATAAATCTGCATTTTGTATACTCGTACATCCCCGTGCGATCCAAATCGCCCGAAATGAGCTACACAAACAATGAGGCGAAGCGAGTGAGCTTTCGAGATTGAGGGGTACCTGCTGCAATCAATCAATCTGTGCCAGCCCAAGTGGCCCAGATACTCGAATTTAGTGGCTGAAATAACAATTGAAAGGCTGATTGGAAATTGGGATTTGCTTTATATTTATTCACTTTGCTTATTCACAAAAGCGCCGAGCCGGTGTGTGGGCGGAAAATGGGAATATTAAATGAAAAGAAAAGTTTGCCTTTGAGTTTGTGCTTCGACGATTTTCTTCATTGGCCGTAAACTGATTTAATCTTTTCGTCTCTAATTGTGTAGTTGATTTAATTATGAATACCGATTTGTTCTAAGCAAATTGAGTATTTACGGCCACAATCCCCTCAAAGGAGTGGCTAATCTTTTTATACTTTGATTCATAAAAGGAAGAAGGGTGTGTTGAATTCGTACGAATGTGTGTAACAGGGAGAAGGGAGCTTATCCTACCGCATAAAGTATATAGTATAAAGTATATACAGAATGAAGCTTCAACAGCTAAGTCAATATAGCCTTGTCCGTTTGTCCGTCTGTCCGTAAGAATGCCTAGATGCCACGCACTTCTCATACACACATAAATTTTGAAAATTTGTCGAGCCCACAGTTTTAACGGAATAATAATAGAAAAATAACAATTTATTCAAATCCGAAGTATTTATCAATGTTCTAAAAATCTGGTAGAAACTTGGAACCGGGTATGTAAGCGTTTTTGTCGTACTGGTTGTGGGCAAATAAAATCAATTTAGTTTTGCTCGGGCGCCAATAAAATATTCCATTTGAGGATGCCAAGATGGGAATTATTCGTGATCCCTGGGCGGGGCGGCCAATCGGATTGCGATTTCAGGTATTAGGCCCATTGCGAGAATTACATTTTTCTAGACTAAGTCTAAGTAAACGTCGAATTTCGATAAGCTCCCTTCCCCCATTTGGGTGTGGACGCACTCAGCTGGCTTCTTTGAGGTTCGATTTCGCTTGGCGTTCGGTGCCGAGGGCTTTGAGAAGGGTTTAATGACCAGCGAGACCGCGTTTCATGTTCTCCCCCACAGCCATTCCCATACTCATTTGATTCTTTTTTCCTTTTTTTTTTAGCCCCTCAGGTTTTCTGCTCTGTGTGTGCATTTTTAATCATGTGCTTGCCTACTTAGGTTTATTTGCCAACAGCAATAACCTGCCGGCAACAAAACCGGCGACAATGTTGTGGGCCAGTCCCAATTGGGGAATGGATCCGTGTACCACGTACTTTGCCTGCTAATTCCTTATGTGCACGCACACTCTTCTGGCTCTCTGGCTTTCTGGCCTTCTGGCTTTTTTATTTAATGCCGGCAATTGGCATGCACAGTATGCGGCGTCTTGCAGGAAGTACGTACAGTTAAAGCACGTTAAAATGCTGCAAAATGGTCTATTTTGGCATTTCAATGTCAATTGTTTGAGGGATCGTTTCAATTAAATGCAATTCAAATGAAAAGCCGAGACAATGAAGGGGAAAAGCTGAGGAACACTCTTGCATATTCATTTTACAGTGGCTTGAAACCTTAGCAAAGTTTATAATAGAAATTTTATAGATAGGTTGTAAAAAGTTAAATATTATTGGAATTTAATCTGTGGCCAACAAGTATAAACTACTAGAATGAGTAATTTAAATTTAGATAATAGAATTGTATTTGTTTTTAGACCTCCGGGCAGGGTACATGGAGTGTTCCACTCTACATGGCCGTACACAATGTTTGCATGTCCTGCATGTCGTCCTTATTCATCTGTTCCGCCCCCCCCATCCTCTGCAGTGTTTTTTGTTTGTCCGTTTCAATGAATGTATTTCACTTTTAGCACGTTTTGTGCCATTTTTCCCGTTTGGCCGAGTTACATATTTACTTTGAGTTTGTCCATAGCGGGAATTCCAATTTTCTAAAATGTCACTGCATAGTTTCAGGCGTGGGTGGTTGGTTGATCCGTGTATGCGCGCACATGTCTCATGTCCTTCTGGCCAAACAGCAAACATTCATCTGCCCGAATCATATGGTTCTGCCCCCCTTCTCTGTTTAATAAACAGATCGAAAAGTTTTACACATCCCCCCAATTCGCTGCTTTTTGGACTTTCAAACGCACACTTTTCTTTTGTCTTTGCCTATTTTCACTTTATCCTCAAAGTAAGTCGTAAGTTTTCCACTGGCCGCCTTCGAAGGCTTTGAGTGAAAAACTTCAAAGGGCCATCGCGTGTCTTTTGAGGTGCAGTTTCATGTAAAGAATGGGGGATAGCGTTAAGCGTTAAGCTGGGCCCCCTCAGATGATTCAAATTCACAGGGAAAGCCCAGTGAAAATGGAAAAAAACCGGAGCACGACAAAAGGGACTGACTAGCCTCTGGATTGAGGGCCGGCAGCCCACATGCCAGAAGTCACAGCTGAATGAAAATCCAAGGGAGGTGAGGTGAGGTTGGGGAAAGCAGGAGGTAAAGGCCGACAGGATAGTTAATTCCGTTTCTTATCAGCTGAGAGCCTTGTTGAACAAACTTTGCATTGGGCGAGTGTCGTGGGCAGAAGTTTGGGGAGGAAATCACTAGCAGATGATGAAAGCGGCAGCCCAACTTTGGATACTCTTCGGAAATGTCGCATGAATATTACATAAAAATGTGTAGAACACAAAAACATTCTGCGTAACTATCAATGGTTTATGAGATATTTATTGGCTAGGAGAATCTTTCAGTTCGCTGTAGTCTCTACAATGGCAGCTTGTTAAACATCCCACCCTGCGAGTGTGAAAGGGATTTCTGGGACTTGCGAAGTACTTGGCTAGGGCAACAGGATGATTGCCATTCCATATCCCACAAAAGGTTTTTCGCGCACATTTTCCCATTCCTTTAACGTCGCCTTCTCCTTCATCGCCTGCATGAGGGCTTTGGTGACGGCCACGTCTGTTCCTGGCTTGATCTGCCCCGGTCTGGTGTTTTCTGGTTCTGGTGTGGCTCCGCCGACGTCGGTCTGGTGCGGCGCACTGCCGCTGACATCATTGTCTCGCAATGCGAGTGGTGCTCGGCTCATTTGGAGGTGCGCTTTAGTCTGCCTGCTGGCTGCTGGCTGCTGTTGAATGCAACCAGCTCCATCTGCAGCTTACAATCCAGATCTGCAACCCCAGGTACCGCCCATCTCTGCCTTTTCACGAAGCCGGATCAGTGACAAAAAAAAGAGGTTAATATTTGCATAAAAATACAGATAAGAAAGCCCTAGGGATTAGCGTTTAAAAGGCAGTGTGGCCATGCCCCTTTTATTTGAGGATAATTTAGGACATTTTTGTGTGGAAACAATTGCAGTCATACTTGACCGTTTTCCCTCAGTGTACCTGCATGGCATGTGCTTTCCCTCGAAACGTTCTCATTTCTGCAATTTTCCTCCTGCATCCTTCACCAGTACCCTTTTTTCTTTCGCTGGGTTTATTTTCTTTTTTTTTTTGTGTTGCAAAGCTTTTGTGCTTGCGTTTAATTGAAGATTTTTTGACAGCAAACGTCGTTGGCATAGAAAGTCATGGGAACGAGAGAGAGTCACGAAAAAAAATATATAAAAAAAGGATTCGGAAGGGGGGAGCCACTGAGGAAGATGTAGGACGAAGAGTTCGTAGAACTTTTGCACACAAATGGCAGCGATAACAGGACCGACCGACCGACCGACTGGCTGCGGGATGGCTGGGCAACCCTGCGTCCTGGCATCAGGAATCTGCCTTATGACGACCCATTTCACTATCGACAGCCGAGGCTTTGTTTCGACTTTATTACGTTGGTGTTCTTGTTACTGATGCTGCTGCTGCGGCTGCTGCTGCTGCTCCCGTTGCTGCCGCCTGGCGATGCTGCAGTCTCCCCTGAAAATGTCCCCTGTAAATGGGAAAACCAAAAACTTTAAGAGGTCCCCGAATTTCGCAGAATGTATGCATGCGATTGGTTGAAAAGTTCCAGGGCAAATGGAAAAAGTTTCACGTATGAAATATACATAATGGCTCAAAGTTTCCAATTTATCGCTTCGATATTGTAATTAAAAATAAATTTCATTAATTTTTGGCATGCTTTTAATTTAAACTCGTAAAACAGCGGTGAGCAGCTTATAGCTCCTTCGGCTGATCAATTTCCCTGGGACGGGTTGATTGATCGAGCTTTTTAATTAGATTTGTTTCGGGGAAATTGCAAATTGGAAGTCAAATTACTTGTTAATACTCGTACTGTCTCTCCGCTTTCCCTGTCCATATGTACAAGTATTCGTTTAGCGTTTCCATTTGTCTTTTCCTTTTCCTTGCTGGGGATTCCGATTGCACATTTCCATTTGAACGGTTGGGGAAAACGCGCCAAAGGACCGGGGGAAAATGACAAGAATCCATTTACAATTCGGCACGTGCATGTGATAGAGAGGAGGGAGGGAGTGAGGGGGAAAAGCCGGAGTGCAGGCGAGTGAGCTATCAGGTGCAAATGGTGAGTGGTAACTTTAGTATTGCCACTGCCAAAGCTTTTCCGCGGCGCCATTAGGCGATGTGTTTATACTCGCCAAATGCATTTTCCAACAATTTATTACTAAATTTGATATTGTTGCCTTGCTAGGGGTGCATTTGCAAATAACATTTGGTTGCCGTTTATTGCATATTCATGGTCATTCGATCGCGGGCAGAATTTGCTGCATTCATGAATATTGATAAAGCAAATTGCTTTTGTTGATGTTAGCATTTTTGCGAATTAAAAAAGCGCCAAGTTTTGAATTTAATAGCAAAAACAAATAACAAAGTTTGGCTAAATTTTGCCTGAAATATTCAAAGGCTTATGCATTCGTTTTTAATTACAGCAAGAGAGAGGGGGGGCGGCAGAATAATAAACAAGCAAAATGGATAATGGATAAGGTGTGACCTCGTGGCGGCGAAATGTGAGCTTTGCATGTCGAACCGAGGCTTTTCCGAGGGTTTTTCCCCCACGCCAATCGATTGTCAAGCAGCTGGCTCGCATTTAACTTTTGTTATTTTTCCAATGATTCAATTACGGCTCCTTGTGCCGCGGAAAAACCGTGGAAAATCCCGCAAATAAACAAGTAGTAGCTGAATTTGCGCCAGGTGAAAAGAGGAAAATCAATGTTTCGCGGTATTTCCCTGGCATTTCATGGGAATGGAATTGGTTATGGGTGTGCGGGTTTGGGGGTTTGGGCCATATTAAATTGCGGAATAATAAAAACAAAATACGAATCGCAGAATTGACCTACTTCGCGGCTTCTGTTCGAAATGTGAAATGTTTGAATTCGTTTTTGATTAGTTTGGAATTTGCTCCGCTTCCCATTTTCCATTTCCCCATTTCCCCGTTCCCCATCATTTTCATTTGTGTAAACCAAGTGGGAAACATTTTGATTTTGATTTTGATTTTCCCTCAGCTTCAGCTCTTTGAAGATGTTTGTTCCAGTTTAAGTTTTGTTTGCTTTGTGCAATTGGGAAATGTTCTATGGAGGAAAAACTTTTTTGCGATTGATCTTTAATTACGTCTCTGCCGCTGAATGATTTATATTCGGTTTTTGTGAGACTAATGTGCAGTGGCAAATATTGTCCCCAAAAACATGGCTTTATTCAATATTTGCCGGGGCTTTTTGTCCATTTCATTTCATTTCATTGGCCGATGGACAAAATCAATGCAAATATGTTTTGCCAGCGAGGTTTTTGCCTTTATTGCCTTGTTAATTCCGCTCGGGGATTGCATTTTCTGCCACATTTGGCTGGCTGGCTCCCTGTGCATATGTTGCATACTTTTCAGGTTTTGCAACCAGTGCAAACAAAAAACAGAAAACTGATAAAACGTGGACATAAATATTTGCCGGGTTCCACCTATTTGAGTTTGATTTCTGCTCTATACAAATATGCAATATTTGATTAAACGCAATGTGTGTATGGCTGCCTTTTTTGTTTAGCACTTATTTCGCATTTTCCTCATTTTAATTGCACGCCCAATTAATTGCCGATAATTTACAGCAGCTGCTCAGTGGAAATTTATTTGCTCTCCGTCTGATTCAGTGTTTGTGTTCATTTTATCCATTTCGCGCCTTGAAACATGATGTGTGCAGCTCGTTGCCGCCGCTTTTTGTTGTGTAAACAAATTAAAACATTTTAATTGTCTAGGCCAGCGACACGCTTAAATAAATTTGATGCGAGTGCGGGAAGTGGCAACAAGTTTGACAAAGTAAAAC
Source organism: Drosophila ironensis (assembly GCA_021223825.1). NCBI lineage: Eukaryota > Metazoa > Arthropoda > Insecta > Diptera > Drosophilidae > Drosophila > Drosophila ironensis. The sequence continues at coordinate 781,734 of JAJJHQ010011567.1, forward strand.
AGCAACAAGAATACTGCAGACTCCGCACAAGAAATGTGCGAAATGCCGGTTCTTTCTGGCTTTTTTTTTGTACCTTCCTACTCGGTGTCTCATTTTTTACTGGGTGCAATGAAAAAACAATCCCAGACTGACTTGTGGCATATGCTAATGAGAGCTGTGTGCCACTCTCCGCCCAGTTCCGCCCACTAATGCAATTGTGCGAGTGGCTGTGGCAAGAAGAGCAAGATTCACCGAGGATTACACTGGCAAAACTTTGTTAAAATTAAGGGTTAAGTACTTGAGATACTTTGAAAATGATTGTTGGAATTTTGGTCGAAATTTTATATATTTTTTCTCTGCTGAAAAGCAAGATTCACTGACGCCAAACTTTGGTAAAAGATTGCTAAATATTAAAGGAATCTGTTTTAGTATTCTTTGTTTGGTATTTTTTTGGTACTTCTCTTGGGAGTTTGGGGCTTCTACAAGAGCTTTGGAAATCAGTCCCGAACTTTTGGGTGTAAATTTTGCATTGCCAATTTGTAATTTACTCCCTCAAAGCCACATTTTTTCTCTGTTCATCATAAAAGAGGAGTAAAAAACGCAGCTTAATCCGCTTGTAAGCAACGCCTTAACTTTAAATTCTGCTTAACTATTCCATGTGTCACATTTCATAGCTCAACGTAGTTTTAGTCCCTCCTGCTGCTCCTGCAATCGCCAGGGTCCCTGCTTTTATATTCCCTGCTTTATGGCTGTTAGTGGCCATGAAAAAGCACAGCTCTGTCCAGGGAACCGGGGCCAACCAAGCTCGGAGAATTGCACTCAGTCAAGCCGGAGGAGGAGCGAGAAACCGAGAGTAATATTACAAAAGGCGGCCATCTCCTCGGGGAATGGAGGAAGCAGGAAGAAACCGAGTGGTGGTGTGGGTGGACACACACACATACTTATGCACATGTATATGTGGGGACCCCAAGAGTTAATGAGGAAATAAGCTTAGATAATGTGCCTCACATAATGCCCCTGCGCTGGGACTTGGAATGGCCAAAGGAGAAGGCTGGTGCCGGGACGTGGACGTCTTGGTCGTCGTCGTGCGCGTCTCGGTCTCATATTCTCATGTTTGCGGTTGTGTCACTTAAGCATTTTGTAAATGGTTTGTTTTGTCTTGCAATTAGTTTGAAAGGGTTGAGCTCTGGGCACGAGGCACGAGGTATGGGGCATGGACAACCAAACCGAGCTGACTGACGTGAACCAAAACAATGACTAGCCATTGTCTTGGAGGTTGTCGCTTGGTCAGCGAGGCAGAGACCGGGGCAGGGGAGGGTCAGATTGGTGGCAGTTTGGAGCTTATATTGGGCGAGGCCTCCGGCAGTTTGTCCCTCAATTTATGGCTAATTGATAAGCTATTTGCAGGGAGTTTGTATGTGGGCCAAGCCACAGAGCTTTTGTTTAATTTGGATTAAGTTTTCGCACTTAACTCGACAAATCTGGGATACACTTTTGAACTTGAAAGCATTCTGCAAGGATACTCAAAATTGTCTTCCTAACTCCTAAGCAATCCTCACGGAAGTAATGTCCCCCTTTTCTTTTCCTTTGTTTGGTTTTAATAAGCCAATAAACTGATTGAGTCAGCAGCCCCCGATTCGTTGGCGCCGTTCAGCTTTTCTTTCGCGGAATTCAAGGACTTCTTAATGAAGAGCTTTCTCTCACACCCCAAAGGAAAAATATAAATAAAAACACTGTGTGTGCCCACAGGCATTCGAAAGCCAGATGCCAAAACAAACTCATTAATTTTAAATGCTCTGTGTGTATACAAAAATGTATATTTTCCAAACAATATCAAGATGGAGGGGAAGCAAAACAATGCGAAAAAAATTGACATTAATTATGCAATAAATAACGCTTTTTATACAGAACCAAATGGGTGCGATTTTGTGTGGGATGGTAATACAATAAATGGCCCCTAACATGCCCCGAATGGGTGGCCCAGGCATTGGCGGAGAATTTAATTAAAATGCCAAATGCATCATAAATACTGCAAACAAATTTTATTTTCCCCCCAGGGCCAGGGGGCACGAGACTTTTTCTCCCTGAAAAGTGCAATCCAAACTGTAAATCAAGTATTTAAAGTTCCTATCGCCCGCACCATATCTCTCAATATTTGACTTTGGTTGTGCAGCTTTCGAGAGGGATTTTCATTTTCGTTTTCATTTTCATTGAGGGAGCCCGAAAATGAACAAATTGTTGGGCTTTTGTTTCACAGTTAACAGTTCAAAGAGATCAGCCCTGAATGCTTGCAACAATGTCGCTGCGTTCGTATTTGTGCAGGTCCTTTGTCGAGTTGAAATGTAAATTTAGTCTAACAACAATGTTTGTCTGGCCACTTCTGTGCCGCCCTCGACCCTCCGCCCTCCGCCCTCCGCTCCGTTTGGGCCCTGGGAAACAAACATATTGAAAAACTTGTTCGAATTGTGTGTTGATTAGTTGGCCAGACAAAAAGTTGTTTACATTTGCAATGCATAAATGATTATTTACACTCCGTTCTCACTTCGTATTTTAATGCTTTTGTCTCTCTGTTTTGCAGGTACGTTGCATGTTCCGAGAGATTGATTCAATTGAAAACCCTTACCACACCACCGTTGGGTAAGTTATTCCCTTAGTTATCAAATGGAAATCATCTTTCTGGGGCGGTTATAAATTCACGAAAATCCCACGATGCCAATGTCAATATTTATGGACGCTCCGGGGGAATTCGCAGTCAAGGGTAGCAGTTTGTCAAGCCACCGCTCTGCACCACCCGGAACCACCCTGCACCACCCCCCGACACATCCAGTTTGTGCGGTTTTTGGGGGCGTTCTCGAAACTGCAAAACATTCGCCAGAAGTGGAACGGTTGGTGTGGCAGTTGCAGATACATTTCGCCTTTTTTCCCCTGCATTCTCCTCGTCAAAAGTTTTCAACGACTCGTAATTTTAGCTGCCATCCATACGAACGCAGGCTAAATAAATATGCTATGGGAATAGGAATAAAAGTATGCCAAAGTTTACGGTGGTACTCCAATGAAATCGTCACATAATTCCCAACAAGAGTGGCACATAAACCTGGAATAGAAACATTGAAAGGCATTTTATAGAGATATGAAATTAGGTACAATATCTTTTAGAGAGCATCAGACATTTAGAAGCGCATAAGCTCGACGCCCACTGTGCAACTCTGCCACAATATGCAATGCTAATCTGAAAATGCCGCCGCCGCCTGATGAATAAACGACAGAGAGCCGAAATGAGCAGTCGAGTGGGAGATACCTAACCTTCTGGGCCGGATATACTTGTGTTTTTCCCCGCCCCTCCCTCGGAACGCTCTGTCACATCTCTGCTTGCTGCATCTGGAGTGAGAAAACTCATATATACATTTTTATAGCTTCAACAAACATACGGAAAAAATTAAATTTCGTTTTTACTGTGCAAACATTAGATAATCATCATCAGCATCAGCATCGGCATCAGCTTTAGCATCTGTGTGTGGGCCCGAGCTGAGGCATAAATACACACATTTTTGCACTGCGAACTTTTCGTTTTTAGCATTTGTTTATTATTCAGCTTACTTTACTCACTTTTTTTTTTTGTTTTGGATGACACTGGGTTTGTCAGTTATTATGGGTAATTAGATTTCATATGATATGCCCTGATGCCTGCCGGGGCTAAGCAAATGGTTGAGCTAAAATGTAAAATAATATTGTGTGTGCAATTTTAAGGGAATTTTAAAGTGCGCAGCTGCCGAGAATTCCTTCACAATTTTGAGTTTTGCCTGAGTCTGGTTTTTCTCCAGTTTTTTCCTTATAATACCCGGTTCTTAAAAAGAGCAAGGGTATGTTGAATTTGTAGGAAAGTATGTAACAGGGAGAAGAAGCTTTACCGACCCATATCAACAGCCGAGGGTATCTAGCCGTGTCCGTCTGTGCGTATGAATGTACAAACGCCTAGATCTTGGAGATTATAATTGAAAGACAAAAAATAATTGCATATTTTGATTCTGGGGATACCAGCTCAGGACAAAATTGTTTTAGAAATCTTTTACCTCCCCTGGTACCCCCGCAAACCGCATAATTCTATGGCGTCGACAATTTTAACTCTAGTGATACTAACTTTGGATATTACCTTGGTAGAACCAATATCTATTTGGGTTGCAAAAATCAGTTGGTTATGCTGATTTTATTGAATTCTGCAATATTTAACCATGTTGTAAAATCGCTGAAAACTTGGAACCGGGTATTTATAGTCGAGACACTTGCTTATAATCGTTTGTACTTGTTTTTTTTGTGGTTTTCCCTTTGTTGAGGCACTCGAGCATACATGTAGCCAAGGAAATTCTCGCACTTGGCCGTCGCGTTTTGCTGCTTTTGTTGTCTTGTATCGCTTTTCCTTTGCAGCAGCAGCTATAAACTTGCCTCTTCATTCCCTGATACTCGTAGCATGGTGGTGCTCACTTTTTCCATCTTTTACTTTGTTAATGAATCCCCTTTGTTGGCAATTGCTTGGCATGTTCTTTATTTCGCCACCATAAACACCTCCCAACCATGGCGCTGCGATTGCATTTGGGGGAAAAGCGTGCTGGGAACGCTGGCAGCGTCGAATTCTATTTTCCCCATCAAATATTTAGTTTGCCATCCGGCATCCGCGCTGGTGGTTACGTCTAATCCCAGACGACTGCAGCAGTTTCTAATCGCAAAGAGTTGCCTGCCCGCGGTCGCCAGCGAAATTCGGTTAGAAATGCAAATTTGCCTTGCTCTTGCCGGGCTCTTCTTTGGGAGGCCGGAAAATCGGGCAGAACCAGAACCAACCAGGCTGTGGAATGCGAAATCCCAAATCCGAAGTCTCTAATCCGCAATCCTTTAAGTAGAGCAGCAACACCCAATTACTCTGGTGGACCGGGAGCATAATAAATCTCAACGAGTGTCTGTCATTTATGGCTTGCTGGCGATAGCTCCCTCCTCCGCAATTTCACTCCCCCGCCAAAAAATATCTATTCTGTTTCGGTTTCTTAGCCCTTGGGTGGGCCAATGCACACATTTAGCCATCCATTTATATATCTATTTTATGTTGGCCACAAACATTTTGCTATGATTTCGTATCGCTACAAATTTCTCCACGGCTCCAGTTACTTTGGCACTGAAAGAAAGCTTAAAGGCTAAAATTTCCCCCTCAAATGTGTATTTCTTATAGGAAATATGGTATAGATATCGTTTCTTTCCCTGCACTTGCAGCTTCTTCTTGGTTTTCTCCAGCTCGAGGGCAACACATGTTGCTAATGTGCCCACTGAGAGTTGTATCGAAATTACAGAGGTCGTCTTCCCTGGGCCATCTTGCTCCCACGCTGCTGGGCCCCGCTTACTCTGGCTGGGGCTGTCTTTTCCAACCCCCATTGTAGGTCGCAAAAGTTTTATTGATTTTGTGACAGTTGGGGCGGTCTTGGTGCCTGCTGCCTGACTCGGACGGCTGCTTCTGCTCTGCTTTCGGCTTTGTTGCCATTTGCTATAAACTGCTCGACTCTCCTTCTGGCCGTTGTTGCTGTTTTGGCTTAGGCCTTGTTTCGAATTCAATTCAATCAAGCGAAAACAGTTTGCCAAAACGTCTCCAGTGGCATGTACTTGATTATCGCAGTGACGTTGTCCTTGTAAACCATCCCCCGAAAGCCACTGGTTGTGTGTCTGACTCTATCGCTGTCATTTTTCGCTTGTCAATCCAGCAGGATCCTGGAGGATACATGGCTAAGCCGAATGCTGTTTTGCAGGTCCTGAACTCACTTGCCACTCACTTGGCAAAGGACTTTAAATTAGATGCTAAAGGTTTCACGGCATCCTACAAATTGAAGTTTATATAGCTAAACTTGCCGTTGTGCATCCAATTAAAAAGGAAGCATTTCCCGCCGTCTAATTGATTTATGAAATCATTGATAATCGCATGATAGATATTGAAATAAAGTCTCTTTAGGATTAAACGAATTATCCTTTTTATTGTGGATATTTGTCAGGCCAATGCCTGGGGAAACTGGAAACTGGTAATGCTGTCAAAAGGAAATTTATCGAGCAGCCCCAAAAGTTGGCCGGTAAAATTGTTTGGCAGCGCAGATGCTGGGCGCATCGGAGCATCAGCTGGGCAAGGTAATGTGTAAAGTTTAAGTTGACAAACGCTGGCGGAATGCTGATGAGGCTGTATTGCGGGTGGGCTGTCAGGTGATCGCCACTTCACCTGACCTTCCCGGGATTCCCCTGCCCTTGGTTAGCAGCTGTCTCGGAGCGTTTGTCCTGCTGTCTCTCATTCTGCTCATCAGCATCATCGTCATCATCATCATTTTGCTGCTCCTCCTGNTCGTTGTCGAGGAATCTCGACTACAGCGTTTCTACTTGTTTTGTTCTTCTTCTGCTGCTTCGTGGCAGGAAAAGAAAGGGAAAGAAGGAAAATGGTAGAGCAGCGAGAGGGGGGGGGAATAGTTAGCGTGAGTGAAATGGAATGAAAACCTGACGCACGTGCAGCTGACATGAAAATAAATAAGAGGAGCAGCTCTAAATGACAGTTTTTGCATTAGATTTGCCTCTTTTCTACACCTATTTTATGCTTCTTTTTTCGGCTTGCCCAACTTTCTTTTTTTTTTTTCTTTGGGGCGAAAACTTTGGCCCCCAAATTTAATCCTGACAGTTTTGCATTCAACTGTCTTGGCACTGATTTACTCCCCTGACTATCTCTATTCCGCTTTCTCGACTTTTTTAGTTTGTTGATGTTTTCCTTGGCTAGGATTGCATTCGTGGTTCTTTACAGTTTCTTTTTTCCGTGAGAAACTCTTTCTTTTTGTGCTTATTGATATCAAAAGTTTAAGTGCAGCTTTGGCAGGAGCTTACATTATGCTTTGGCCAGGCTCACTGCGCTTATCCTGCTTACGAAACTTACAAAAGCGGGCCGGGCGGAAGGAAAGGGAAAGCGTGCAGAGAAGGAATCTTTGGCCAACAGCTTGAGATGAGCGAAAAATGCGAGTGACGTTGTAAACCCCAAAAAGTGTGCTACAATAAAGTAAAAAGTGCGCAAAAAAACGCAAAAAGGACGAGGCGACGGGGGCTAAAGGTTATGATATGTGTGTGCGCCTCTTCCGTATTCACTTGAAACCAAATTGAGCCAAAAGAGGAAAAAGGAAACAAATCAATTTCATTTGATTCTGTTTTTGGCGGCCCTGATTGTATTGAGTGCAAGTCTTTTCCGCTCTGCCGCCCCTACATTTACATACACATCAATTTCATCACGTCTTTTTGGGGAAATTGCGGGCGGCTGGGCGGCTGAGCAGCTCAGTTCGATTCGCTTGGGTGGTAAAACGCTACCAGCAGCCTGTCCTTTCAAGTTGCCCAAATTGATTTCCCAGTTACAATTTCCCATGCTTTTTGCGCCCCTCATACGTGTCGATGATTCTTGTATTTTGATTGTTTTACCGTGCGAACGCGTTTGGCATAGGAAACAATCTTTTTTAATTTCAGCCCCCCCGATGTTCGAACAAGCGATGGACTCGTAAAAAACTTTTTTACCCCCCCACATTCAGCCTTATTACCAGGACTCTTGGCTCTTAGCTGTTGGCCGTTAAGTTGAAATGTCCGAGCAAAACTTTTCCAAGTTGCTGCAACAGCGGCGCAAAAGTAGGTAGTGCAGAATCTTTTGAGGATAACTGGAGCAAACTGTAGGAAAACAAGAGCGCGACACACAAAAGGCAAAATCTCGTAGCAAGTTTGCTTTTCGGCCACCACGTATTTGGCAGTTTATGTCCGGGTCTTAGGGTTTTTCGGCTTTTGTGTCTAGCGCCCGCATATAAATATTTGATTTGATTGTTTCATCTCCGCTGCAAATGTGTGTGGCCCTCTGATTTTGTGCCAGCTTAAAGCCTATTTAAAATTGAAAGTGCACACAACAGACCAGTGGATTTGGCCCGAACGCTGGAAGGTTTCATGAATTTTGCAAAAGGTCGCAAAGGTTTTGTCCCAAGGAGATTGAAACTCTAAAGTTATACCTCAAGATTTTGATTGTTAACATGTGATTTTATTTATTTGAACTAGAATTTAATTTTACTATACAATTCCATGTCGAATATGCTTCGCATTTTTTACAAATTTTGTATTTGTACTTCGTATTTTTTGCTGCATTGTCAACACACATTGTGTCGGTTGGTTGTCCTACTCTGCTGTCCATTAGAAAATCGTTAGCTGACTTTGCTGGCGCTGTTGTGTTATTGTTGGTCTAGTGACCGTTTGGCATTTGCATTGTTGCAACTGCTGACAACAGTCAGTTATGGCCCTCTCGTACGCTCACCCCTGAACCCTCTGAACCCCCTGAATCCCGACCCTCGACCTCAGACAACATGCGACGAAATGGAGCGCCCGGCCATAGAAGGACAGTTCAAGTATTTGGTATTGTTATTGCATGGCTGTTGTCAACGTAAAAACGTACCACAAAATGTGTGGCAAAACGAGAAGTGTATTGTTGTTGCAAGTGCCCTTCCTCACAGCCTGCACGGAAAATAAAAACGAATAAATCATTTATAAAATTTGATATTTTATTTAGAGCTTAAAGCAGGGTCTTGCTAAGCTTTTGGCTTAAATAAAACCTTTAACAAGTTATATTTCATCGTCAAAATAATCCCTAACCACGCAGGACTATTGAATTTTGTGGGAGACCTTTTTTTTCGAGTGCCTCTCGTGTGCTTTCGTTCAGCGACACAGGTCAAAGCACATGAAGGGCCGGCGAACAATGGCTGATGGCCATAAATGGACTACCCTGCGTATGCGTAATTATAATTTATTTAATGTATAAGCTAATCTCTGTGATCCGCAGTGCAGACAGCAGCGCGCCCGAAGAGGCGGCAGGCTCACGAGCAGCTGTTAATGAAATTTATGGTCCTGAGTTCATGACCCCCGCTTGGCCGTCCTCCCCAGAGGTCGTCGTCGAGCAGTTGCAGTTGACAATGCCAGAATCCCAGAATCCCGGCAGCGCCTGGATGGCAAATTTGCCACCTGAGCGCGTCAGTACAGCCACAGGCCTCCCGAGCACCAGAAGGATGCTCCACTCCATTCCCCATGTGTTGGCTGCTGCTGTTGCTACTGCTGCTGCGTCTCTCCATGGCGACAATGACAATGTCTGGCTGAATAAATTCTCATTTATGACACTTGAAACCCTCGGCTGGAGTGGCGCCATCGCTGCCTCCTGCTGTTTTGCTGCGACTCGGCTACCAGCGGGTCGTTAGTTGCCAGCTAGCTGATGTTACTACTACCTGCAATTTTCCTGGCACTCGTTTCTGTAGCCAACCTTGCGGTCGAGTCTCATGCCTGCGGCTGCGGATGCCAATGCGGAGGCGGATGCGGAGGCGGAGGCGGAACGTGTTCCCAGCAGAAGTCGAGGAGGAGATAGCCGGGGGCAGAAGTCGCCTGCATTGGAATAATTGATAAGAAAATGCGTTACAAATGATCGAATGTCTGCCAGAGGCAGCCAAAGGTCAAACACTCGAAAGAATTACTCCAAAAATTGCCTAAAGTAAAGTCTGCGAGTCATAGTTATCTAAAGGACACATGTGAGGCAAAACTATAAGCAATATCGAGTTTCTCTCAGTGTCTGCCTGAGCACTTTCTGCCTGACTTACAGGTGATTAAATGTGAAATTTCGACTTCTTTGAGCGCAAAGGTTGAATTGACTTTTTTCCAGTTGTCTGATTTACGGGTCTCGTTGTCATGTGTATCCCCGTAGACATTTTGCTCTTTATTTTTCCTCCCAGTCGCCAGATTATTATTCATATTTATTGCGTTTCATTTAATTTTGCTGCTGGCCACACGAAGTCGAACTGTTGTTGCCCACATATTCTTTCGCACAGATTCATCTGAATGTATAATAAATTTAATTGGTTTTCATGCGGCATCCCATTTACTTTCTTCGCGCAATTTGGGCGTCAAATCAATTAAAGATTGCCAGTCAATTCCTGTTGAATTTCTCGGAATCATTTCAACGGTTCATTGCACGATAACATATATTCCGTTTGAGTTTAAAGTGTGCCCCATTTTTATACAGGGTTCCGAAATATAACAATTATATTGTATATTAAATTTGTACGAATGTGTGTAACAGGAACAAAGATGTATCCATGTCCGTTTGTCCGTCTGTCCGTTCGTCTGTATAAACGCCTAGATCTTGGTGACTATAATAGATAGAGGAAAAAAAATTGCACATTCAAAATTGTGTGATACCAGTGCTGCACAGAATTGTTTTAAAAATCGGCTACCACCCCCGCACACCCGAAAACCGAGAAATTCTGTGGCCTCCACAATTTTTCCGTTTAAGGCTCCAAATTTGGTTAGTATATTGCTAAAGCCAAGATCTGTGTTACGAAAATCAGCAGTTTACGCCCACTTCCGACCGCTTAAATGACTAAAATGTATTTTAAAAATCAGGTGGAAAATGGTAACCGTTTAGGCGAGAGACTTCTTACTGGTTGTATCTCCCATTTGCATCGGGGTTTCTTTTTATTGAGAGTTTATGGCATTATTAACTTGCAATAAAAATATGAAATGCTTGAAACATATTTGCAACCCTGAACTCGCAATTTTTTGTGGTTGATCGGGCAGGTCGAGCACGAAGGAAGGCAGGATGAAGCGTTTGTGGAACTTTTGCTCTTTCCTGGTTTGCTATTTCCTGGCTTTTTCATCTGCTTTTCTTTATGGCCGACAGCTTAAGTAATTGTAAAACTGCTACAAAAAAGCCCTTCCAGACGGTAGCGAACCCGAGGCTTAACAGTTTGCCTTTGAAGGGAAATCCAAACGGAATTAATTTGCATGCTACAAGGTTTATTTTTTTGTTCATCCACCCCAACCCACCCCGCCGTGCCTCTTGTTGCTTGCGATTTGGCTTTTCTGTTTGATTTTTCATCTAATCCGTGCGTTTTACACATTTTCCCATCCGTCCCAAGTCTGAACCTCTGCCAAGCTCCGTGTGTGTGCTAGTATATAACGGTGGATTCTCTCTCTTTCCGGTTTTTCTATCAAAATGGCAGCGCATACAGTTCGTGTGTGTGCGAGTGTGTGTGTGTGGTTGAACGACGCCATCAACAGCTTAGAATTTCAAAATGGGCGAAAGCCAATTTTCACACTCAAATAAATTGGGTTAGTTGTACATGTCGGTGTGCCAGTGTGCAGGTGTACAGGTGTGCAGGTGCATGTTTCCTCACCTCCTCGGACGGGTGAGTGCGTGCCGGTGTGTGTGCAGACAGGTGCTGCACATAGCACCTGAAACGAAATAACGCTGAAAATATAGTTACCACCTCTGGTTGCCTTTATTCCATCTATTGTTGCTGCCGTTCGCTCGTCGTCGCTCTCTGTTTTTTATGTATTTCAATATGATTTATGACGCAGCAAATTGCACGCAAAGCGATTTGAATTCACTTAGGTTTCCCTCTTGTTTTTTTACGCCTTTTCCTTTCTGTTTGTGATTTACATGTCACAAAAGACGAGCGGGATATCCAAGAAAATGGGAAATAAATTGGCCGCTGTGCAACCCTTTGAGCCGAGGTTTTTCTTTAGGCCAATTAAAATGTTGTTTATTGATGGGTTGCAGGAATATCCTGCAGGCAAAATATTCAGCATCTTTTTACAGAGAAACGAAATTAATAGTATTAACCTTTATATGAAGGATCTTCGCCGGAGTATTTCCTTTGTGCATCACCTTAAGGCCGGACAAAGGGCCTTGCGGTTCAATTAACTCTTCTGCGAACTATGGCAACCGTTTATGACATTCTCCGCAGGTCCTTTCACGGCAGCTTAAAGGGTCGCGACTGGGAAAGAGGGACGAGGGATGAGGGATGGCTAGGACCCATTAGGAAGGACCCGCAGCCGTTTGAAAAGGGTCCCTTTTCGTGGCGAGGAACAAACGAGCGGCTAGTCGGCGAGAGCAGTTGGCGAACAAAATTGCCAATGGTCAAGTCAACTAACCGAATCGTTAGGACGACGCGTAATGAAAATTAATGCTGACGAGATCCCCGTAAATTGCCAGGAACAACACGAACGAAGGCGAAGGCCCGAGAGTGAAAGTCGCGCAGCGCCGTCGAAATTAGTTGGCAAGGGATGTGTCCTGTCCCAAACGAGTCCTGGGCCGGCGTCGTCTTCTTCTCCTTGGACGGGCGCTGAGGAAAAAGTTTTGGGCCAAAAATGTAACGAACCGTAAAGTGATTCAACCTTGAGGCTTCAACAGGGATAAAGCGATGCGGTTGCCTGCGAATTTGTGCCCGCCTGTCTCTTTTGCACTTGCTTCCATCTATCTTGATGAATAAATTACACGGAAATGAATTAAAAATTAAACATTTTTTTCCTCCTCCGTGTGGGTGTGTGTGTGTGTGCAGGGGCAGGGCTTAGCTTGGTTACCTTTTTAGCTCCTGCCTGCTCTGCTGTCCTACTACTTATTATTATAAGCTTGGTGTATTCGGCCCCGCTTATCTCTGGAAGTTTTTTGTATTTTTTGGTAGTCAGTGGTTGAGGGGCGATGGGGTAAACCAGACCCTCTCCATCTCCAGCTCATAAAAAATCAAGTTGGAATACACTTCGGCCTATCGTCGACATCTCTAAATTGCCGTCATCACGTTGGCTTTCCTTTTGAGACACAGGGAAAATCATTACTGCAATTATTTCGGTTGATTGGACTCAGAAAATGTTTGGTAACTATTTTCAGCACCAAGTTTTTCAGGGCGTATTATAATGCAGATATTTCTATTATTTGTTGATCATGTCCCTTAAAATTAGATATACATTACTCTTATCTGCTTTTTCACCGTGATATTGCATATAACTTTCTGTTCATGTTTTGTTTAATATTGCAGTATCAAGGAAAAAGGGGAAACCTTACTATAAGACCTTACTTATATCTCAAAGAATTTGTGAATAAGTTGGAGATGTTGGAGATGCTTCCAGGGATAAGTTTCTCTCTGTGTAAAGCTAAGCTTTTGAAAATCTAAGCCTTTTAAGATACCGGAAAAATCATTCTTTCATTTCATTCTTTCAATTCTTTTGATTTGACTCAGTAAATCCTTAGTTACTGTTACAGCACTAAGCTTTTTCGGCTCTCAGCTTTTTGGGTGTTGGCAATCCTTTTAGGGCTAATTTTCTCTCTGTGCAAGGCTAAACTTTTTACAATCTAAGCCTGACGTCCCCGCCCCGCAGAACCGCATTGTGCTCTCCGGCTGATTTAACTTGAAACGCGCCTCATTTGTATTAAGTTGCCGCCCCCGTCCCTCTGGGCTGTTGCGGTTTAGGCCGCCTAAGAGCAAATGAGTGCCGGCCCGGGGAAAAGTTTCCAGTTTTTTTTGTACTTCACTTTACTGCCTGAGACACCACCGAGTAAGCAGATGAAGCTACTTGATCAAATAATCTTGTTTGATGATGAGTTTACCCCCGTTTTATACACCCACAAAACACGAGCGCGCACAGTGACACATACTGGAAAAATTTCCAAAGTTTTCATTCTATTTCCCACTTTGGAGGATTTGTGTTACATTTTGTTAGAGCAAAAGTTTGAGCCGAACTCCCCCACTCGGTGCTGCTCCGCTCCTCCTCCTCGATCATATCTCATCCTTCTGGCTGTGTTTTGATTTGGACTTTTTTGTTATACTTGAAATTGGTTTGCCATTCCATTTGATTTCATTTTTTCTCCCTTGGAGGCTTGCGATATAAAAACTTTGGCCCCAACTTTGCCGAGGAAGTTATAAAACAAATTAAAATTACATTTAAAATGTTTAGTGTGCCCACAATTGTGGCTGGCACTGTAAGCAAGCCATCTAGCCAGTCAGACAGACAGTGCAGCGCAAATGTTATCCCTCAACCCCCAGTGCTTTGTGTTTTTTTCGGTGGTTTTTTCTTCCACTGGGTTGGTGGATGTCCTGCCCTCAGGTTTAACTTTATTATGAAAATTTCATTTTAATTGTGCCGGGAAGCCGGGGAAAATTGTTGTTCCGCGCGCTCTATGTTGTTCCTTGTTTCGTTTGTTCAGCGCTTCTGTTTACCTTTGTGTTTTCTTTTTGGCGTAGTGCATCCGTTTACATTATGCATTATGTTTAACTGCTGCATCGTGCCACATGCCACATGCAACATGCAACTGACATCAAAATGGCAGACACAATTAATTACTAACTTTTTGTTAGTGGCCGACAGGTCGTTCCCGTTCGTTTGGCAGCGGCCTTGTGTTTTTGTTGAAAACTAAATCATTAAAAACGAAAACGTGCCCATTATCAGTTGCCTTGGTTGTTTTACTCGCTCAAAAATGTTGTGGAATTTAATTTTACACTTGATTTCCTACATCCATCAGCAATTACATCTCTTGATTGAAATAGTGCTTTCATGTGTGGAGCAAAGTGCGAGTGAATGCAAGACGCATTCCCTGTGCTCTGTCATTCATATCCATATTCATTTTTCTCGGCTGACCCAGAACACAGATGCTTGCCATTTCTGTATTGGGCTTCAATTGTGCGTAATAATCCGATGGATGCACTTATGCATGTGCAAGAGGCGTGCAGCTTGTTGATGCTTCCCGGGCTTTGTTGCATAGATAAACAAATCGACAAACAAACGGATTGAGAGCATTTTCAAATGCCACTTGACACCATATGGTGGTGGCGATTGCTTCTTGCCCCCGCCCATAGATGGCATTGTTCTGCCGAGCTGATGCTGTCAGATTCACACATTAAAATGCAATGATAACCAGCCTCGTCTGCAAACAACGAATAAAAGTTTCTCCTCAAACTGAACAGTTGGAAGGAAAACTAGTTAGATTGATTACAGACTATGAATACCCGGTTCTTATTTTTGAAGCATGTTTCTATGGTAAAGTTGGCACATTTTTGCCATATTCTCGGACGTAGATTTTTGTAACTGATTGAAATTTGGCAACAAGAATAGATATATGTTTTACCACTATCATACGAAATTCTATGTTTCTAAAACGAAAATTGTACACGCCACAGCATTTCGCGGTTTGCGGGGGTTCAAGAAGAGATAGCCGATTTAAAAACCTAACTTGTGCTTAACTGCTATCCCCAGAATTAGAATATGCAATTATTTTTTGTCTATCTATTATAATCTCCAAGATCTTGGCGTTCATACGATCTAACGGACATACGGACAGACGGACATGGCCATTCCTNTTAGACATTCATACGTTCTTACGGACAGACGGACATGCCCATTCCTTCTCCCTGTTACATACTTTCTATGAACTCAATATACCCTATTCATTTTTAAGAACAACAACAGGGACCAACATCAACAACAGAATTATTAGGCAAAGTGGCTTTGAATGTTAAAGCCACAAAACTCAGAGAGCTCAAGTGGCAAGGAACGAAAGAGTCAGCAGCCACGGCAAAGAAGCAAGACAGGGCCACTTGTGATGTCAACGCCATCTGCAGAAAAGCTAAAGACTTAGCTGAGTGCCCCAAGCAACATTGCATATTTCATTAATTTTGCATAAAATTGTACTCGGGAAAATTCTTTTCAGATTTTCTGCGTGCACAAGTGGCAAAATTTGCCATTGAGCGTGTTTTGGGGGCGGGATGACCGACCAAAAAATCCCTCAACTCTCTTTTTAGTGCATGCCACAATATGCTGCACAGAGATTCGCCTAAATAAATTGCAATTGCAATTGCATTGCAACTGGAAACATTTGCTCGAGTGCCAAAAAATAACACAAATACAAGTTTCGAGCATTTGCTTGAATTCCATTCTGCGGTGCGCATGTTGTGTGTTGTGTTGTAGTGCTAGAGAACACGGATGCCAGAAGTTGGATCGGCGGCAAACTAATCAATTGAATTAGTTGAACTGACAGTGTCGCTGCTCTAATCAACGCCAGTAAATTGAAATGAATGCCGACGGCACTTAGGCACGAACCCTGCCAGTCAAATTCATATTCATATTCGCGTTCCACTCTCCATGTATCTGATGGCTTTGTCAGGTTTATGCGGTCAGCGCCAACGGAAGCTAACCCTTTTGGATTGAATTTCTTGTTTGTACAAATAGCGGTTGCCGTTCTTAAATTTTAATCCACACTTTTGTGCATGCAAACAATTCAATATATTTGTGTTTTTTGTTTGTAGATTTCATTGCGGCATGCACAGTTTGTTTTAATTAAACTTTGTTTACCAGCATGTTGTCATCATATTTTCGGAATACCAAAAATGAATGTCTTCTTGGGGGGAGGGGGCTGTGTTTGTGGATGCGACAAAAGTTCGAAAAAGTGTTTAATTAAAATAAATTAAACTTTGATTTCACTGCTAGAAGAAGCACTCTTTTTTTTGGGAACGATATCAATTAAAATCGCCTTGGGCCGGCTGTTTGTCGGAATGCTTTTGTGTTTTTGGGGTAAATGAAAGACCGTAAATCTGGGCAGAAAAGGGCCAAGGAAAAAAGGGACGGGCCAGGACGATCCGGGCCGGGCCAACTTCCCGGCTGACTGGCAGTGAAGTGCCAAAGTTGGGGGCACGAAGAGGAGGTAACCAGCAATTGCCTCGAGGTGCCGGCGGCCACTCGACTGCTCCACACACCTTGCCCTTTGCCGGCCCCCTGCTGTCAAATCGATAACAAGCGGAAACGGGGTCAGTGCACCCGAAACGGGCCCCGGCCAAAAGCAATCAAAACTCATTGCCAAAACGGGCAACACGAAAAAAAACGTGGCGAGGGGGCAAAAAGTGGAAATGCGAGGAAGCCGCCAGCGGGCTTGGTTGCCTCGCTTACATTTTCAATGTTGTTTTTCATGCAACAGCAGCATCAGCAGCATCAGCAGGAACAGCAGCAGCGGCAACGGCAGCAGCGGCAGGAAGGACAAAGACTCAGGTCCTGGTCCAGTTCAGTGCAGTTCAGTTCAGCAAGTGCTTCAATTTTCCGGCCTGCCAACTCACAACGGAGTGTTTTCCCAACAGCCACAGAGCCACAGAGCCCCGGCCCGGGATCCCTTTTCACCAGCAGAAGCAGAGGCACAATCCCATCTTTGGCTGCATTACCAACGTTTAACTGCAATATCATGGGCAAATGGTTGTGCTATACCCTGAATGCCTGTTGGTACACCCGGGCTCTAACTGCACTTAATCAATATTCGATTACAGCATTTTGTGCGCACCTCAAAGACGGCCTTAGCCCTGGCATCGGGTGCCTGGCTCTGCCCCCCAAGCCTGTGGATTCAGATTGCTGGCCCGAACGATTGCAGCACTGCATTCGATGGCAACAAACATATGTATCTGCAGATTGGCAATTGAATCATGTTTGCCACACACCCATCAGCCGGGCGGAAGGCCTCCTCTCCGCGGAGCCATTATCCTTGCACTTTTCGCCTTGGCGCTTTAACTCCTCCGATCGCCCCCTTGTTCTCTTTGTTCTCGCTTCTCTCTTATGGCGTTTCTCTTTCTCCCCCCAGAGATTTGCAGAGAAGTCAAATAGCGGACACATTGTTGGCCCCAGTCAGTCAGTCAGTCAGTCAGTCATAGTTGCTTGCTCTTGTCCCACCCGGCGTATGAGTGCTCGCCCGTTCGGTCTCACACTGCGTATGATTGTTAGTTTGTTGGCCCACACTGCGTATGATTGTTAGTTTGTTGGCCCACACTGCGTATGAGTGGTGTGTGGCTTATTGGCGGTGCTGGTTTTCCACTTGAAACGCAGTGCCCTGGTTAATTGCAAATAGAATAAGAATATATTTAAATTGTACGAATGTTTGTAACAGCGATAGCTTTTCCGACCCTCGCATCATCAGAGGAGACGATCTAGCCATGTCCGTTTGTCCGTATGAACGCCTAGATCTTGAAAACTACAATAGATAGGGGAAAAGTATTTACATATTCAGAATTATGTGATACCAGTAAAACAAAGTTATATTTTAAATATCGGCTACAACCCCCCGCACCACCGCGTAATTCTGTGGCGTCCACAATTTTAATTCTACAGGCACGATATTTGAATAGTATATTGGTAGAGTCAATATATATCTGTATATCTCAGTTGGTTACGCACACTGGCTTCTCCGTAGCAACATGCCGCGCAAATTGTAGGAACCGGGTATTATAGACGACACATTCGACCTTAAACGGGTATTTCTAGTCGAGACACTCACCTCTAATCGTTCTAACTTGTTTTACACAGCGATGATGAAAATTAATTAGTACCTTTCAATCAGACGAGGACAAATATTTTGGAAGGCAAATTAATAAACCAATATTGGTAGTTCAATCAGCTTGTCCAAGCAGGCTGGCGTTTTTATTGTTTTAAATTAAGCCCTATTATTTGGCTTGGCCAAAAGGAGTTGGCCAACCAAGTTGACCAATCAAGGAATCAGCAGTCATTTTGTTTATTCGACCAAACCAATATCAACAGTTTCATTAATTTCTATCAACTAAATTATCGGGCGTATTTGCTGTTCATTAAATTGCATTTGTCAGCCAATCGAATCGAATGCAAGTGGCTCTAATCTCTGGCCAATGTTTTGCGGTTCGACAAGTATTTGTGTGGCGCTGCGTGAGGTAGGGGCGACAGTGTGTGTGTGTGTGTGTGTTTGGGTTTGGGTTTGGGCGATAATAAATCACGTAAAGTTTCAAAATGCTGTCATGTTTAGCCGGCCAGGGACAGATATTCCCACAGACGGACATTAAAGACATATGGCTGTTGGCCCAGGACCTTGTTGTTGCGATGTCTCCGCATGTCTTGCATGAAATTTAAATGAAATTGTCAGCTTGCAAATGTGTAACATGCGGCCAGGCCACAAATTACGTTCCACACAATGCCTGACACATGCACACCCAACAACAACAACAACAAAAAGCTGTAGTAGGTAAATGTGTGCCACATAATTCCTGGCCGGGCGGGCGGGCCATGACATGAACATTTTGCAGCTGATCCTAATTCTGGATTACTTTACAATTTCATATTATCACTTGTTTATGGCTTGCATATTGCAAATTTTCTTACGGCTCGCCGGTCAAAGGTGAGTTTTCATTTAATATTTTGCAGATTCATTGGAATTTGCAACCGTTGTTGCCAAAATGGTAAATTAGCTTTCTTGATTATTTTGTGGCAAACTGAGCTGTGGGCCTGGCAATCAGTGTATTAAAAGGAATTTGAAACAAGAAATTAATGCCGGATGCTGGTAAAGACACACATATTCATATGTGGTAAACTTTGTGTGGCCTCTTGGCTGGCAAGTCAATTATTATGTGCGAAAAAAAATTAATTTCTTACCCTGCGTTTACTGCTAATTAAGCGGTTGAACGCCTCGAAATATTTCAGTCAACCCATGATTGCTCAAAGCAGTCGAGATAAAGCACGCAAAAAATGCTCCCATCCCGACGCTTTTCTCTATCTCTATCCAGGACNATAATAAATCACGTAAAGTTTCAAAATGCTGTCATGTTTAGCCGGCCAGGGACAGATATTCCCACAGACGGACATTAAAGACATATGGCTGTTGGCCCAGGACCTTGTTGTTGCGATGTCTCCGCATGTCTTGCATGAAATTTAAATGAAATTGTCAGCTTGCAAATGTGTAACATGCGGCCAGGCCACAAATTACGTTCCACACAATGCCTGACACATGCACACCCAACAACAACAACAACAACAACAACAACAAAAAGCTGTAGTAGGTAAATGTGTGCCACATAATTCCTGGCCGGGCGGGCGGGCCATGACATGAACATTTTGCAGCTGATCCTAATTCTGGATTACTTTACAATTTCATATTATCACTTGTTTATGGCTTGCATATTGCAAATTTTCTTACGGCTCGCCGGTCAAAGGTGAGTTTTCATTTAATATTTTGCAGATTCATTGGAATTTGCAACCGTTGTTGCCAAAATGGGAAATTAGCTTTCTTGATTATTTTGTGGCAAACTCAGCTGTGGGCTTGGCTTGGCAATCAGTGTATTAAAAGGAATTTGAAACAAGAAATTAATGCCGGATGCTGGTAAAGACACACATATTCATATGTCGTAAACTTTGTGTGGCCTCTTCGCTGGCAAGTCAATTATTATGTGCGAAAAAAAATTAATTTCTTACCCTGCGTTTACTGCTAATTAAGCGGTTGAACGCCTCGAAATATTTCAGTCAACCCATGATTGCTCAAAGCAGTCGAGATAAAGCACGCAAAAAATGCTCCCATCCCGACGCTTTTCTCTATCTCTATCCAGGACCCTCGGCTCCTGCGTCCTGCGTCCTGCGTCCTCGTCTTCGTCTCCTCTCGAGTCCGCCTCAATGGCCGTGTAATTAAACTTTGATTACGGTACTTAGCCAGCGCACTAAGCGTTTTTTGCCACTTCTAGGCGGGGAAAGCGAGGTTGGAGGTTGGAGGGGGCTGGAAAAGTTCAATTAGAAGAGGTAGCAGGGCAGGCCCGGGCTAATGACATTTTCCCGGGAGAGAAAAGAAAGACTGGCACTGACGATAAATGAAATTTTTACCACCTGTTTGACCCCCAAAGACATGCCGGAATGTATGCTATAGAAATTTGCTTGTTTCCCCTTGTCGCACATAATAAATCCTTTAGCCGTTTCAAATGCTTTATGGCTACACTTTTTTATTGTCTTCGGTACAATTATGTTTATGACAGTTTTATTCGATTTTGTTAAAGATTTCTCGCGTTTAGCATATGAGGGCCGGGCGGCATACCATTTATCACGATTTGCTGTGGCCAAATTGCCTCGTTGCCATAAAACATGCATGAGGCCCGGGCATATTTAGGCATACAATGCACACACATTATATAAACATAGATTCAATGTGCCATGAAGCCCGGGATATCCTTGGCGGCAAACCATAGCCATATCCGAAGCGGAACCCAATGCCAAAGCCAAAGCCAAAGCCGATGCTCGAGCTGAAACTGAGGCTGTGGCTGTAGCTGTAGCTGAAGCTAAAGTAAGCCCACAAGCCATATAATGTGCCATAAATATTAAAACGTTTTTGACTTTACGCGCTTGCGTCTTTTTGCCGCGGGCCACGTGGGTGACTATAACAGCAGCGGCATCGGCGGCATAAGCAGCAGAAAGGACACAGGGTACAGGACGAGGGCGATGGTGAGGACTTCGACTCAGATCCTTTGCTTCGTTTGCTTGTCGCGCTGTAAAGCGCTAGCAAATTATTTGCATTTTTTATATAGCTCAGCCAGTGCCGTCAACAAAAAAAAAACAACTAAGAACGTTGTGTCTCGACTTAAAATACCCCGTTCTCAGTTTTTTTCTGATTTTTAGAACATTGATAAACATTGGGGATAAGAAGATATTGGCTTTACCAATATACTAACCTAGTGCCGTGCCTTTAGAGTTAAAATTGTGGACGCCACAGACTTTCGCGGTTTGCGGGTGTGCGGGGAGTGGTAGCCAATTTTAAAAACAATTTTAAGCTGAGTTGGTATCCCCAGAATCAGAATATGTTATTATATTTTGTCTATCAATTATAATCTCCAAGATCTAGAGGTGTATACGTTCATACGGACATACGGACAGAAGGACATGGCTGTATCAACTCGGCTCTATGGGTTCGGAAAAGAATCCTTCTCCCTGTTACATAAATTCTTTCGAATACAATATACCCTTTGTTATTTCTATGGACCGGGTATAAAAAGAGAAACCAAGTAGCAGCGGCGGCGGCAGCAGCGGAACAAGAAGGAAAACAGCAGCAGACGGAGCATAAAATGTAAAGTGCAAAGGGGGCGGCGGCAGCAGATCGGAAATCTTATAAAATATATATGTATATATAACCTGGAGGGAGGGCGCAAGGATAGCAGCTATCAGCGAAGGGCTTTGCGCTGTCACACACCGCGCCTGCAAATTGCGGCCGGATAAGCGGCCGGATAAAGCCCTCAATGGGGGCGGACGGGCGCTGGGAGGCGTGGCAGCCGCAAAATGAACAACCGTCCCTAAGAGGGCTCTGTGCAATTGAATAAATAAGACACAATAAATCGCATTTATTTTGTAATAATTTCAATTGATTTCCCTTAAACTGGTTTCCTCATAATTTTATTTTTAAAGCTCTGTTTCAACTCTTGAATAGTTTTGTGTTGCAGAGATTGCCTGCGGCGTTTTAATGCACATGAGCAGATAATTTTTTGGTCCATCTGGATTTGATTTCAAGAAACCATTTTATGGCTTGGCTTGAAAGTTGAGAAAATCCTAACAAGGATTCGTTCACTTGTACAATATTTTGCTTGTGGGCTTGAAATTCAACTTCCTGCTGTGGCTGCATCATCATATTTAAGCCGAACTTTTTAATCAACATTCAGGCCGCAAAATGTATCAAAATTTGTGTACAGCCTTCTGGGGTCGAGCTATCTTTTTCTCCGTTCTCGCAATTGTATATACTTTTGTGTATATATGATTTGAACTTTTTAATTAAATATAAAGTTGGGCAACTTGGCAACTGCCTCCCACGCACGGCCTGTGGCCAAAGTTTGTTTGGCGAAAATAATGAAAATATTTCACAATTAGATGGCAAGCAGGCAGGCAGTGAGCCGAATATGAATGTCATGGATATGTGTGGCATATAATGAATGCCGACCGCAAAGCAACCCGAACGGGCTATCGAGCATGAGAGTTGCATTCAAACTCCTAGGCCATTTGCGGTCTGACAATCACCGAATAACCGAATCACAGCTAGGCCATTCACTTTTGTGTTGGCCGTCTTCCACCCTCAACGGTGCCATGGTGCAGCGTCTTTTGCTTCTGGCATCGGTTCGTGGCAGCTGCCATTATTGGAGCCTCCCAAGGCCTGTCAAATTCCACCGGAAGTGGTAGCAAAGCATCAAAAGCTTGTGGACTGCATCAGCTTGCACATGTGTGGTGTTGAAATGCAAATTGTGCACGGCCTAATGCCTCTACTCCGTCCGGGTGGCCTCTGATAGTGAAAATGCTCTGCTGTGAATCATTATGACTTTAATTATGCGCCATTAATGGCAGAGCCCGACTATGGCTTCCTCTTTAAATTGCAATTTATTGTGGGCACTTGGCTTAAATGCCACACACCAATCGACACTTGAAACGGCGGTGGCCTCTTTGTTTATTCAGCTTCTGCTGCTGGCAGTGTCGCATAATTTGCAACTTTTGTTGCAATTTTTTAGCGAAACCCTTTTATTTATGGCATTCTTTCATGTGGTCACTGAATCACGAAACAGATTGGCGAAAAAAAAATATTTAAGAAGCGCTTAACACAACATTCCGCTCGTTACTTGGATAATATTTATTTCTGGTATATATTTTTCTTCCCCCGTCCCTGAACCAACCTGAATAAACAAATTGCAAATGAAAACGAAACACAAGGGCAATCAGTTGGCAATTGAAAGATGAATGAATGCTAAATTCATTGAACTGAAGCTCAGGTAATCTAGTGCAAATATTTCCCAAGATAACAAATATGTTATGCTTTAGTGTTCTTTAATGAAAAATCAATCTAATCTGCATGGCTCCCTTCCCTGTGCTGTGCAATGGTTGCAGCTGTGTGATGCGAGTATAAACGCCAGCCATTGTCTGTCTACAATCAAAATTCTCCAACAGGGGGAGGAGGGCAAAACCAAAATATTTGACATTAGAGCTTCGTTGCTGCCACCACAAAAACTTTTGGATATTGGCACTCGTGTGCGTGGAGGAATATCGTGTCTTGGTTGTAGATGCGTGGGGGGTGGCATCCTAATAGATGCCTCATCTTGTTCGCCGTACGTGACATTTTGGGCAAATGTCTTGCAAAATGGCGCCATTTCGTTGGGGGGGAGGGAAAACTATAGTATTTCGGCAGCTGCGTTTTGTCAAAAAGTCAAAAGAGCGGGCACGATTTCGGGGGGGTGAATTCTGATGGCGTTTACCATGTCAGCGGGTGAAACCAGGCGGATTGTCATTCCAAATGCAACAGTGACGGCATTTTTAATTTGCTCTTGTTGAATTGATTTGCTGCTGTTGTTTTTGCACGCTACGATGTGCGCGGTTCGCTTGTTTCCGCTTCCGCTGTCAGCCCGCGTCAGCCTGTGCCACCCACTTGTTGTTGCCATTGTTGTTGTCGTTTTTGGTGTCGAGTTCTTTTCTTTATTCCACTCCAAATAAATAACAAAAATGTATTGCACACACACACAGAAACACACAGAGTGAGACTCCAACTCATTGAAAATGGCGAGCGCGCGATAACAAAAATGGCCGCTCGCCAGTTTCCGCTTTGTTTGCATTGGTTTAGCAGGGTTTGAACCAATTTCAGGTCTTTTGTGTCGATAGCACAGTAACTGTAACTGCCTAACTTTGTTAACATGTGTAGCAGTTTATCGTCGTCCATTGTTCCATCCCCTCGATTTGGCCACTACGACCGACCGACAGACCGCCCTACACTCCGCCCGTCCGCCCGTCCGCCCGCATAGAAAATGTTTTTGATGTGCTCAGTGAAATATGCAAATATTTGTGCATATCCATTTTGGATTCCATTCCAATCGAGATTCCTTTTTCCTTCCCATAGCTGCCCTCGCTCCCCTCCTTTTGGCCACTGCCATTTCATTTCGTTGGCCATTCTCCGTTTGAGCGGCTAATTAAATGCTGACTTGCCACAATGCCGCATAGCTCCTTTGTGATGCAAATTGAATTCGTTCTGTGCAACTCGCAACTCCTGACACAATTATCAATGCCTCCAAAAGCGAGCAGCATTTTAGTTTCCAACTAATGAGGCAATTTTCAAAGATAAATGGGCAACAAGAGATACTACAAAGCCAAATGATATTTGAGGAATTTAAAAACAAGTAGAAACAACGGGATTTCTCGACAACCAGATACCATGTACCTCTTTTCACTATCAATTAGTTTTTCCTTTTGAATATTTTAACCCTAAATTACAATGAACACTTTTGTTGGCCGGATCTTCATTATTTATATTCCGATCTTTGTAAAACTCACTAGAAAATACAGTTTATTGAAAATTGCAAAGTCGGAAAGGAGCGTCATTTAAATTCAATATGAACATAAAAGGTTACGTCTCTAAAAGAATTACGTCTCTAGCTCTTACCATG
Source organism: Drosophila ironensis (assembly GCA_021223825.1). NCBI lineage: Eukaryota > Metazoa > Arthropoda > Insecta > Diptera > Drosophilidae > Drosophila > Drosophila ironensis. The sequence goes on from JAJJHQ010011567.1 coordinate 806,756, forward strand.
TCGGAGAAATACGTGTTCATACAAACGGACGGACAGACAGACGGGCAGACAGTCAGACAGACAGCTGGACATGGCTAGATCTTGCTTCTCCCTGTTACATACATTTGCACAAAGTTAACATTTGTACCATAAAGCACATGGTATAAAAAGAAATGCGCAAAAGTCTCAAGTAAGAAAATCATAACCAGGCAGACCGCAGAATCATGTGAGAAAAACGGCATTGTCATTGGCCGGCCCGCCCTGATTTTGGCCCTGTGCTAGTTCTGGTCCTTGGACCTCCTAATTGCCCATTAGCCAGTGCTAATTGCATTTGTCGAGATGACAATTATAAATGGCTTGCTGCTGCGATTCAAATGGACTTGAAAGTGTAATTTTGCAATTGGCCGAGTCGAGTCGAGTCTCAGTGCTGAATTAGGCGCTCTTGCACCTGCTTTTTCCACCATCAAGCACCGGCCCGCTCCTCCACCCTCGGCCACTTTGGAGAAAATTACTAGGGGACCAGTGCTAGTGACCAAATGATAATGGAAATGAAATTGGGCAGCAGAATGAGGGGGGAACCCGATCCCGCACAGAATTGTTCCAACTGAAAGGCGGCTGGCCAAATTGTGAACCGAATTGACAGCCATTTAAAAGCGATTTGTTGCGTTAATTGCTGTCAGTGCTTAATGCGATCACTTGATTACGTTAAATCGATTTACATTTTAGCATTTCGACGTCATTTGTTGTTGCCCGCCAGCGTGTGTAGAACTAGTAGTTGGTAAAACCAAAACTGATTATGCAAATGCATATATGGATATGCATTTGGGCCGCGTATTGCGTTTCACGTTTCGAGGTTAACTTTAATTGCCACTGCCACGTCACTGAGCTGAACTGGCCCGAAAAATGCTCTCCACCATGGCGATTTAAATCGGTTCAAGTGATGAATAAATATATATAAATAAAATGGTGAAACAAATTCCCTGGGGCTTGCGGTTTCGAGTTGCGTTTTCATGTAAATGTGCATGCCAAATCCGCATCCCTCCTTCCTACTTGCAGCGAATGCAATTAACGAACTTCAACTTGCGTGAATTGTGGGAAAACTGGAGGCTCTTGAAAGCGCTTAGAAGTAGAGTGCTCATCTGAAGGGAAATCCATTTGGCGGCGGTATCATCCTTGGCTTTGAGTCGCTCGCTTCCTTTGCGCCCTAAAATCTAATGTATTGAAATATTTGCTTCGCAATTGAGTTTTCATTTAATTTCAGAGTTTGACGGGGCCGGTGGGGGGGGGAAAGCGTTGCTTAGTTAAGTCTTTTGCAAGTCTATAAAGTTGCCACCGTACCCGACACATTCCAGCCTGCCTCGTCTGCCACCTGAACTTGTGCTGCTGCCATTTGGCGAACTGAAATTGCGGAAACTATGAAAATTCCTGGCATTCCATTAGGGGCTTCCCCCTGCCCTGTGCGCCGTAGTTGCCGTGATTTATAAACTTCTTAATGAACAAAAGAATTATCGATTGCGGCGGTGGCATGAAAAATTGCTTGTGATTGGCTGGGTGTGGGTATCGACATCCCTTTATCCCTTCATCCCATTTTTCCTTTTCCTTGGTCGCCCCCTCTTTTTTTTTGTTGCCACTTTTCCTTGCTCATTGGCTTTTTACCCTCGTTTTGTGCTCTGGCTACTACCTTTTGTGGCACAATGAGGCGTATGAGCAATGCCGTGGTTGGATACTTACTTTGATATATGCTCTGGCATTAAAAGTACTTGTGTATCTGTATCTGTAGCCGTATCCGTAGCTGTGTCTGCGTCTGTCATAAAAGTTGACATTTTATTTATACATTTTGGTTTTAAAATTGCTGACCCCAAAAACCTTTTTAATGGCTACTGCGGCCGTCTCTCGCCTCCTCTCTGAGCCCCTCGCTTTCCCCACACATTTATGCGCTTTTCATGAGCTTTCCCTTGCCGAGCGAGCGTGTATATGTTTGTGTTTATTTGTGGCTCATTTCATAAACCTCTTACCGCAATGACATGTTCATAATTAAATGTTAAAATTTACTCGACATGTTTCGTTCGTAAAAAGCGAAGCAGCAACGAAGGGCGAAGTGGGCGGGGCAGCTCCAAGTGCCAGGTCATAAGAAGCGTTTAACAAATGGCACAAAGTGGCAGAGCTGCAACTATTTTTCATGCTAACGTGGCTTGGGCAATGACAAACAAGTGCTTGGAAAAAGATTAGAAGCAGCGAGAAAATGCGTACTTTTCCGCATTCTTTAAATCTTATAGTTTTCTGAAGAACTTCAAGCTTTAAATGAAGGTTTGTTTTGTTATTTCAACCCAAAATCATAACTTTTAGCGTCGCTGCTGCTATATCAACATCAAAATTCCCAGAATATATGAATTTTTGTTTCTCGCAACCAAGTTATTTTAATAGAATCCCCCATTCCACGACTCTGACTGGGGCAGTTGAGTCTGTTTAAGCCACAAAATTTATGTCCTTGTAGCTTGTCCTGATTTCCACGCTCCGCAGAACAAGCTTCCAACTGCAGGAGAAGGAGCAGGAGATGATGCAGGATGAAGGGCAGTGGAGCTGTGCCTTCGCGACAACTTCACATCTATCACATTTATGTGCATTTTTGTGGCACTCAAGTTGGCAATTGACCCGTTTCTGGTTTTCGGCCAGTGGCAAAAGCAGGCGGCAGTGGTCAGAACTTCTTCCCAAAAGCTTTACACTTTCATTATGTTTTATTGTTTGCTTTTTTTTTTAAAGCACTGCCAACGCACATACACGAAATGGCTGCGTGAAAGCCACTTACAGGGCCACAGATGGACACGAGGGGATGAACAGAGGCGCAGCAGCGAGCTGCTGAGGCTACTCCTTCTAGGGCTGGTGCTGCTGTTGTTGGCCATTTGAAAAGGCTTAAACATAATACTTGGGGTAAAGCAAAGCAGGGCAAAGCATTCAGTGTCCTTACCGGCCACAACAGAAGCAAATCGAGCCGAGCGACGAGCGTCGAGCGACATGTGGCCGGGTAAACAAGTAAACTTGCCCCGACCCTCCCACTCTTTGGGAAATCAAAGCCTTAAAAGCATTTTGTGCAAAAAATAAATGAAAAGTGATTTGGGGATGGCAGGAAAAAGATGTTATTTGAATGCTTTTAGGGTGGAGAGACCGTAAAGCAAAGGGCTTCCCCCGAAAGGGCTTTAAGTTCTGTCTCCGTTCACCATGCACCTTCTCTCGTTTGCCTCGAAAGTGTGGAGCAGTTATTTTTCAGTCATTTGCGCACAATTCGTACTACCAACGCTACTGCTACTGCTACTGCCACTACTGCTCCTGCACTAACTTTTTGCTGAAAATTGAAGTCGAATCGTTGCCATAAATCACAAATATTCATACAGTTAGAATGTCCCAGGCCCCCTCGCTCGCTCCTGCCTCTGGCCGAGCATTACTTTCATGTGTTTTGGCTTTTTACGTGCATTTCTCCTTTTGCGAGCATTAAAATTGATTTATGTCGCTGGCAAGCGTCGAAAAACTAAAATTATGAAAGCGACCGAGAGCAAGGCTTTTCATGCTGAGTTATGTCTCGAGTGCGGGTGACTACTAAAATGTTACAAAATGCTCGGGCCATAGATGCTCATGTTGCAATCAAATATATCACGGCCCGAGAGCCGGCGCAGGGGGGTTGTTGAATAAAGAAATAAAACCGGGTCGAAGCACGAAGTTCAAGCGATTTCCGGCTGACTGAGCCATAGGAATTTTGTTGCAGCAAATCCCGGTAATAGGTGTAATACAAGTTGAATGTTTTGTCCGTAAAGCGAGCCATCCCTTTAAACCAAATCCTTTGGAATTTTTAAGACTCTTCAACTATTCCCTGAATAAATCAGAGGAATTGTGGCATTAAGTCGCCGCCATTGCCTCCATTGCCTTTCATTTTATCGCGCCATCTTTTTTTGTCCGCCATTGGCGACGACGCCTCGAAGTATGCAGCATTTCTAGCCTCCTCCTTGGGCTTCTGGTATCTGAACTTTTGTTTCTGCTGCCATTCCGCTGCATCAACATTTGTCATGTTATTGTGGAAATTATTGTTGTCTGCCTTTATTGTTTGACTTCTGTCTGCCACCCAGACACGCCCCCGCGCCAGTTGTGCGCCTACAGCCCCCCCGGCGGAATCTTGTTTAACTTTTTTTCCGCCCGCCCCCCTTTGTTTTTGCATTTTTAATTATAAATGCCTGGCAGGGTTTGCCTTGCCTTCGCGTCGTTGTCTGCCTGCCATTATTTGCGTGTTTTCTTACATTCATGCTGTTTTTATTTTTTGGCTCGCAGCTTTTCTTGAAGGTGGGCTGTCCTTTTTTTCGGTTGCCTGTTTATTAGCCACGTCGTGCGGACAATTTTAAACCCTTTTCCAGTGTCGGTTTTAGCTCTCTTTTTCTCAGCCCTAAGCGGCTTTGCCAGCTTGCCAGCTGTTTGTGTTTCACCTTTTGATGTTGGACGCTTGAAACTTTGTTTAGCATTGCAAAGTTTTCGCCGGCTACCGGCAAAAAAAAGGGGGCGAAAAACTTTCCGTATAATTGACAAATGCTAAATGGGAAGTCTGACAAGTGCTGGACGCTTGGCTGCCAATTGTTTGTTGCAATATTTAGCCAAACACTGTTCGGTTGAGATGGGTCTAGGGTTGATGCTCCCTGCTTAACCTTTGCTCTTTTTTCGCCCCTTTTTGCAAAGTGGATTATGGCAAAAAGAAGGTGAACAGGGGGGAAAACCTAACAAGGGACACCCACCTGGCGTATGCGTGATGTGGTGGCATCACATCTTGCTGGCAATTTCAATTATGAAAATGCGATTAAACCGTAAAGAACTTGTAAGCCCAGACACAAGCGACCACCAGGCAGGAGCATGTGCACATGCAGTTTTCTTCAGCCAACTCGATTATGCACCCAATTGCCTGGGAAAGTATCGTTTCCTATAACTAGCTTCGGCTTCGCTAGAGCGAAACTCTCGTCGCCCAGCTCCGCTCTACTTGTAAAATGTTTTCAATTATAAAAAGCTTTTAGGTAAATCAGACCTGAAATGTGTTTCAATTGTCTTGCATTTTGTTAGCGAACAATTCAATTTGTGCGAGGGAAGCACATTCGAGAGCAAAAACACAAAAGCAAGGCAAAAAATAAAACAAAGCAAAGCAGGAATCGAAATCAAATCGAAGTAGTAAGCAAGTAGCAGGAAAGAAAGGAAATGAATTAAATCGAATTGAAAGAAAGTAGAGATTTCATTTCTCTATTTATACCCGGTTTTTAAAAACAATAAGGGTATATTAAATCGCACGAATGTAGGTAACAGGAAGAACAAAACTGCGGAGTCGATCTACCCATTTCCGTATGTCCGTCTGTCCGTTCGTTCGTTTAAATGCCTAGATCTTGGAGACTATAATAGATAGAGAAAAAATAATTGCATATTCACATTTGTGTGTTACCAATACAGCACAAGATTGTTTTAAAAATCGGCTACCACCCCCCGCACCCCTGCCAACCGCGAAATTTTGTGGCGTCCACAGTTTAAAGTCTAGAGGCACTAAATCTGTATAATATATTGGTAGAGCCCATATCTATAAGTGTTTCAAAAATTAGCTGGTTACACCCACATCCGCCAGCGCAAATAAGAAATCAATGTTCCAAAAATCATGTGGCAACTGAGAACCGGGTATTCATAGTCGAGACACTCGACCATCAACGTCCCCACTTGCTTTCATCTCGGCAATATATTGTGTTTTCTTCTGTTCAAACCTCGGCAACTTGAAGCGGAAATGGAAAAGATCTGTATGGGAAACGAGAACAAAAAAAGTGCAGAATGAGAAACTCATGTTGGTTGAAGTTTTTGTCGGCCATCAATCGTGTTCAGTTTTAGGCTCTTTGTTGCTAATCGAGTGTGCACGAGATGACTCTATCCAATCGAGATTAGATGCAGAATTGTTCTTGTCATCTCGGTTACCTTTGCCTCACTCAATTTGCAGTCCAGGGAGCTTTAAGCTACCAGCTTCCAGCTGCAAGCTGCAGGGAGCGGGTCCTGGCAAAGTCCTTGCTAATGACTGTCCAAAAAGTATTTTGCACTTTATTTCCTTTTCTCGTTATTGCTGTCTCCACTTTGGTCTTTTGTCTCGAAGTTTTTCTGCCTCGCAAGTGTTTTCTTGACCAAGGAAACGGACAAAGAGCTTACGCAAAATAAGGCCTTTTATTGGGTCTTTAAAATTTAAATATTTAATTGGCCTGAAAGCCCATTTCCCGGCACAACAAAGCTCCGTGCACAACCAGAGTTTATGCGATAAATAAATCTAAACGCTGGAATCTTTAAGGTTTATTTATTCCAACAGAAACAGCACTTGCAATATTTATCTGCAGTGGCCGAAGTTATTCCTTTGCTTTCGTAATTTGATTGCCGAGCAGAAAGTTTTGTTCATGAAATGGCTCCCTCACCTGCCGCTTAAATATTCAATTGTCTCTGCCTGCCTGCCCGTCTGCCCTGCCTGCCTGCCTGCCTGCTTGCCTGCGAATGCTTAAATGTTTGAAAACGCTATTTATTTTATGCCTTGTTATGCAATCAAAATGTTTGCACTTGCCGGCGACGACGTGACGTGCGCTTACCTGCACGTGAAAAGCGCAAACGTAGCAGAAATTAATGAGAAATTATACGCGGCACCCCGAATGAAAATGGCGAGAATAGAGCGGTGCCGGGGCCAGGATAACCCTCGAAATTGTGCCGGAGTGAAAAAGGAAACTTTTGCCAAGTGTGCAGCAGCAGCAGTAGCAGCAGCAGCAGCAGCAGCAGCAAAAAACAAATTGTAAATACTGCAGTTACGAGCCAAGAACTCGGGAGATAGTAACTTGATACGGCCAATTCTGATGGCTTTTTGTGGTGGCGGTAAAGGTTTTTAAGTTAGTTACCTAGCGCAGAAATCCCCCTTTTAAGTTTTGTATTAAAAAAGTTTCTTTTCCTCTCTTTCTCTTTGCAGGTAAATGACGTAAATTTTTAATTACTGGCAAAAACTTGTCATCATCCCGTGCCCTCATCGTCGTTGGTTGCTTGCTGCCTGTCGACGTCTTCAAAAGTTTTTCATCATTCAGTTGGCTGTCAAGTGTCAAGTGTGTCCTGGCCCGACTGGGCTGGGCTGGGTGGTTTCCAGGCCAAAAGTGGGAAACAAACTGTGGCCAACAAATGCCAAGTACAATGCAATTTGCCACTGCAGTCCAGGCTGCAGGTTATGGCGCAGCCACAAATCTTTTGGGGGCCGCCACACAGGACGACGAATGGGTGAGTGACTGTTGCCAGTTGCCGGTTGCCGGTTACCAGTGGCAGTTGCTCTTGGCAGCAATAATCAAAACTTGGGCAATCATAAAAGTGAAATTTGTAAGAGGCCCCAAATCCATGGTGATTTTAGGGCTGAAAAAAGCATCAAGCGGCCGGCGGCTAGGGGCCATTCACTCGGCAAAAGGAAGCAGAATTTCAGCATCAAATTAGCCTGCTCTCTATGTCTATCTCACTCTCTGCCCGGGCTGTCTCGCTCTATCTCCGGCCATGGGGAAACCCCGAAAGGAAACGGAAATGGAAATTTTTACTTGGCAGGCGAAATTATCATGGGATCCCACGCCATCGCCATCCAACTGAAAAGGAAGTTTGTTCTCCGGCAAAGGGATGAGCGGGTGGGTGGACAGGGCGAACGGAAGATGTAATTAGGGGGAAAGCAAAATGGGAAAATAATTAACACTCGGGCATAATTAATTGCACGCCACACAAACGACAAGTATCTCGGGGATACTGCACTGCCAACCGAAACAATTTTTAAGTGCATCTCGGCCCCGAAATTAACTCAATTTAGATGTGGCTGAAATTATCCACATCCTCGAATTAAGAGCAGGAAACCGAGTTCAAGCTGTTGGAAATGAATCTGGCGTACAAGTGATTCGGAATTGATTGGCCGGCGAACCTTGATTGTTCCACTCAAACAGCAAATATTGAATTTCGCCATAAATAAACTGTTGCAATCTGTGGGCAGCACTTGTGTTTGACGTTCGCACTTCAGCGGGTCCCTCCGATTTCATCCTTTGGAAAACTAAACCAAAGTTCCGGGCAGCATTCCAATCATTTTGGCAGCGCATTGTTTTGTTTGCAGAGTGCCGAGAAAAAGGGTTAGCCATGCAAACCATTTTCGAGCCGGGCCGGGCCGGGGATGGAACATTCATCCTGGCATTTGGCCCACATTTTGTTGAGCTGGTGCCAGGCAAAGGGATTCGGCGGCGCCTTAAATAGATTTGCCATAAATCAACGCTCCACTGCGGGAGATGCTGTCGATGTCCGAGTCAAAAGTTTTAATTGCCCGACGTCCGACTGGGCGCTATAAATTTACCCGGCGCCCCCGGCAATTTTATCTTTGCCTATCCGCTTAAATGGCAAGAAAAACATTTATTTCCTATGGAGTTGTTTTTTAATTAAAACTACAAACACACTGACCGTCCGTCCGTCAGATCCCGGCAAGTGAGAGTGAAAAACTCCCTTGATTATTTTCATATTGTCATTCGCTGTTTACTTTGGCCATTTCAATCAGCGCCACTACCAAAATAAATTGCCACCAACGTTTTTCGCAGCAGATTGCACTGCGAAAAAATGGAAGAAAACGCAACTTACGGCCAGTCTTTGAGGTCCAAGGCAGACCAATTATTTTCCAATTAATTAACCAGCCGGAAATGCACAACTATTGGCAGGAGGCAAGGCAGCAGGGCAATTGAGACTTCGACCTAGATTTCAGTGTGAAATCCTGTTAAACTTCATTTATATCCCCCGTTGGCCACAACAATAACAATGTCTGGGCATGGTTTAAGTGATTTCCCGAAAGTATTCCGCCTTTTCACATTGCAAATATTGCAAATATTACGCGCGTGTGTATTGCCCAATGAATGCCATTTTCCGGGGAAATTTTAATGGGCGGTATATTCGAGGCTCTGCCCGTTTGGCCGTTACAATTATGTATGTAAGTGGCATTAATGCTTGGGAGCTGCTGCCGGGCCGGGCCGGGCCGGGACGGTTCTGAGGGCCGGAACGCGTGAAATTAATGCGAATAAATTGGCCAATAAATATCGAATGGGGAATGTTTTTTAAGATGTGCATAATTTATTAATCTATTAAATGGGACTTCTTCGCTTCGAGGCTTACCTTTAATGGCAACTGAAGTACTAAAAGGCGTTCTTGAAATGGGTTTTTGTTAGTGCCGGCAAAACAGATTTAACCCAATTGCCGGTCTTCCAATTATGTATGGGGAAAGGTTGCTGCTTGTGTGCGGGGCTATCACTTTGTGTTTGCCCAATATCCTTGCACAAAGGATGATAACAATTATTTTGGAATATGTAAAAATCTTGGTGAAACGAAAGTCTTTGGCAAACAACAAGGTGAAACAAATTGCAAAATGTTTTCCAGGAAAACCCGCACACACGCATCTCCACCTCCCTTCCAGGGAGAGTGGAGGGACGACAATGTGGATGAATGTATGACATTTTGCCGGGGCCAGAAGAAATAAAATAACAAAAACTTGCATAATTTGTGCTGTTAGACCGCACAGACAAAAACAGCAAAAACAGCAAAAACGAATGGGAAAATTTGTGTGCTGCAGACAGCTGAAAAACTAAACTTTTTGATGCAGGGCGACGAAGAGGTCGTCGGGAAATACTCGTACTATATATGTATATCTGTGTATATACTTTATACTTGCATTGTATAGTATGTAGGGATTGTGAAGGCCAAGCGAGGGCAATAGCTTTACGACAGTGTGGCAGTGTATGTTCTGGCATTTTATTACAAAAGTTTACACGACTCTGTTGCTAATGTTGGTCCTGTGTATTTTGTGGCTAGCTGCTTTTGTCATTTTATAAGCTTTCATTTTTAGAGGCCGCCAGCCCCCCAAAAATCCGGCAGCTCGTTTAGAGCTATTAAAGTCCGGTAGGAAGCACTTTAGCAGGTGCCTGAAATTGGAATTCATTTGATCAATTCCCAATTGCATGCCAGAGAAGCATAATTTCTTTGTTAGCCAAAAGCCACATAGCTGGGGACACTTTTCGCAATAAGTTTTGCGAGCCAAGAACTAAACAAGCGGCGACTGCAACTCGCCGCAGCTGATGAAACCACGTAGGGGACAAGCAAAATGCATTAGAGGAAAAATTGTAAAAAACTCTAGCAACTAAAATTGAGTTAAAGCGAAAAGTTGGCAAACTGCTCTACCACTTTCCCTTGTTCTTGGCTCAGTCCTTTGGCTTCTAGTCCTTCCATTTCCTCTGCTCCTTCTTGTGCTGGCCACGATTTCGCGGCTTAATCCTGACCACGGGTAATGCATTACAACAAAGCTGGAACGGGAGATGGGTGGATCCAGCTCCTACTCCTGCTCCTGCCCAATGTAATTAAGCAACTTACAAGCAGTAAACACATATAGTATAGCATACATACGTGGGCAAACATTATTAGCCGGGCCCGGCGGCACATACAATATTTAATATGCGATTTCTGACACCATTCGCACGCGGCAGGAAACCCCATAAAATGCTGAACAAGATAAAAGAACGACGGCCATTTATTTGACTTACGCAAATGTGTCCGTGCGAGTGCGAGTGCCAGTGTGTGCGTCGGGTTGGGTCGGGTCAAATAAATGACAGCCCATGAGGCAGGCAGGACCTTCCTCTCTTTCCCAGCCAAGCAGAAAAAGGATACTACACTTTGACACATGGCTTGTGAAAATATAACTTACCTTTGCTCCCCCAAACGCATTACTCTCCAGATGTGCGATTCACATATAATTTCAGGTTTTTGTAAAATAAATTATGAGTAAAATCTTAGATTGGGCTTTATGGCAGCATTTTTTGTTGCTGTGCATCGCATTTGCATCTGCAGCCAATCAAAAAATTTAATGAAATTTTTGCTCAGACTGTAAAGAAACGAAATTAAACTTCTTTCTTGGCTTATTCGCCTGTGAATTCCGCCCGCAAACAGCGAAGAAATATTAAAAGCAATATGCGGAGGGTCTAAATGCAATTATTATGTTAAAGAAAGGTCATTCCCCCTTCGGTTTGGCTTGGTTTAATTTTTACTGACTGCTCATTAACGAACACGAATCGGTGCTACAATTTCATGCTACAATTTTTTGGCATTGCGGTTGAAACCGAGCGGACAGCAGCAAACGACCTGGCCGGCTGTCATTAATGAGCCAGGCTTTTTCCCGGCGTCCGGCGGTAGCGGAAAAACTAACAGATTCGAATCAATAATTACATCAATTTCGGTAAATGCTTGCATCGCCGTGCATTCTATAATTAGCACTTCAGTTCGGACAGAACAAATGCCGGATAATGGTCAGAATGGCCGACCGACTGCAATGATCGATAATCCGACATGTGTGGTCGTGGGTTTTTGGTTTTTTGGGGACAGTACCCGTAGTTTTTATGTGGCCTGATTAAGAGTGGACTGTGGACTGTTGGTTACACAAAATTTCTGTGATTGATGCCAGTCACGGAGAAAGTGTATCGCTAAAAGTCAAACTACTTTGCTAGTAAATCCACTGACAGTCGCTCGGCGGAAAAGGAAATACTTTGGCATTTTCGACGACAACGACATCGACATCGGCAATGGCAATAGCAACTACGAGTACCACGACAACGACACTTTGTGTGGCTCACGTGCTGCGGCTGGCAACCATTTTGCGGTGATTTTTAGCTCGTTTATTTGGTCCTCGAAGCGGCAAGGAGTACAAGGATGGTTGCTGGATCCACCATCGGGGACAACGACACAATGATGCCGCAATGGCAACGGCAACAGGAACGGCAATGACTGCCGGCGAATTTTACGTGATGCTGTGCTAAACGTCAAATATTTTGTCATTCCCTGGCCTGGGACCCGGGCCGGGCCTGAAGCCAAAGTTCCAACGGAAGCTGACAGTTTGATGAATGGCGGAAGATTGAAAAATGCAAATAACTAAAGAAATAACTGCGGCAGATATTGAAAGCGTATCGTGTTGTGTGGGTTTGGCAGGAAGGAAATGAGGAGAAAATGTGAAAGCGAAACCCGTAAATCTCATTAGATTTTCATGTAACACAGGGGAAATGCGCTGAATGATTTAATATGCAGGATTAATGACAAAATTGCCAAGTAAGCATCTTTAGTTGGGCCTTTAAATGAATACATTAATGGGTCGTCCTTTTTATACCCGGTTCCTTGTCCGTCTGTCCGTTCGTCTGTATGAATGCCTACATTTTGGAGATTATAATAGATGGATTAAAACTAATTGCATATTCAGTATTGTGTAATACCAGTTCGGCACAAGTTTGTTTTAAAAATCGGCTAGCACCCCCGGCACCCCCGCAAACTGCAAACATTTGTGGCGTCCACAATTTTAACGCTAGAAGTGCCAAATTTGGATATTACATTGGTAGGGCCAATACCTATCTGTGTTTCGAAATTCAGCTGGATACGCCCACTTCCGCCCGCGCAAATGACAATAATGTCGTGTGTCCACAAGCTTCTCCATAAATTAGGTGGAAACTCGACTATAATCGTTCTTACTTCTTGGTTATTCAAATGTTTAAAGCCGGAATTTAGGTAGAGCTAGTTTCAGGGCAAACACCAATTATTTATCCCCCAGATTTCCACACACAAAACCCCGCATCCTTTCTGTTTTTTTGTTTTTTGCTGCCCGACCCGTTTGTCCAGTCAAATCGTTTGTTATAAATTTTCCGCATCCGTTTCCGGTTGTTTTTTCGGGCTGCTTTCGCTGGTGACAAGATAAAAGTATCCCCCTGGCACGTGGAGTCAATTTAACGTGTTGTTGTGCGGACATAAATTACATTTCCAGGGGCGCCACTCGAAAGTACCTATAAACAGCTGTCGGATTGACAGAAAAACTGCACTCTGCACTCTGACACTCGGCGCCGAAAACTGGAAATATGTGAAAATAATAAAGCAAAGGAAAGTAATGAAACATAAAGCCATGAGGGCCATTTAAAATCGGATCTTTCTTTTGGGTTTTCCACTCGAAAAGTTGCAATTTTGCTGGCTGATTGCTTTTGGCGTTCGCAATTAGAAACTTTATGATTAGTTGGCTGAGCCGCGTTAAAAGTTTCGGACAGCGTTTTGCAACTTGTTTTTGCTTGCAGCCAGAAACCCAAAGCGTCGTCCCCCCCATCGCACTTCCTGCCACTCGACAGCCGTCGTCCTATAGTTTTGCCTGTATTTTCGTTACAGGTATGTGGCGCTGGGTTGCCCAGCTATTTGCGGGGCTTAAAACTTTGTTATCAACAAATGTGTAAATCTGACCGACCAGCAGAACACTGCTAGCAGAGAGCACAAAAAAAAAGAGCAAAAAAATAATTGTAAACTTTTGCCTGGTACATGTGCATTGGGGTTGTCTAACTTTTAGGCAAAATATTTATGATCGTTTTAGCGAAACCCTCAAACTTCGAAGCGATAACAATGTTAAGGCGTGTATTGACTTGGCGAATTTTCTATTTGGCTTGAATTAAGAGCGGAAATTGAACTAAACTCGGAGAGCTTAAAGTTTTGCCAACATCCCACACCCTTCGAAACTTAATGAAAACTCCTGGCACCCGCTACCGCTTTTGCTCCTGCCCCTTGCCAGACCATCCGGCGCTTCTGTGGGCGGCCAAGTGTGTTGCCAGGCCATAACTGAGGTAAATTTCTGGCCCCAAAGGGCAAAGCGGGGCGGCGACATTTTCCAGTCACGCCCACTTAACATTGGCCTCTCGCCCCCAGGCTCCGAATCAGCTATCTAAAACCCCAAGCAGCTGCTTGGTAGCTGGGGAGGGGTGGAAAATTATCCTTTATTATTTTTCAGTGGAAAGTTTTCACTCTCATCGCCAGGCAGCCAGCCAGCCAGCCAGCCATCCGGGGTTGCGCCGGCAACTTTATAATATTATACTTGTATCCATCCATAGATGGTGCTGGGGCTGTGTGTCGCACTTATTATCGATTACCCATCACCTGGCGGGCCAGGTGAGACGTTTCGCCTTCAATATACGGCTGATCCCTTAGCGCTCACCTCGCCTGGCTTGGCCAAAAAGTTCTGCCACTAACTCCCTTTCAAACGGGCCCGTTGTTTGCCATTCTTTTCGGGTGTGCCATAAAACTTTATCTAAATGCTCGCATCGGGCCAAAAGACACTCTCATTACTTTCATTATCCAGCCAAAGGAGGATAATACAGTGGCGGAGCTCAGTTGAGCGATTTGGTTGAAATTGAAAAGCGTTTAATGGGATTTTCACTCGGTTACGTGTGCATCAACGTCGTAGGTAGGTAATCGTGTTACATGTATATCGTTACCCAATTGAAGTGCATTTGGCTAAACAGAATTCGATTAGCTTTTAAATTGCGATTTAATAGATAGCATTCTATGGAAAACTCTGATTGCTAAGAAGATTATTCTTTCCATTTAAATGAAAGTTTAATGCAGAAACGCAAAAGGGAGGCCATAACTGAGGAGATCATTAGGCGAAATATCCAAATTAGTTGTGACATGAAAGGAAAACCCCAAAAGGTAGGCAATACATTTTCACTAATTGTAGACAAGAAAAATTAAATGACCCAAGAAAGTGAAAAGCGAAAGTAAAGAACTTCCATCGAGGGATGCGAAATGATAAATTGTCGTTAAAATGTTCTCGCCAAATGTGGGCGGAGATGGGAGCTGAAGCCGTCCATTTTGACGCGTTTTCTTGGCACTTTTCTGTTTGTCTTTTTAATTGTTTAGCCACTGCTGTTGCTCCATTTTAATTATAAATTGCTGGCCTAATGTTTTCTTTTCTGCTTTCCGCTCGCCTTCTAATGAGTTTTGCGCCTTTGCCCCTTTTGTTTGACTGATAGAACTGCGCCAGAAGTTTGCCAAATTTTCCATTAGCCCTTCCTTGCCTTGCCTTGCCCTGCCCTGCCTTTCCGCTTCTTGACCAAAACTTGGCTTGGCAGTTACTGTTCGCAGTCTGAGTGTTTTTAGTAAGTTTAACAATAAACAAATATGCCAACAGGCAAAGTGGCCAACTTTTGTCATAAATTTGTGCATTTTTTCCCCCCTCCAGATTATTATATTGTTTTTTTTTTCGGCTGCAGTTGTTGCGCGATTCGTAAATAAACTTGAAGTTCTTTTGCGAAGAAAGGACAACAGAAACAGCCGTTTGTTGTTTATATTTATACCCGGTTCTAAAGAGAAAAGGGTTTATTGAATTCGTAGAGAGTATGTACTGGGGACATCTTGGTAACCATCAACAGTGTTTATATAGCCTAGATCTTGAAGATTATGATAAATAAACAAAAAACAATTGCATTTTCTAAATCTGGGGTTACCAGGTTGGGAAAGTTTTTATGTTTAATTAGCTACCTCCCCCCGCTCATCCACAATCTGCGAAAGTCTATGGCGTCCACAGCTTTAATACTAGAGAATCTCGATTCGGATATTATGTTCGTAGAGCCAATATCTATCTATGCTGTGAAAATCAGCCGGTTACGACCACCTCTGCTCGCTCTAGTGTGGAATAATATCTCTTACGTTTAATCTACTTCCCTCCGCACCCCGCAAACAGGTAGAACCGGATATTTATAGTCGAAACACTCGACTATAATCATTCCTAGTTGTTTCCTTTTTGCCTCGGGGCTGCATGCTGAGGAACTTTAATTAGTGGACATTTTGCAAGGTTTATTCCCGGCAGGAGATATAGTGGTAAACGCAACGGTTCGATAACTGATTTTTTTAACCTTCGTTTTCCAGCGAATACTATATAAACAGCAGCAGCAATCGTGGGGGAAAAGCGCCAGAGTACCGGGGCAAATAAAACGTTAAGCAAACGACAACTGCAAATGGAATTTTAATTCAATTTGAATGTGCGCGAAGGGGAAAAGGATGTCGGAGTGGACAGGCAACTCTATTAACACGGCTCTGTGTTTGTGTCAGCTTTTCTTTGTTTTCCTTTTGCTAATGTAATTTCATTAAGCAAAGAAACAGAGGAAAGCCCCGAAAGTAGACATAAGAAAGATTCTTCGTCCGGGCTCTCAACTTAATTAGAGGCTTTTCGGTGACAGAATGGATGGAGATTGGGGGGCGGAAAACGATTTCAGATTTCCACCTGTTGCTGGAGGAAAGTCCAATGCCGGGCAGCATGTCGTGTGCAATTGCATAATTCATGTCTCAGCCAGGCAGGCAGGCTGGCAGGAGGGAGGGTCGGTGGATCCCGACCAAATCCCGCAGGTGCAATTCCGTCAGACCCTGCTTGCAGGTGTAAAATGCAAGACACTTGTCATGTGAGTTGCTGGCGCTCCCTGTGTGGACCTGTGTGGCCCCGCCCGAAGGGGGAAAACTGTCAATTGTGTGTGCTTGTGTCAGCTGAGAACTTAAACTCATTAGCCGCCGCCGCCAGGTTATGTTAGTTATGCACATTGGGTCGGGTCAGAAACAGAACTAGACCCGGGCCAGACCCTGGCAGGCCAGGTACTTTATGCATTTTTCAGCATCATCACCGAGCTGGCTCTCTGGGCGATGGAAAGCGAGAAAAGAGCTGCCAGCCGCCAGGCTCTGGCCTGCTGTTGCTGCTACTGCTGCTAGTTCATCTGGAGTCAAGTAGGCAGCCACGAAATTTGGGTCACCCGCCGCCAAAGGCTGTGGAATTACACGTATTTTTTGTCGCTCTGCTCAGTGCAGCGAAAAATTGCCTTGTTTCTCGGGGAAAATGTAAAACACGCACACACCGGCTGCCGCTGCCACTGCAAGTGCAACTGCAACTACAACTAAACCAAGTCAAAAGGTGAGCAGCAAAGCGTTAAAAGAAAATCGTTTTAGTTGCAAGTGAGAGCACAAAAACACACAAGCACATACACACCATTTGCCTGCAATTTAATATAGCATACTACCTGCCCGAGGGCAAAGGTAGCCATCAGCGCAAATGTTAAAAATTTAAAGTTGGCAAATGTCCTATAATAACACATTTTGTTGGGTAATAAAAATATGAAATATACATTGGTGGCACGCTCATTTTTGTTGTTTTTATACGCAAAGAAATATGAAAAACAAGCAAAGTGCTGACCTGGCTCGGGGCTTGCATGCTACGGAGGTTTTCTTGCACTCACATTTAAATATGTGCACACGAAAAGTGCAAAAGTCGGCGGGAATTAATGGGAAATTATAATGTGCATGCAGGTGTAAGTAGCAGCTTTGCAAAGAGGGAAACTTGAAGTTCCAAATTAAAGCTTATGCTCTAAGTCAGGGGTGGGCAGCTCATAGCTCTTTCGGCTCCCAGTACTCGCAAAAACAAAAAGCTGTGAATGTCTCGAACAAAAGGGAATTGACAAGTCCAAGTGTTCGGAATGTGACGGTGAAAAAGGCACTCGGAACCGAAGGTCTCGAACGAAAAGGAATCGAAATGTACACGTCATTCGCAGTTGACGGTGGAAACCGAATGTGTGGACGTAGACCCTTTTTCTTTTTTTTTTTTGCCGGTTCCCAAGTTGAAAATCTCTGCCCACTGCTGCTCTAAGTCTAAGCTTTTAAATACCATTTGCTTCCCAGGCCTAGGCTGATGAGGAATTCATATTTTTAAATCCACATATTGTTCCCGCTGTGTCAATTTCATTAGGTCTGGCTCAGTTTTCTATTTAGACAGCCTCAATGCCATGGATCCATGGCCCTGCGATGGGAATAGGAGTAGAAATAGGGCTGTGAAAGCCTAGACCGCATTTGTGTTCGCCCGCAGGAAAGTAACTTTTAAATTATCTCCTGGCAAAACACAAAGGGCGGCAACGAAATGAAAACTGGCGCCCCCTGCTGTTGCCCTATTCCAATTGGCAAACATTGGCAAAATCGCAGGCAAATAAGCAGCTCACATGTGCTCTCGCATTCTATATGGGGAAACTAAAGCACATACTACACACACCACTCCCTTCCGTGCAGATGTATAAATCGAGCAAATCAAAAGTAAACAGAGACAAGGAGCAACGACAAACAATGGCAACAAAGGCTTCTAATGGCAACCAAGAGCTGGCAAGGCAAGGCAGGCAGGCAGGCAGGCTGGCTGGCTGGCTGGCAAGGCAGGCAGGCAGGTCCTGTTGCTCCTTCTGTTTCGAGAAAGGAGGGAATGACAGTTTGTATTTTATTTGCATATATTGCAAGAGTTTTTCCCTTTCGCACTGCTATATGGAGCACAGATGAGCGCTTACATTAGTGAGATGAATGCTGCAGGAAATGCAAAGTAAATATATGCATATGTGTGCGAGCATCAGGATCCAGCATCCGATGCATTGACAACATGCACTCTTGGCATATCATTTCTGGCCCGCCCCCCATCTAAGCTGTCTGTCGTCGTAGTCTCCAGCATTTGTTGAGCGACAGCGAGTGGAATATTATCTCAGAGCCCAGCCCGCCTTTCGCCTGCATTTCCATGTCAATTAGTTACAATTTTCAACTGCGCGCGATAAGGAACTTTATTGACAAGTTGCGAAACAACTTGAGGCAGGTGTCAGCTGACACGGCTCGAGAGCGCGGCATCTCATCTCCTTGCATCTCATCTCGCCCATCACGAGGAGTTGTTGACATCGCGTTGTCACTGTGTTCTGCCCAAACAAATAGCTTGGCATACTTTTCAGGCAACTTCAGCGAGCTTTAAGCACACATCTCCTGGGCGACTGCATCCGTGTCCGGTTGCCTGGTATGCCAACGTGCACGTAGAGAAATCGTTCATAAGTTGTGCTGAACTGGTATCACAAAATTTCGAGGCGTTCATACGGACAGGCGGACAGAGGGACGGACAGATGGCTTGGTCGATCGGCTATTGATGCTGATCATGATATACTTTTTATTTTTACTTTATGGGTCGGAAAAGCTTCCTTCTTCCGTGTATAAAAGGGAAAACAATTGAAAACAATTGCATTTAATATTTCCGGTGTAGAGTGGAAATATTTTCAGGTAGCCAGGCAGCCAGCAGCTTGTCATAACCAGCTTTGACGCTCAGGTTTCAGCCCTTCCTGCCTGCCTGCCTGCTGCCCGGTTGCAATCAATTTCATTCATTGCATCGCTCATACGCAGCGTGCGCCGCCAGCCTTCAGGCCAGCAGCTGAAAACACACATGCCACAGCACCCTCATCCTAGCAAGCGTCAGTATACACCGCTTTTCCTTTCCGAGGGCTGTCGTGCGACGTCTTTTGTTGCGCAAGTGCATGCAAAATATTTGCCAGGCCAGGTCTCGCAGAAAATTGCAGAAAAATGTTCATATGTAAATTTTCTCCATTTTCAAAAGGGGAGAAAACTGATAGCCGCTCTCCCTGCTCCCCAAATTGATCCTCGTCAGAGATACTCTCCCCCCCATCAGTCAGCCTCTTGTTCTCATTTGGAGCCAGGGCCAATGCGAAACCTTTATTTCGGATGGACCAGCTAAACAAACAGGCGCAGCCTCCGCTCCTCTGCATAGAGAATTTGCAGTTGCAAAATGCTTGCGAGAGACAATGTGGCGTATGGGTAATGCGGCTGGAGGGCAGCCGAGGCCTGACAGTTGGCAGCAGCCAAAGCAAATCTGTTTATTTATGCTGGCCCTGCTCTGACTGACTGTGACTTTGGGCCATTGCTGTTTGATTACACGTGTAATTCAATGCACTTGCCCTTCCCACCCATCATCCCTTCCAAAGCACACTGGCTCCCTGTAGGTTCCCGTCTCTGGATCGCTTTTTTTCCCCTGGCCGCTTTGTCAGCAGTTTTAATTGAATTTCTGCTGACTGACACATGGTTAGCAATGGTTAGTTGGTAATTTATGTCTCTGTCATGTTTGTGGCCAAATCGTTGGCCAATTTTAGCCTCCTGGCCTCTGGAGGGAGCACTTTCCGTGCCCGGCCTCCCACTCGCTTCACTTTCAGTGCCCCCTTGTGCTGGCGAAAGCCATTTTTAATGAAATTTTCAGCTTTGTTGGCCTGCTCAGACAGGCGAGAAGGCTTATGAGAACCGACAGCGAAAACTTTTGCATAAGTAGCAGGGCCGAGAGATAGTGGGGTGGGGCAGTGAAAGTGGAAGTACATTCAAGATGGAATATTTTAAAGTTGCTGTCGGTAGGGAGAGAGACGAGAGACCGGGAGATTGAGCTCCGACAACGGGGGAATTAAATTGAGAAATTAAGCAGGAAGTTAGTGGGCAAGTGGGGATTTCTGTGGCTGCCAAGGATTTAAATAGTTGATGCCACTGACAGTTCGATTACTGAACTGTCTTTAGCCTTTTGCCTTGCAGGGAGAAAGAAAAAGGGTTTAAAATACTTTAAAATGTGTCGAAATCAGCGCAACCGCCGAGTCGATCTACCCATGTCCGTCCGTCCCTCCATATGAACGCTTATATTTTAGATACTATAGAAGATAGAGAAAAAAGTATTGCATATTTAGAATTGTATCAGTATAGGACAAGTTTATTGTAAAAATCGGCTATAACCCCCCGTATCCCCGCAAACCGCGAAATTCTGTGGCGTCCACAATTTTAACTCTAAAGGCGCTCAATTCGGATTGTATATTGGTAAATCCAATATCTATTTGGGTTGTGAAAATCCGCAGATTATCTCCATAGAATCACTTCTCAACCGCAACGTTTATCCATGTTCAGATGAATCTGAGAACCGGGTATTTATAGTCGAGACACTCGAGTATAATAGTTCTCACTTGTTTGTTATGTTGAATTTGAAGTCCTGTCCATGTTCCGGGTTAAAAACAAAGCCAATGATTGCCAGACTCCGTATTCATCACACTCCGAGCTGAATGGATGCACTTAGACCGCCGATTTTCCCTGGCATATGGGGCAGTGGTAACTTGATTATGACCAGCAGAGAAGCCAACCCCCCTTGTCCCGGATCGCCTGCTAAAATCCTTGCCAAGCTCAACGGGGGGCGGGTGTCTACGGGTGTGTGAAGCAGAACTGGAACTCTTGTGCGCGTTTTCCGCATCCGCGTTGCTCAATGATCCGTGTAAGCACGGAAAACTCAAACGGGAAACCGACAGTGAGAAGGAGCCGGCGAGAGTGATGTATGTGCAGCTGAAGGAGGGTCTTCTGATGGCTGAAAAAAAAGGGCGAGGGCCGCCGGAGAGAACGCCGCAGAATCCGTATTGATTGTGATAAATGGACATTATGTGAGGTCAGGGGACTCAAGCTGAAAAAAGAAGAGGGGAGGGGCTTACTCATTAAGTATTAAGTTTGTTGTTTATCGCTGGGGCGTAAATTTACACTTGATATTTAATTAATTGTTACGATCACGGGCGTGGGGTGTTGTCATATGAGTATTTGAGTAGGCCCACGCAAATGAACGCATCGACGCGTCGACAAACAAAAACACATTTTAATTAATGAAATCCAATAAGGAGCACAAACACATCGATGTGCGGATTATGAACGCTAAGCTAGCAGTCGAGCATAAGGACCCCCGACCAACCGCCCACATTCGCTCGTAAATTGAGGCCCCCAAATAAACCAGAAAAATGGGTAGCATAAACTTTTCGCATAATTAATGCAGAAATATTTTGTAATGCAGGCAAGCGTTAAGCTCCAATTCACACACACACATCCACCTGCCGCAGACCCACTTCCGTTTCCTGTTTCCCTACCTGTTCCTGCTCCTGCTGCTGCTGCTGTTGCTGTTGCTGCTGCTGTGCCCGAGACCGTTGCCTTGGCTAAATGCTCGACATATTAATTAGTTTTCATATGATGAACTCGCCTGCCTGGCTGCCAGCGAGAGACTCCGCAAAGTTTTAGCGCTTAATGAGGAAAGTTTCGACTAAAAAAAAAAGAAAAACAGAATATATTATAAGGCAAAAAAGCGGGTGGAAATGTCCGATTTTCCCAATTGGCCGAGCCAAACGAAGCTGTCAACATGTCAAATAAAAATCAAATTTCAAATGGATATATATCTATCTGCGGACCGAGAGATTCCCAAAGGAAAGTCAAGCGAACGCAATGAAAATAAATTATCAGAAAAATAAAGGGAAACCCCGGGCGGAGCGGGAAAGAACTTTTGTAATATAAACTAGAGTATTGAACCGAATGATGATTTCTTTCGGGTTTTCGAGGTTTTTTTTTTATCCATTCTTTCTGACGAGTCAAATCTCTGGCACAATTCCCAAAACTTCGTGGAAAATGACAGACACAGACACAGACACAGACAGAAGTGGACCAACAATCGTTGTCCCGGCATTGTTCCCACTTGTTCGGCATCTGGCCCTGCTCTGCTCTGTTTATTCGGGTCTGTTTGTGCTTGGCGTTACCTCATTTTCCGCCCAACACCCACTCCTCTTCGGCAAGACACTTGGTTGTTATCACAGTCACAGCTCTTAGCTCCCGGCTCCTGGTTTCCAGGATCCCAGCTCCTCAACTCCTCAGCTCTTCACTGTTTTGCCTGTTATTGTTGGCAGAGCGCTGAAAAATATATTTTCCATAAATCAACATCAAAATGTTTGATGATGCGATAAATAGCGGGAAAAGAGAATAACAGAAGAGCCGTGAAGAATCGCAAGTGGAAATGCCGAGACGAGAAAGGGAAAACCCTGCTGAATTGGTCAGAGATAAAATAAATACGCAAAAGAAATCATCGAATACTCAATGGGCGCAAGGAAATCCCCCAAAAGAAAGTTATTGTACGTCTTGTCGTCGAGGCACGTGCTGCTTAAACATTTTTCCCCGAGCTTTTAAGTTTGTTTAGAGCATCATAATTTACCTGAAACTTATTGCAGCAGACATGGCCAGGACTTGTTTACTTTAAAGTTTTAATTAAATTTCAACTTGTTTAATTTGCCCGCACATGGAGGTGATAGACGACGCTTTATGTTCGCGGCGGTGTTTATGCGGGCAAAGATGGTGTTTAATATTAGTTGAACAAAAGCGAGTTTAATTTCACAAAATGTGAAACTATCCAAGAACATTCCATCGAAATTTTAAGTCGATACGAGCAATATTAACGAACTTCTAAGTCTTTAAAACGGACAGGTCCGGTGATTTCTTAGTGTGACCTTCAACTCTTAAGGCGTTTTTCTCGACTCTCCTTTTTTCCATTTTGTGAACACAACTCAACTGATTTTATTTTAAAGATAATTAAAATTTTCTTTGATATGACCCTAAATGGTTTTTTAAAAAGACTTTTTAATTTTATTTTGACTTAAAAATAAAGGAAGGAAGGCAATTTGTACATGGCGCCTTTTGACTCAGTATTTATTATTTTTGAAACATTATATTACATTGTCATAAAAGTTTCGAAACGATTCAACTTATATTCGAGAACGAACTTCTTAAAAATCGTGAATTTTTCGACCGTCTGAAGGAGGGAACGCCCTGAAACTAAGGAGTGATTCCCCCTACTTTCTTAGCCAAAATTGTTAGAGAATTCCTGTAATTGTCACGCATGAACACGACGCCGGCTCTCCCTGCCAAAGTTTTCGGCACCGCCTACGCTTGAGGTGTTCATTGTCGACTTGCCGCGCTCTAATTAAAATGTTATCCATTCCCCTGCCACAACCACACAACCAGACGCACTCGCAGAGCCTCTGATATGTGGCACACTCACCGGGCTAAACCTGCTTGCGGCTTCACAGCCGCCCAACCACCCAACCACCCACCGAGACGCACACCTGACTTTGACATTGCCGAGCTATTAATTAGTTAAACTCAAATTGACACTCGAGATAATCAAAATAGAAACATTGGGCCAGAGAAGCATCGGAGCGGCACGAGCCAGTCAAATAAACGTGTCTGAATGTACACAGGATATAGAGTAGGTCGGGTCCTATTAATCAGGCGCATTTCTTTCTGTTTGCCCGCATTTTCGGTTTAATTTTTGGGACAGCCTGCCTGCCTTGACTTGTGAGCTATTTAGGTCCTTGGGGGTTGCCAAGCAAACACTCACTGACCTTTCTTGTTTTCGGGTTTATTCTTGGCTTTTGAGACCAAAATTTGGGCAGACAACATAGGTGTAGGAGGTGTAGGATAGGTGTAAAAGTTTGCCAATAAAATGCCAAAATGCTCTCGGACCAAGGCTAGTTGTAATTTTGCATTTGTTTACTGCATTTTCGCACAAAGTTTTAAGCATGTCGAGTGCCCTGCACTCCAGCTGCCTTGCCTGCTTGGTGTAAACAATAACAAAAAAATTTTGCATAAAACGTTTATGTCGACGTGGTTGGTCTGTGGGCTTGCGTTTTTGAGTTAAGTTTTGGGTTGCGTTCCGGTTAGGGCTTGGGCTTGGGGTTCGGGGTGGCTGGTGCTTTACAAGTGCGAAAGTTTTGAGGTTAAGACGCTTGAAAATAAAACTGCACACACGCATCCTTTCAGCAAAACCCCAGCCCGCACACTCGGTCGCACTTGAGAAGAGCAAAAAGTTGGTGCTTGGTTGCATTTGTCGCTTTGGTTTTGGCCAACACGGAAAAGAAATCCACCGTCCGTCAGGAGTAATAACCAAAATCTTTACCTGAATATCTTAATGGATTTTATTGGCCCTGCCTTTTTCTCGGTGCAAGTGGCTTTTTACTTTGGTATTTAGAGTTGCTAAGGACATGTTTCCATCCTTCTGCAGCGCTTACGAAGTTTCTTCTGTTGTTTCCGTCACAAAGAAAAACTTAGGGGGGAGATGAGGGGCGAGGGACATACTATAAACAATCAAGACAAAATATTTGTGTTCGAAACATGTGCCTCACAGTGTGCCAGAGTGGATGTCTGTAGGAGTAGTGTCACTATAAGCGTGATATGCTAATTGCCAACTCATTAAAACAGCTTCGTCTTTCTGCTGAGAACCAACAAATGTAGCCATGTCCTTGCTCTGCATTGTGGCATTTCCATGAAAATATTTCTAGTGGCTCTGTTTCCCTCCAGTTCCCCCTCCCCCGCATCTCTATGCATCTGCATCTCGCTGGGCGAACGCATTCTAATTTAATCAGTTTGTTAAATAATGAGACAAGTTTTTGTCCTATTTTTGTACACAACTCTCCACAGACTGCATTTCATTCTTAATTAAATGCACTTTGTTGTGGGGCAAATATTATTTTTGCTAAAGACTCGACAAACTGGCTAACTAACCCTGAATAACCGAGGCAGGCGCCTCGCCCCGCAGGTAATCCCTGAAAGTTTGCCGACAACAAAAGCGTAAATACCCAAAGGACTTAGCAGTTACATTATGTATTCCTAAGCCTCATCCAAAATACGTATACGCACTGTATGTACGATGGGGGCCACCTCGACACACTCCTCCTCTACTAGTCTTCCATAATCGTTTTCGGAAATTTATGCGTCAAGGAGCACAACAAAATGGGTTGAGCACATGTTTTTGTGTTTCTTACTTTTTTTTTTTCCTCCGCTGCCTGCGGTTCAGGAATCCTTGAAGAGCTTTAAGTCTGTGAATGAGTGTGTGTGTAGAGGATATTAGGACCCAAATAAAAAGTAAATTATGATTATCTAAGTCGCCCCTTTGAACTTGTCCCATCGATTTAAGTTGTAAGCCAAACATTTTAAAGCCCACAGTCGAGAATCGAGTGAGTTTGTGGAATAAAGTTGACCAAACACTGGAAAGAAAATCGGGAAAATCTGGAAAATACCTGACAACATAAAGTTCCTAGGATAACTTTGAATTGTTGGAGGCTATTATGTGGGATTAAAAAATAAGCTCATTTGCGGATTTTCAGATTATGAATACAAATATGTGTGCTGCAAAACATTGTTTTTCCGGAAAAATGAATATGCTTGAATGGAGAAACAGAGCAAGTGGCAGCACTATGATATTTTTTTGTGGCTCGTTTTTTCGTCTGCGCATATAATTTGGGACTGTTTGGCTTTCGGCCACCGCACTGGCCACCAGCTATGTGGCCAAGAGCGGGGCGTGCATAATCGCTGATTAGTGTCTACGTGTGAAGCAGGCAATGTCCTTGTGTCGCCTTCCCCTCCTTACCCTCGGTGTCCTACATCGTCCATCCTGTTGGCCGCAGGACCGCCTCCTGGCCACACAATCCACTGGGCCTTGTGGGTCATAAATTCGCATTAGATGCGGCACGCGGACGTGAATGGAACGCCATTGCATCCACTAATAAGCAGGACGCATGTTATCCGCCGTGGGCGTGGCTCCGATCCACCAGTTTCACCCGTTCCACCCGCTCCAGCACGCTCTCGAACCGAGAAACTCACTCGCCACGCACATCCGCACGCGTAATGAACTCCAGCCGGGCTGAACGCCAGTGCTTAACTTAATTAAAAACTGCATTCTGTGCTCACGGCCCGGGAGGAGGGTTAGTTTTATTTAGAATCCGTTAAACGGCCAAAACAGGCACGAAATGTAACCAAGACTGGGGGCATGGCGAGCTGGGTGGGAGTGTCGAAATTTTCGCATATTTCCCGGTGCAAATATATATTTTCCAACGCAATGCGGTCGAGTTTCTCCTACACCCAGATCCGGCCTTCGGCCTCCGGCTCCATTTCCATCTAATTTATGATGCCTCCAGAGCCAGCCGGCTGCAAAACATGTTGGCAAGGGTGAGGTGCGATGATAATAATATCAATTAAAACTCATTTCGATGCATAATAATGCGCAGGCAGGCGGCGGCATTCTTTTGGCTAGGTGTTCTGTAATTTGGCTTTGATATGCCGCATAAATTTAATTAAATAAGTTATTATATTTTAATTGGATTTTTGTTGTGCAAATGGTGCACTCTTCGTTGCCGTTGTTGTTTGTTATCATAGCGCAGGGCAAATTAAAAGTCGGGCAAATAATGAAATGTGTAATAACAGTCATGTAACCTTTGACCCATGAACTGAAGCAGTAATTTGCTGTAATGCGACACTTTAATTGATTTTTATTCGCGTCAAATTAACGTCCATTTATTGGAAAGTAATAAAAAAAAAAACAAAAAACAAAAATCCCTGACTGACAGATTCAAGGAAATGTAATATTGAATCGCTGTGAATGCAGAGAATAATTTTAATTTTGCTGATGAGCCCATTGACCGCACGTGCAGTATGAAATACAGATAGCCAATGATAACTACTCGTATTTATACTAGGGGTTTTAAAAGAAAAAGGGTATTGAATGCGTACGGATGTATGTAACAGGGAGATGAAAAAACTGCTTTAACAGCCGAGTCGATCTAGCCATGTCCGTCCGTCTGTCCGTTTGTCCGTATGTCCGTTCATCCGTATGAACGCCAAAATCTAAGAGACTATAATAAATAGAGTAAAAATAATTGCATATTCAGAATTGCGTGATACCAGTATAGCACAAGTTTGTTGTAGAAATCGGCTACCATCTATCTGTGTCCGCGAAAATGACAAAAATCTATTGCGCCCACAAGCTTATCCCTAGAAACATATCGCGCATTTCTCATCCGCAATGTTGAACCGGGTATTTATAGTAGAGACACTTAATTTTGCTGATGAGCCCATTGACCACACAAACAGTATGAATTACAGGTGGCAAATGATAGCCACTCATATTTACTCTTTCTTTGATTCAAATGATCTATCGGGCTGCTCAAAAATTTATGCATTTCTGTCTAAACCACATGCCCACTGCCATTTACAAATTAGTTTTGCCGAGGCTGCTGCCCTCGTCTCTGTGTATGCGGCGGATTCATAGTCATATATACAAGTAACATATATGTATACTGCCATCCTGTTTCTACTAAATCATTGTCAGTTGCATAATTTATGAAAACTCGCGTTGATTGAATTTAAGCTGACATGGACCATGGAGCATGCAGCTTGGGGAAGTGTGCGGGGCAGTTGAAATTTGGCAATTGAATTTTAGGGAACTCATTAATTTTGGCTTGTTTGTCATTGACTCATCATCATCGGCTGTGAATGCGTTAACCGGTTGAGTGGCTCCTGTGTTTGTGGCCTTCGTTTGGCTATTGATAAACTGCCCGTCTGCGGTTTGCTGTGAAAAACCCACCCAACCACCCCACTCAGACAGAGCCCCCCCGCCGCTCGTTTTGTTGGTAAATTTTTCCCGCTTTGCACATTTTCAGAGCAATTAAAATTGATTTATGGCGTCGAGACAGCTCGCAACTCCAGTCAAATGCACTGTGGGCCATATATCCTGAAGTTTTCTAGCTGAAGGACCTTCTGCTACCGCTTCTGTTTCCTTTCACATTTTTTATATTCCTTTTTTTTTCATTTCCTTGGCCGGACAAGTTTTTGGCACACGCGTGCGAGTTTTGCATTTGTCTGTCTTGCTTTTTTCTTTGCGTAATTAGGCGGAGTAATTTATTTTTATTACTCTTCATTTTCAGCTAGCAGCTCTTCTCGGCTGTCCACTTAGCGTAGGCCCCGCCGAATAAGAGGGAACAAATTTGTCAAGCTACAAATTATGTTGGTCCCTCTGGTCTGCTCTGCTCGGGCTCACTTCAACGCCTTTGCGAGCAGCTCAGGGTGCTGCGTGGCAGGATTTTAATTAGAATTGCCCCGCCAACTTTCCCGGTCAGGTGGCTACCTATTTGCTCGTAAGCTCCTTTTTCTTTCGTCGCCGGGATCGCCGGGTCGAGTCCCTTTTGTGGTTAGCTTGATTTGCTTTGTCCTCGCCGGTTGGCCATTTAATTGGCTTTAATTTCAGGTTAGCTAGTGTCCTCTCGGTGCCTTTCTCTAGCTCGGCAATTTCTATCGTTAATGCACTCGCCGGAAAATTCACGCTCTGACGCCTCGGCCAGGACACTCATAAATGATATATAGCCAATGTTGGAGGGGCCGGCAAAGTTTTTCGAAATTCAAGGCGCACAAAGTCGCAAGATATAAAATTCGTTCACGGAATCATTAAAAAGTATTAAGGAGGTGACCGAGAAGATGAAGATGTAAAAGAACAGGCAGCAAAAAAAGCATAATTTATGGCCAAATTAAACGAAACTAATAAGAAAAGCCAAGTGGGCCAGCCAGCCAGCCAGGCAGCCAGCAACGAAGCCTCGAAAACCGGGGGAACTGCTTCGGCCTGGGCATGTCCTTTTTGACAGCACCTTCCGCTGCTGGCTGGTTTTATGAAGATGGACACTTGTAATTCATTATGCGCTCGGTGCCACAGCGCCTGAATCAACGGAAATGAGTCTAGGACAACTTTGCTGCTGCTGCTGCTGCTCCGGCTGCTGCTCGTGCTGCCCCTGTTCCTGCTTTATCCATGTTAATTTTTCTTCATTTTTAAAGTCTCTGCACCTCCCAGTCCACGAGTCCACTCCACTTCAGGCTTAGTCGGTTAGTCGCTTATTTCTTGTCAAGTTGCAGACTCGTTAGTTAGTTTTGGTAGAATGCCTCGGTAATTGCTTGCCATCATTTTTGTTCACCAATTGCAACCGCCAGAATAAAGCGACCTCCTTCGGGCGTTATGGGACTTGTTGAAAACGTTTTTGGTTTCCACATTGGCGTAAAGTTTGTTGTTGAATTGTGGAAGTTTCTAAAGCTTTTAAGGAAGTTTCGAAATAACTGAAAGCTTGGTGTCCTATTTCGGATTCGTACGCTTAAAGTTGCAAGGACTTTTTCGGCTAAATATTCGACATAAAAGTTTACAACTTAGCTACATAACTAAGTAGAATATTTAAACATTTTATATTTAAAGCTTCTATAAATAAAGCTTAGCATTTTATAGGAAATAGATAAGGATACGAACTAAAATATAGAATAATGGACTACAAAAAACTTATATTATTTGTTATTAAACTGTGTCGTATATTTTGTAACACCGTTTTCCTATAAAATATTTAAAATGAGAAGCTCTCATTTAAATCTGCTCCACTTCGAGCTTAAATTAATTAAACTGCAGCTTTTACTCGCTCTCTGAAAAGCTCCGCATGCGCAGTATCCTTCGACAGCCTCCCAAAAAGCTAACATCTAATGCTGGACCACAAGTCCTGGTAGGTTCCCGCACATGCGAGTGCGAGAGAGCATTTTATCACAACATTGGTTGGCAGCAGATATCAGCTATGTTTTGGTGTCAGTTTAAAACATTCTGGTGAAGTGGTCGGTTGGTGTTTTGGCACGAGCGGGCGTCCTGGCTCGCTCCTCCTGGTTATCTACGATTTTGGCCCTCACACTGCCCCCTACTCCGCTGTGACAATTGTGTGTGCGAAACAGCGTCGGTTTCTTGTTGCTTTGCCTGCGTTTAGGACGCCCCAGGGGCGGCAACGGTGCGTATACTTGTTATTGTTTAAATGGGAATATTTTCATATTTAATATGGCATTCCGTTGCTTTCGATTTGACTTTCTCAACGTAACCGGGGGGCGAAAGCCAACCATGCCAACTGCAGCCTCTGTAGGTCAGTGTTATAACGATTCGCGCTGGCCGACTTGTGTGTGTTTTTTTGTCTGGGTGGCATACTTTTGAGCGGCACGATTTGCATGACTGTCTGACAGCGTTCAGGACTTCTTATTGTCCTTGTGCGAGTCTCAGATTCAAATGTGGCCAGCATCGTGTGTGTTTGTGAGTGGGGTTTGCAATTTCCGCCATTGGCTTTGTGTCAAGTCACTTGGCAACTTGCAAACACACAAAAAAAACCCCCAAAAGATTTGCTTGTCGTACCTTTTAGAGCTTTTATTTGCATTTGAGTGCGTCCCTGGCTGAGATACTTTTTGGGTGGCCACAGCAAGTCCGCAAATTCCCCGAATGTCAGCCTGTCGGACTAATTGCATTGTTGAGCGTTTTGTTATTTGCATGTTAAACAAATTCGTGTGGTGCATAATTTAAATATTTCGACCAGGTCCAATGAATGTTTAATGCCACTTTCTGTGTGCGGAGGCTGTTTGGTCTATGGGATATGAAATGCCATTGTTGTTGTTGTTTGTTGCTATTTTAGGCCCAGTTGAATGTTTGTTATTTCCCCCCAAGGAAGGGCAATAATTTTTCTGTTCAATTAGGTTTAGGCAGCAACAAATGCGAAAAGTCAAGTTTCCTTTTTTTTATGACTACTATAAACATAAAAGTTCTCCCAAAAGATACAAACACTCGCCCGACAATAAAATACAATCTCACAGCCTCACCACATGGGCGGGCGGGCAGTCGGTTGGGCGGTTGTGTGTGTGTTTGGCATAATAAGTTTTGATTTGCTTTTATTCGGTCTTTTGGGCGGAGGGCACTCATATTTACCTTCTTGACACCTTAATGGACCAGGAGCACGCAAGCGGGGCAGAGGGGCGGTAGCGAAATCCCGGAAAACCAAATGAAAATGTTCAATTCGCCTAAGCGTCAACGCATTCTGTTTGTTTATCATTCAGTTCGGGTTCGAAGGACACGAAAACGGCATGAAATTCAAGCGGACTAGGACCAAAGCTAATGCCCTTCAACAGGAATTGTTAAATAAGTTGATTAAATTCATGAAAACACAGACTTTTGCTTGGTTTATTAGCTAATTTTGATTTTATTTTCATAACTTGTACAATATTATTTCCTCTTATGTTTGGGAAATAATTATAAATGCCTTGGAAGTGCCGGCAATGCCGTTTCTCGCCAAAGGGTATCAAGGGAAATGGTTAAATTCCACGGCTGTCATTGACTTGGCATTGGTTGGGCTTTCCTTTGGTTTTTGGGGCTTTAACCAAAGTTGCTCGCATGCTGGCAGCGCACAGATGGCAGTGAAAAAGATGGCCGACGGGTGTTGGGCGATGGGTTTTCGGCAAGAAAACCGAAAGGAACAAAGGCAAGAAAAAGCTGCCTTGTCATCAACATAATGACGGCTCAGACAAGTTGAATATGTTTCGTGTGTGCGCCGGGATCCTTTGGCCTTCTGTTTTTTTCTCTCCTGCTGCTGCTGCTGCTGACCTGCCTTTTACTGATTTGTTGTGCGGGAGCCCAGATTCCCCGTCCACAGGTCGGCCGACCCGTCGTATACTTGATACTGGCATTGATCGAATTGTATTGCCTACTTTTTGGGGCCATCCCCGATGGATCTCTGCTGTCAGTCGTGCCTCGCTTGACGCCTCGCTGCGCACTTTAGCTTCTGTCACTGGCTGTCAGTTGGCCTGGATTCCGGCCATTTCCTCCTTCAGTCATCCGTCTTTTTGCCCCTGCAACTGCCGGGGCAAAGAGTTTTGCCGGATAATGCAATTGACACATTAAATGGCCCCGCCACAATTGAATCAGAGTAGCAAAGTATCTCTTTATCGCATTCCGCTGCGCTCTTCCGCATTAAATATTCCTTTCATTTTGTATAATTTGAAACGGTTTGCCGATTTTGGTTTTTTTTTGTGCTGCAGACCAGCGGCCTGTGAATAGTTATGCGAGTGAAATGCGCTTATTAAATCAGCGCCGTCAAGTGAGGAGCATTCACAGTTTGCCACAGTCAGTGGCATTAAAATATTTATATGCGCATTTTATAGATTTCCCAGTGCTGAAAATATTTGCCAACCATAAATATTGACAAATGAAAACCCAAAAGAATATATATTTTCTTTGTCATAAAAACAAAATGGTTTCGTTTTTTCCCCTGATAACAAACGCGCATTCGGGGCGATCAAAGGAGGAACACACACTGGCACACCACACTGTCAATATACATATTGATTTATAGCTAGGGTTTGGCCTGCTGGGGCTTGGCGTTTTTGTTGTCATCGTTCCGAAAAGGCACAAAACTATTTTGAATGCCACAATTTGTCACCAGGCCGGCGAGGGGAGGCCCAAATAAAACAGAAACGAGGTGAGAGGCGAGAGGCTTGGCCAATGCAATTCAATTTAACGTTTTTGGCAAATTGTTGCCATTTTAAAATATGAAATCAACCAAGCATGGCTGGGCATATACGAGTACATACAAAGCGCTTTGGCCCAAAAAATACATACGCCATGGAGTGGGCCGGAGAGAGATAGATAAAATAATATAAAAGCTGTAGCTGTAGCTGTAGGAAAAACATTTCCCCATAGAATATTTTGCACGTTTTCCAGCCGGAAAATCGTTTCGGGCAGAAAGGACTAACATGTCCGTGGATGTTTTGCCGCAAAGATGGAAACTTTGCTCCCAGTTGCCAAAAGCGGAATTTTTCAATTATAAAAGCAGTGAGAAAGGAAAACAAGAAGTTAACAAAATCTAAAATGGTTTGCTATCCCAGTATCCTTTACGGCGAATATATGGAAAACCTCAAAATATAAGACAGCCATATTTTATGCGGGAAAATCAAGAGGAAAGCAGGGAAAAACTGTTGCCTCCGTGGCATGAAAACTTTTCGGTTTATCTCCAGCGGTTATTCACACCTATGGGCGAAAAACCTTGCCTGCAGTTCCTTCAGTTCTTCCAGTTCCTGGCAGGCAAATTGTTTAGCGCCGAGCGACGCAGTTGCAGGCCGGGACGGCATCATCATTCTGGCTTGACAACCCGCCAAAAACTTAATGCCAGCAGGCTAAAAGCGCACAAACCGCCCCCCCTTGACAACTTTGAGTCGCCAAGTTGGCGCACTCAGGTTTTGCTAATCTGCAAAAAACAGCAACGCCGCTGACAAAGATAACTTAATTCGGTTTTCAGTTTTTGGCCCGGCGAAAAGTGCAACAAAATGAAAATGTTTTGCCAAAGTTTCTGACTCGATCTTGGCTTTCGAGCGGAAAAAGATTTAGTCGTGAATAAACTCGGTATGTTGAGAGATGTTTAGCCTTATTTTGGCCCATTTCCAGCAATACAAGCTTAATCATTGCCTGGAATTTTCTACATAACTACCCTAATGAACTGAAATCTGTGGTTCGGGAAAACCTCTTTTTCGGGAGTTTTTCATTTGCTCGTAAAGTCTTCATCAATTCGCATTTAAGCGAAGCATAAAAAAAGCCAAGTCGCCCGATTTTCCCATCGCTTAATGAGGCAACACGGGAGTTGGTCAAGCGACCGACCGGGGCGACCCAGAGAGCTCCCTTTTGGAGCACTCCTGCCCCCTCTGCTTTCAGGCTTTTTATGTTTGGCCATAAAATGCGGACAGCTCCTAGCACTGGATGGCCATCCGAGTGGTTGTGGATGGGGCTCCATTAATTATGCAATGTCCGCTTGGGCCGAAAAAGCCTCAACAGTTCGGCGACTTTTTCCTGGGTTTTCCCCCGTACTTTGTAGCTCGTAAAGGACACGATGGGCGGGCGGCTTGGGCCGCACACAATTTGCATTTCTCATTGATTTTCCAGTGCATCATTAAAAATGCATTTAACGTTGACTGCTGTTGCTGCGCGGATTGAAACACCCTTAAAGCATTGTTCTTAATTAATTGTTTTGCGCTTTCCCGAGAGCCGTGAAACGCCTAGCAAATGCTTGCGGTTCAACGAATCACTGATTGCCGTATAAAAGCTTTATTTTTCCCCTCGATTTTTTGCCGTATCCTTTTTTTTGGGAACTCACTCTGGTGTCGAGTGAGTGACTCCAACTTTGCCAACTTTCCTCTGTCCTCTCTAATTAATGAAATGAAAATATTTGCATTTCAACAAAAGGCGAAAAAGTTGATGATGTCCTGGCGAAAATTAAAAAAGTTTCTACGCCCCTACACACACGCAAACGCACAGGCCATAGTGTTCTAGGTTTTGAAAAATGAAGACAAAAAACTCATTTTATTTCAATGTTTTCTTTCTCTTTGCAGAAATCCGTGAAACCATCGGCGGCGGCGCCATCAGCATCGTCAGCCTCCTCCCGGGATCCTCCAATCTACATCGATGATGATAGCCTCGAAGGATCTGGCGGACGTGGCGGGGTGAGTTTCCATTCAACAACCTTTCCCCATCGAACATACTCCTACATATAAATTAGTTAATTAAATTTTCATTCGGCCCCAGAAAGTTGGGCATGTAAATTGCGTAAGCTGATCAAAATAGTGAAATGGCAGGCCAAAGTCCTTTGGCCATTTGCATAGCCCCAAAGTTCTCAAGGACTTGGCACTTTATAGCAAAAGTTAAGCTTGCCGTTTTTGCGAGATAAGCTTGAAACGTTCCGAATTTATGCAAAATTCTGTCTTAAATCCCCTTTGATAACCGGTGTTATTTATTACACCTTTCACCAGGGAAATAAAATATCAATTGCTCCAATTCGTGTGGCAACATCACGTAACCAAAATCAATGAATTCAGCATATTTTTTACGCTGTTCGGTATTTTTCGGCCACCACCTGGCTGGCTGGCTGTATGTAAAAAATTGCAAACCATGTATGCAAAAGTTTGGGCCCAAAGCTTGTTACGTAATCAAAACTTGACGTTGGCAAAAACTCATTTGTTTATGCGCATGAAATGTTAATGTTCAACACCTTTTTTGTGTGAATATAAGCGTGAAAGCGAGCGAGTGTGTGCATTTGGCATGTGAGCGACATTTGTTTGAAAGTTTTTTGACAGCGCTGCGCTTGTTCCGACCAGAGAACGCGTCAATTGTTGGCGGCGCACACTTTTGATTCCCTTTTCAGAAAACGAGCACATACCCGCCCACATTTCCGTTTTCCGTTCACTCATACTTGGCACAAAAAAAAGAAAACTAATTAAAATGCGTGGCCTGACATTGCTGTGGCTCAAAAAAAAAATACTGCAAAAAAGGACGAGTACGAGTAGAAGTAAAAATAGAAAAAGTTTAATTAAATTCTTTGGCTTTCTCGCTTGCCTTCCTTGGCTCGTTTTGGTTTCCGATTTCTTTGCCATTGCTGCGTGAATTTAATTAAACATTTGTGCTCTTTTTTTCCTCGCCGATCGCTGATGAAAAAGGGCCAACGAGGAGGTCTCTAATATAAATAGAAAATTTCGGGAGGAACTTTTTCGCGGAATTCAATCAGCGAGCTTCAACATGCGGGGCACGTTGCATACTTTATTGAGCAACTGTGACTAGATCAACACAACAGCACAAAAGCTATTGACTTAGGCATTAATTTTCCATGGGAAAAAGGGTCCGCAAGCTGAGCTGCTGCCGTTGGAAATTTAAGCGGGATTTTAGTCGGCTCGGTGAAAAAAATAGGTAAATAAAATCCCATGAAGCGCAGTCCATTTTATACCCTTCAGTCGGGGAGGGTATGTTGCTTAATCGTTGATGTATAGCCTAAACTTTACTCAGTTTTGGGAGGAGCTAAATAATTTGGCAAGGATATCTCAGAAGAGGCTATCGTGCCAGAATGTCCTTAGTTGTTTTATGTTTTTAAAGGCTGTCTGTCATCTGTGTCCGCTGTCTTCCTCATGCTGTGGCATTTTCTAATTTCCCTCCCCCGGCCCCCGTTCCGCTTTTTGCACCATTTCCGCTGCGGCGGTCCTGCTGCTGCTGCCTGCTGCTGCCTGATCCTGCCTGTTCCTGGCATGTGCTGGCATCATGGCCGTTGTCCGTCTGAATGTGTTGGCATTTTTATGTTTTATGCAACTGACAAACGTAAAAACGTCTCCCATGTGCTGGATGTTCTTTTACCCAGCGCCACATCCTTCTTTTTGGCAGAGCACAAAAAAATGTGGCAAAAAGGGGCAGGAAGAGGGTTACAAAAAAAAAAGAGCACTAAATGCAATTTATTATGCGCTCTGTTGATCTTTTGGGCCAACTACCAACTACTGTACAGCTGTACAGCTGGGCTCTTTAAAGTGATTAGGCCAGTGGCTGGATGGATTCTCATGGTTTCATCTTTCCGCTGTTGAGTCATCGCTCCTTGGGGATTCATTATTTCGTTATTAATGGTTACGGCCCCCACTTGCCTTTGTTTTGGGCCCCAGCTTCGGCTGAATTATGATAAATTCGTAGATTATTCAGTCAGAGTTCTAATATGTCATTCTGCTGTGCTTCAGAGTTAATCAACGCAGTCTGTTCATGATTAATGATTTCCCATCCGTTGTTCGGGATGGATCCGGGCGGAACTTTGATGTTTAAAGTTTCGGTTTTTGGGTAATACCCGATAAGCGGCTGTTTAAGCCAATTTTTATGTTGTTTGAATTTCGGACGTGTCAACAAGATAATGAACTTTTGTTGTGCGCTTTTAGGCGACGAAAAGCGCACGCATACGAGCATGTGCATTTGATGTTTTTGGCCTGTGTTTGCTTGTATGTAATAAGCCGCTTGCAGTGCACGCAACCAACAGCTCAGCAGCACTGAGCACACACAAGCGCTGGCATAAACTCGTTCACAATATGGCACTGGGAAAAAATTGAGTCTACCCAAGTGTTGTTTATCAACATAAACGAATTTCCTAAACTTCCAAAACAACTGTCCATATTTTATATATTATTAAAATGCCTAAATCAAATACATTATGGGAATCTTAAAATTTGGCAGAAAAATATAATTAAAACTGGTCATTTATTTATTTATACAAAGTAGATCTATATTTATCGATAATATCGATTTAAATTACTCAAATCCGATTCCTCTGATATCTCATATTAAAATTATACTCACCAGTATTAATTCAAAAACTTATCCTTAAGATACAAGTCGAAATTTATCTTTTATTTGGCAATACTTAAAAATTTTTCCCTCACTGCACACTCTGCATATTGTATTACCCCTAAATGAACAAGGACGACAATATAAACGAATTTCCTCAACTTCCAAAACAACTGGTATAAATTGTATAAATCATAAAGAATGTTTGAATCTTTAAATTTGTCAACAAATATAAATACAACTTGGAATTTATTTATTAAAAATTATATTAAAATATGGAATTTTAACGATTATCGTCGATTTTATCGATTAAAATCTGATTCTTTTCAAATCGCATGTTAAAAACATACTCTGCTATTTTTTTGTAGCAACTTATCTTTAAGATACCAATAAAAATGTAAGAAAAACCCGTTTTATTTGGCAAACCCGATCAGATTTGCTCTCACTGCACATACTGCATTCTGCATTACCCCGAAATGGACAAAGCCGGCGAACGAGGATGCAAAACGAGCTTGTCGTAGGTCCTTGTTGATTAATAACGTGCACATGGCGCACGTGTTTTTGTGGATGGCCACGAGGAAAGCCTTTTTGCACAACCAAACATAGGCGAGTAATCCCCCCACATTGGTATTCGTGTCGCATAGAGTGCGCAAGCGGGAGAGGTAGAGAGGTAGAAATGCGCATTGACAATAAATTAACATCGATTGACATGACTGCGAAAAGTTGGGTCAGGGCAGGCGGTTGGGGTTGGGATGGCCCCGAAAAAGTGTGCCACAGCATGTGCGTTGTGTAAACAGGCTCGGGCCCCGCCTTGGACCCAACCACCCGACATATTGATGATGTGGTTAGGTAGTGCGAAATATGCTTCTTCTGCCCGTCCAGGATCCCATTATCCCGCATCCTGGCGATGCCTGCACTCAGTCACCGTGCCGCCTTCCCCTCTCCTCTGGGCCTGTGCTTAAGTACGTGCATATAATTTCCAGCGCTGTGTCGTACTCAAGCTGTCAATATCAGTTGCTTACATGGGAATTTATTGGTGACAGCTCACATAATACATAATGCATGCCACCCGCACACACACACAGCTGTCAGCTGTTAGAAAATGGGGGTTCTTAGCCGATAGACATTGAAATTTATTGAGATTGTGTGTGCCAGCCAACACCCGCAAATGAGTTTATGGCACGGCCATCCGTTTCCCATACATACTAAAGTCTAGCTCTAGCAAATGTAGAAAAATCTGACTTTTTAATGCCAAAGGATATGTGCTGGTGTGGAAGGAGACTAGTGGGCACTGGCAACAGTGCTCCTCCAGTGCCGCCTTGCATTCATTACTCAATGTCGTTCTGCTTTTGGCCAACAGCATACAAGTATACAAATGATGCTGCATTATTTCACATAACATAATTCCCTCTGTGAAGCCAAATGAGTCCCAGAGATGGGTATCATCCAAAGCCAGAAAACACCACCCAAACATACAACACCACAACATACAACATCAGTAATCCGAGGCCACTGGGGCCAAACTGTTTTCCCCAAACTGTATACAAACTAGAGGAATGGGTCTAGCTGGCTTTGGGCTCCTTTTTATGAGACATCTGCCGCTGGTGTCTGTTTTTGTTGGTTATTGCGCATACGCCACGTTGTCACAGGCAAGCCAGAATGTCTATTGAATTAAACACCCAAAGCGAACAGCGTAACAGCGTAGCAGCGTGGAGGTGGCCTATTTCAGTTGGCTTTGAGTTCGTAATGGGATCCTCTTAAAAAGAGAATTTTTTAAATGCCATAATCAGGAAGGTTGCAGATGCAAACCACACAACTGCAGCGAGTATTTTACCCCTTTTCAGCCTTGCAAACTTGTGCAATCAAGGGATTTCATTTGTTTCTATTAACTTCAAGTCAAAGTTGCCCTATCAACTCTTCTTTTCGTAACAACAATAACACAGAATCGAGAGCATCTGAATAAAATGGGGAAGGCTGTGCTACTCGCATACAAATACGAATGCGTAAACATAGACCGAACGGAAGGGGGAACTGCCATAACATTAGGAATCCGGGCGAAAAGTCATTGTCAAAGTTGACGCGAAAACACGGCGCAGGGATGACTAGAGACGGGGGGCTAGGACTCTGACTCCGACTACGACTACGACGAGAATGGCAACGATGGCGACGATGACGATGGCGATGATGATGATGGGGGCGTTGTCGCCATTTTGTTTTCTCTGTTTGTCTCCGTCGGCGTAACAGTATGCGCATTGTATTACCAAAAAACAACTGTGCGAAGTGAGAAGTGAGAACTGTAGACCGGGAAACGCTTCTAACTGGGCCAGGCAGGAGGCACGAGGCTCGAGACCGCCTGCTTGCGGCCTGCCTGGCACATGCATTATGTATGCCAATAAATTCGCTTAACTTTACGACAATTTGTAGCTGCAAACCCTGCCATAAAATTCCACTCGCTTTAAACTCAGATTAAGAGTGATAGAGAGCCAGGAGGCGAGGAATAATTTGATTTAGGCCCCTGGCCGGGGAAAGAGACCAACCAAATTGGTTTTGGCCGTAAGTATCTTTGATGTGTCTGCATATATTTGGCCGATTATCCTGGAATTTGATTAGTCTTTTATCTCGCTCTGGTGGTGGTGGTGGCCTCCTGCATTTCGCATCTCTGGTTCTACCTCTTCGATTGTTATTGTTGGTCGAGGTGCTTCAATTAGTGCAGCGTTTTGGGCACCGCAACTGCACTCGAAGCACCTCAAAACTCAAATTGCAAAACCAACAGAGAGGAGCGGCCGCACTGAGGCTATTGGCCGGATAGGGGTGCAGAGCGGCAGTGCACTCCTCAAAGGCTGGCCGCCAACATTTTGAATTGCAAATCCTGGGCAAACCAGGTAACCGAGGATGCAGCAAGTGGGGTCCTGGGCCAAGTATACAATCTGCATAAAGGACGGGGTCGCTTCAATTATGTAGCCCTCGCTGGACCCCAAAACAGACAGACTGACACTCCGGCAGACAGACAGACAGACAGACAGACGGGCAGGCAGGCAGGCAGGCGAAGGCGAGGAATCTGGTGGACTGACTGACAGGCAAGGAGATGGATAGACGTTTCCTGGCTCTGCTCAAGAAACTGTGTTGCCAGGCTGAAAAAACCATTCAAATGGCCACGGTTCTGCGGTACTGTGTGTTACACAACGGAAAGTTGAGCTGAATTATGGAAATTCAAATTTAATTTTAGAGGATTTACAACCTTCACTCTCCTAACCCCATTTTATTTGCAGAGTTTTTGCAGTTTTTACTTTATTTTCAAGTGAATTTATCTCGAGTTGAAAGCTGCTTTCTTTTCTGCCTGTGCAGAGGAAACTGCCTTCCTTGCAGGAGTCTCTTTTAACTGCCATTTGTCGTTTGTCAGGCATATCTTGGAGGAAGTCTGGGGGGTGCGCTGTGTGGCTCTTTCTGCCAGCAATTTGACTTGTAACCGCACTCTTGAGTGTTGCATGCTTTTAGGCGCAACGTGAGGCAAGTTTGTTGAACCTGACAGGAGTTGCTCTTGTCCTGGCGTTTTGCTTTTGCGTTTGCGTTTGCCTTTCCTCCTTGCAGCCTTTTCTTGGCCTGGGTCAAGCAACTTCCACTGCCATGAATAATTCAGCATCGGGATTCTTTCGTACTTTTCTCGTACTTGCCTGCCCTTCTCATGTTTCACCCTTACCCCCATTTTTTTGCAAGCCATTTTTTCTTGTTTTTTGGGCGTGGCACAGTTGCCAAGTTAATTACATTTGTTGCTACGTGCCGCCGGCGATGATTGCAATTGCAAGCATCTGTGACTGCAAGTTGCATCCTGGCATGCCGGCATACTGGTCTCTTGGTCTCCTGGCATCCGCTTTGTTACCTCAATCGGAATGTGGTCACAAGGTGGTGGTGGCGCTGCTGCTGCTGCTGGTGGTGGTTGAATCGGGCCAACATCTCATGCATATTTATTTTGATTGCCATGTTTACAGTGCATGCGGCAAGGTTAAGAGGTCTCTGCATGCCATTGCGGTTGCACGTAAGAGCCCGAACGTCCTGAATGCCCTGAATAACCCATTCGCCCACCTCAATCAATCAGAATCACAATATTTGCTTGATTAAATGGAAGGCATTATGCCAGTCGAGGGGGTTTTTTGGGAGCCGGGACCACAACTGCACGGATTCTGCATTTATTGCCACTAATGAGCAGCACTTTGTTCACCTCAGCAATTAAGTGCAGTTTCCCTAAACTGCTGAAGAGTGCAATTAAACTGAACACAAGGTAACATACTTCATTGCTTTCAATGGCGACTTCCTGTTGTAATGCTTTTTTAATAGCTTCCAAGATATAGTATAATAGGTTTCCATTTGCTGGTTTATTTATTTGGTTGCCTGAATCTAAGCCTTTTCTTGGCAACTGAATATGCCCGGAAAATCAGCTTACGCAGCAACTATTTACAGCTCAACGCACAGTC
Organism: Drosophila ironensis; assembly: GCA_021223825.1. NCBI lineage: Eukaryota > Metazoa > Arthropoda > Insecta > Diptera > Drosophilidae > Drosophila > Drosophila ironensis. The sequence continues at coordinate 848,495 of JAJJHQ010011567.1, forward strand.
GATCACACTTTGGTAACTTTGCGTTTCCGGCTGCATTTTACGCTGCTTTACCTAGCTTTTCTTGCCGCTTTCGTTTCTAAGCTTTCGCAATTGACTGAGCACAAACTGTTCGGGGCCACGCCCACATCTGCATTGTCGCCGGCTAACGGGCCAAAGCCCATGAGTTGCATTAAAATTTTAATGATGTGCAACGGTAACAGGCTGAGCATAAGAAAAGCAAAGCCTCGGCTCTGGGCGCTGGGTGGAAGGGAAGAGGGAAGTCAGTCAAGTCACAGGACTCGGCGGGGCTTGCAAGTTTCCAAAGTTCCAAGCTCATTCTCCCAGCACATTTGCTTGGCTTGTGTGCCAGTGCTTGCGCACAGCTTCCTCTGCTTCCTTTATCCACTTTTTGGTCCTCCTCCTCGCTCCTGCCAGGAGCACACACATTAAGCCAGAGATGGTGCCTTCCTGCTGCTTCGGATGCTGCAATTAAAATGCAGAAACTTTAACGCCAACATTAAGAAGATCCTGCACAGAAATAAACAGGGGTGCACAGAGGCATGTCATTAATATTTATGAATTTGTATTTTATACCAAATTTATGCCGTATTTCTTGCAAGTTTCATCCTGTCATAAAAGTTTATATCAAGTCATTTTATTTATGAACATCTTTTAGACAGTGGTTTTTCCTGTGTATCTTGCACCTTTTAGCTGCAGTTTATGGCTGCAACTCTTGTGGCCCCTGCTGCCAAGTGGCTGTAATGAAAATGTTGCCTTATTAGCTGCAAAATGTCTCACAGCCACAGCGGCGTCTTCATATGCAAATTACTCAAGGGACTGAATTACACATAGTCTCTGCCCTGCCCTGCCCTGCCCTGCCCCTCTCATTGACCGACGCTCTGTGCAATTTAACCCAGATTTTACCCCTTTTGACCCACCTTCTTTGGCTGATCAATTTTGATTAGACCTCAAAAAGGTCCCGAAAAAGGGATTAATTATGCCGTAAGTTGCAGGCGGTCCGTGTGCGACCCGGCGAACAAGTCAAGCAGATTTTGCAATTAGCATAAGTAACAAGTAATCCGGAAACTGGAAACTGGAAACTGGAGTTGTTGGCGGCTCCCTAAGCTCATTTATTAATTGCCAGCCACCGAAGAGAGCGCTGAGCAGTAGGCTTAATGCATAATGGGAAAAAATTCCCAAGAACTGGGCTGCTTTAAAAATGAAAATTATTATTTATGAAGGAGTGGAGCGGGTGCAGCTAACACAGATTTACTTTTGCGTTTTTTAATTTAGCGCCGGCTAATGCTGATGATGCGGCTGCCATGGCGTGGCATTTAATTTATTTGTGCGAGAACTGCGCAGCGGAAAAAAATATTCATAAAAATGCAGAGATAGGAGCAAACCAACCAACCAACCAACAAAAAAAAAGAGGAAGGAAAAGCCTGGGTGCGGTTATTGATTTTTCCGTCTGCTGATGAGCTGGAACTTTTTGGATTTGGGGGAAGCAACGGGCACGGAATTGTTGCCGATTACGACTGCGAGGACGATGATGATGATGATGGTGATAGGGATGATGATGATGAGGAGGATGATGTTGCGGTGGCCAAGGCAAACGCTTCACTGCGTTTTGTCGCGTTGGCAAATTTCGCGTTGCCCGGCGGTTCGCCCTAAAATCTGTGTCACTTGAACACGGAAAAATCATTAAAGCCCCGGCCCGTCCCGAATTTGGACTTGAAAAAATGCTCGTAAATAAATCTCAGTCAGCTGATGGGGTAGCGACGAAAAAAAAAGGGAACCACCGCCAGAAGGAGACGAATATCCCGCCAGGAAAACGGGCAAACGAAGGCAAATTGGCTTGTGTCCGGATCCGTTTCCGTTAAAGGTAAAATGATAAAGCCTCTGGGGGAAAAAAAAGTGCCGGGCATTACGCAAAAGTCGCGCTGAGCTTGATAAATGCACGGCTTTCCCGCATTTTCCGTGGAAAGCTGCAGTGCAGCTGCCAATTAAGTGCCAAATTATGCCAGGGGCACCACGGGGTGGGCGTGTGGCAGTGTCAGAGGCAACGAAAGTGGACAAAAGGATGCAACAGTAGTGTGTTGACAACAAAAGGTTGTTTTTCCTTGTTCTGCTGAAGAGTTGTGCAGATATGGCAGAGGAAAACCCAAGAAAACAACTGGAATTGTTCGAGCCAGCAAGGCCACGACACAATTTTCTTTGTTGTGCATTTTTTAGTGAGTGAAAGTTTTGCAACTCTTGAGCGCGGGGCATTCAAAGGCGAAAACATCGCCTTGGTCCTTGGTTTTTGGCGAAAACTTTTTCAATTTGCAGTCGAGGAAAATAGAGGAAAATGCTAGCAGTTCTTGTTGCTCATTTGTTGCATTTAGCAAGCAATTATTTGCAATGAAAAGCTCAGTGGGACCGTGTTTTTTGGCTAGTTTACAAACCCTTTTCGCCTGCTCATTGCAATCTAAATGTAAATGGGCAATTGGAAAATAATAACGCTGTCGGAGACGGTCCGGGGAAATAGAAAATGGAAAATGATATCCCTGCCAGCTCAAAACTCGTATATACATATAGATTTTGGCGAAATGTTGTTGCTGCTGAAGGGGACGAGCGAGGCGAGATAGGTGGAAAAGTGGGCAGCAGCAGCAAGGAGGGGAAAACAAAGGCGTAACGAAACGAATTTTCAATTTCGTTGTCTAAATAAAGCCGTAAGTTATCTACCAGCTGGAAAATTGAGTTTGCTCGACTTGAGCTGAGTCGGCTTTCCTTCTGCTTTCCCGCTTCTGCCCCCTCGGGAGGCCAAAGTTGCAAGTGCATGTAAATAAATTAGGACCGGACCGGTTACCCCTCCGTATCGCCTGCCATAGAGATGCCTCTGTGCAATTATTGAGGAAATGCCAATGCTGGAAAAACAAAGCTGCGAACACTGGGATTGGCTCGGGCTATCAATTTTCCAGAGACCCAGCCGCAGCACCAAAGGAAAACTTTGGCCATTTCCTGCAGAAATGGGCATGCAAATGCTTAGCAGGCCACTTGGATCGTTGGCCGGCACACAAAATGTAGCATTCACAATGCGAAATTTGTGCTAAATTCGAGGGAGGAATGAGGGAAGGGAAAGTTTGGTAGGCGGGGCACGGTAAACAGGGCCAAAACTGTAAAACTGTTACGGCCAACTGGGGGGTAAATGTCGGGCAAAGTGAAAACCCCAACACTAAAAACCAAAACTTGTCCCGTCCAAGGATTTTTCCGAATGCAGCAACTCGGTCAACTCAAGTCACGCACTTTGCGAACATTGTCAAATCGACAATTTACTCGTTACGGCAACTTTTGCCACGAAACTTTGCCAAAACAGCTCCTGCGATGCTCTGCAAATTGAAAGCTCCTTGTATTTAGTTTCGAATTTATTTACAAATAAAGCCTTACAGGGGATTTGGGACTGAGATTTCCCATATGGATGTGAATGTGGGTGGGATTGTGTTGAGTCTGTTTTATGATGGCAATACACACACTCGAAATGGAATTTCAGGCATTAATTATGCTTACAAGTCTTCGTCTGTGGGCCGCTGTGGGCGGTGTGTTGGCGGATAAAACTTTTGCCTCTTGGCCATGACAACTTTTGTGATGTTTGCAGAAAGAAAATAAATAAAATTAAAGGAGAAAATGTTGGGAAAATGCAGTGCTCCCTGTCTCTGATGCTTGATGTTGTTCTTTATGCATGAAACGTGCCATGCAACCAACCATTCGTAACTCCCTTATTGTTTTCTGTTTTATCCCTTCTGTTCCGTCGCGTTTTCCTCAGCTTTCTTACAGTTGACTGACACAATTTTCCCTCATTATGGAAACTCCGAAAGGTTGCTCCTTGGCTTCACTCCGTTGCGCTGGCGCTCACTCTTTTGTTTTGCCAAGTTTTGCCCCCTCCCGGTAGTTGGTCTTTTGCTCTACCCCCCTGGAAACGCTTTTGAACTTAGCTGGAGAAGTTTTTCCTTAAACGCTTTATTGAAACAATTTCCGTTTTATGGAAATTTTCACCATCTCGTGCAGAAATATTTCATTTTCGCTGTCATATATCAAAATGGTGTCAAGCATACGCCATGTTGGCCAGCCAAAGAAGCTGCAAGAGCAGCCGGAACAGCAGGAGCTGCAGCAGCAGCAACAGCAACAGCAGGAGCAGCAGCAGCAGCAGCAAATGCAAATTTAATGCGGCATGCAGTTCGGCAAAAGCATCCCATTCCGGGCCCCTGGATGGTGGCAGCAGGTGGCCACGATGAAATGACATCATTTAAATTCATGCATGACCCACATTGCACCTCTGAGTGGTGCAGCATCTGCTTTCTGGCTTTCGCACCCTCGCCACACCCGCCAGCCAGCCAACCAGGGAGGCTCCTTAGCATTCGGCTCGTGTTTTATTAACAAAGCAATTTATTGCATAAATTCACATTGCACTCCGCCCGGATGGCTCGCTGGTTGGCCACATTCGCCGCAGGACCTATCGATCGCTGTCCTCTGGAGGGGAAAACTTTGGCCCGTATAACGTTTAATCGAGGCCAGCACCAGCACCGCATGAAACTGCAATTTTTGGTGCAAGTTTTGCCGGGTTCATTTAAGCGACTGAACTGCTCGGGGCGTGCTAAGTCATGCGAGAGGCACAGCCACTCGCCACATTCTACTTACTGCCATGCCCCATTTTGCTGACTGCTAATTGCTGCATAAATCAAGCGGCAAAACAGCGACCCAGCGAGGGTCCGGGACCAGGAGCAAGAGGAAGGGTGGGTAAACGCTTTAAATAAACTCGGCCAGAACGAAAGTGTTGCAAGCGGCACAAACAGAGTTTTTTTAGTCGCTCGCTTTATGGCCACTTCGGGGGGTCCACTCCTGGTGCTGCTCCTGCTCCTGCTTCTGCTCCGGCTCCTTCTCCAGCATTCGCACCACAAACCTCTGGCTGGAGGGATATTTATGAGCGCTTTTGGTCAAGCGTTTGCTTGCCAACTGTCCTGGCCGGTATGATATATGTGTACAGTATGTGTGTACAGCATCGTTTTCGGCTGGCAACGCTGCGTATACGCAATATACAAATATTTTAATTAAATTTCAAACGAAACGAAATATGAAACGAAAGCAAACAAGAACACAAGTGCGCCGGAAACGTATTTACCAGGATAATGTGGATTTCACTTATTTTTGGGCATTCCCAAGACGAGGTCCTTATTATTATTTTCTTGAAATTCAAGAACATTTATCATTTTAATATTGTACACAATTGTTTTACAAAATTAAGATTAATTTGGATGCTTAATTTAGCTTTCATTTAAATAATCTAGAACCCAAAACTCCCCTGAGAGGTATCTTCCAAGTCTTATACAGATTTTCGCCTGCTTGTTTTTAATTCGCATATTTGTGGAATAAAAGGTGCGCCGGCCCCCCGGCTTGTGTGCTTTCAATTTTCGGTTATGACTGCTGTGTGCGACTGAATGAAATGGTAACAAATGCTCGCAGCTCTGGTGGAAAATTAAATTTATACCCAAACAAAAGCAAATTATTATTTTCTGTCATTGGAGAATTAATTGCAGTCCCGCCCCCACCACCACCGCAATCACTCAATTTGAGTTCGTTCCCATTGCTCACGGTCGTTGTCGGCCTTGTCTTTCCACATTATGGATACATATACTTAAATACGAGTGCGATTCGGGGTGAAATGATGCTGCTGCTGAGGGGGGGGGGGGGGGAACAAGTGTCGCACTGGCTGGCCAAGTGCCAAGACTGGGCTCGGCCCAGAACACGACTTTTATAGGGCATTTCATAACGCGTGAAGAAATTCAATTAAGTTGGCCCCAGCACAGACCAGGCAGGCACCATCTCTGCACCATCTCCGTTCGTGTTTCTATTTCGGCCCGCTGTTTTTATGTCCCGAACAAAGGGCCAACGAAATTAAAGTCAATAAACAAGAGCTGGCGTCTGCGGCTGGGAATTGTCTCTGTCATTCCGATGTTGGCCCACGGCTCTGTCTCTGGCCAATTGGTTTCGGTCTGGTCACAGTTGTTGTGGCACTCTCGGTCGGTCGGTTGGTCTGTTGGTCTGTGCCGGCACCTCTGCTCCTCTGCTCCGCCGCTGTGTGTGTCCTCGTTTCGTGGCGAATAAACCGCAAAACCCTGTCATAGTCGACGCTCCTCCTCAGTCAGGCAATGGCCCACGTGAATATGACGATGGGCGGAGTACATGACCCAAGGGTCCTTCGCCAGCACCACCCCTACAAATGAATGTGGAACAACTCAAGGACAAACGGGCCGTGCATAATTTTCATTGGTAAATACTCGTACATGGCGGCCATAGCTGTTGCGCACAAAAACATGTTTTATTAGGCCGAAATGCCGTTTGTTGTAGGCACTTGGAGTCGAAATGGAAAAACGTGAGACCAGAGTGTTCCTGGAAATAGGTAATGGAAAAATTATTTGCATTGATATAGAGCCCTGCTGGGCTTTCAATTTGTCTAGAGGTTGCCGAAGGTTACGTCCATGCTGAGTGTAAAATTTGTACCTAAAATGTTTTTCAAACGGACGATCTTAGTTCTCGTCGGTCTAACTTAGTTTAGTTTCTTCATTCCTTTAGTTCAGCGATGGGCACAGATTTCCAACTTGCGAGCCGGCATGTCGGTTCCCTTTTTTTCGAGACATTCATCTGTTTTTGTTTTTGTGAGCACTGGGAGCCGAAAGAGCCAAAGACTGCCCATGGCTTCTTAACTTCATTCGTTGCTTTGGTTAGTTCGTTCCCTTAATTCGATGTTCTTTTGCGATCGTTCGATTCTTCAAGTTCTCTCATTGCTTTTAGTTCGTTCGTTGCTTTTTGGTCACTCGTTGCTGTTAATTCTTCGGTAGGGTTTTTTCCTTAACCGACTCATTCGCTGGTATCTTTGAATCTTTTCGAACAAGAACGATTGAGCAAAAATAACGACTAATTCTTAAGAAACAACCCTTCCTACACAACCCTCGAGCTACTGCTTAAGCTATTTTGAGTAATTTATGTTAATGTTTCCACTATTCCATCTCCTTACAGATACACGACGATCTAGAGAAAGATCCGGACTATTCTGGCTCCGGCTTTGGACCCGATGACGAGGACGCCGAGCCCGATCAGCATTCGCACGGTTCGCATAATACGCGCATCTCGCAGAACGGCGGTGCCAGCATAAACAGTAAGCATAACTCGAACGACTTCAGCAAGAACAGCAACAGCGACCTCATCTCGAGTAGATACAACAATAATAATCACAATCAGATCGACAACAGCCAGAATATCAATATAAATAATAATAATAACCATCAAACGAATAGTGGCACAATCATTGGTAGTAGCACCACAGCGAATAGTAACCACAATATCAACATCAACAGCCAGAACGGCATCATCAGTGGCAGTGGTAGTGAGATCGGTGGTCATAGCACTGGCATTAACTCAATCGGTAAAGATCCAGCTAGTACTGTAACATCTACTCAATCTCAAACTCCAAATTCAGCTACTTTTTCCACCTTTAAAACACCAATAAACGATACCTCCCTAAAACCCACAGAAACAGTAACAGATACAGGCACTGAATCAGATACAATTTCAGTAACAGATAGGATATTAGCTAATGAAACAGTCACAGTCACAGTCACAGTCATGCTATCAGGTTTAGTTAATCATACCACATCACCAACAGTCACGCAAACAACACCAACATCAATCGCATCTCTATATCCTCCAGCAGCTCATACACCAACACACCAAACCTCATCCACGACAACCTCGACAACAACGCCGACAGCCACCAGCCCCACAACAACAACGTCCACCACCACCACGACGACGACAACAACCACAGCAGCCACAGTCACTATCCCCGAATCTAATAGCACCCATGTTGCCTCCTCCACCACAACCACGCCCGCACCATCCTCGGTACCGTCCTCGATCCCCGACCGCAACCAACCGGTTATGCCGCCCTTTGACTCCGACCTGGACACAGAGGCCAGCGGCGATATCATCGACGAGGATATTGACAAGGATGACACTGACGACACCGACGATGATGATCACGTTATTGACGGGCCCGATGGCGATCTTGACGATGACGATGAGGATGACGAGGGCTTTGTCGATCATGTGAAGCCACCGGCGTTTGGAGCGCCGGAGACAACGCTGCCCGAGGATACCAGAAAGTACTTCGATGAGAAGGAGAGCGATACCATTGATCTGGACGAGCACCATGAGAAGGAGGACGAGATTCCGGGTGGTGGCGATGACTTCGGTGGCATAACCAGAATCGGTGGCAACGATGGAAACTCGAACACAGAGCGCGGACGTCAGTGGTTTTTATTTTTCAACTTTTACTTTCTTTATTGTCCACAACAATTTGTTACCTATTTTTCGATTAACTTATTTGTGCTTTTGTGTTTGTCCATCATTATTATTATTATACTCCCTGTGTTGTCCTTATTGCACCATCTTTCTGTACATCCACTTTGTTTGAAGTCCTGCCATATTGCTTCCTACGATGCTGGGTTTCAGTAAAACCATGTAAATTAGTTTAATGCTTATTTATTTCTAGTTTATTTGCTTTGGTAAACTTTGCTTTGCTTTCGTTGCGTAGTTTGTGTCCATGCACTTTATGTACTTTAAGTTACAAGTATTCGTTAGTCCAATTAAGTTTTACCTCCTGAGTGTGTGTATAAATATGCCTTGGTTTTATTTTTTCCTCCTTCTCTTTTTTTTGTTTGACGCGCTCTGAAAAGTCTCCGGTCAACGCTGCGGGTGTCCTGCAAACTTTTTCTATCCACTTCTCCCTCGGACTGTCCAACCAATACAGCATTATTCCCGAAAAAACATTCATTGCCCCTATGGAACACCAATATTGAATCATTTCCCTGTCTGTTTCTGTCGTTCATTCGATGGGAAATCTCCCGCCGAGAGGCAGCACACAACTCGGATTCGGTTGTAGTATTTAGTTAAACTTTAAGCTAGTGCTAGGCTAAGTTGGGTATTTTAAGGATAGTTGGAAAGCTTTTGCCGTGACAAATGGCAAACAAACAAAGCAAACAATGGCGCGGCAGACAAAGACAATGACACGGCCAAAGGCAAAGCCAAAGCCAAAGCCAAACAATCGATTAAGCTGCAAACAGGAAAAGCACTCCATCAAGGATCCGAGGGTGCAGGCAGGCAGGCCAGAGACATTTTGCAATTCTTGCCCTAGGCATAAAGTTCCATTAACACTGTGTCCTGAATGCCCCAATCCAGCACTGCCAGCGACTCCGCCTCCTGTGCAGTTTGGCCAAAGTGAAAATCGCCGGGAAAATCGCACTAAGCCGCTCGGTGATTTTGTGCTTTGTGTGTTGGCGGGGTGAAAAACACTTGGCGTGCTTCGCAGGCACTTCAAATGAAAAATCACAGAGTCCTGGCGGTGGCACAAGGTTCCTCCTTCCTCCCTCCCACTCGCCCGCAAATCTGTAGCCGTTTACTTGAGGCATTGTGTGTGGCCTGCACTTGGGGAAAAACAAAACATTTTTTAGGCGAAAGGTATCAGGGGAAAAGTTATATTTATAATACATAATATTGGGAAAGCACCTTCCAGATACAACCTTTTTGAGGCTATATAGCTTGCCTGTAGGAGGATGAAAGTGCATGGCAGCGCCAGGATGCGAAACCTACGGCGTTTAATGGCAAATGTGGGTGTGTCGGTGGCTCTTGTGGGTTTATGGCTTTGATGTTTGCTTTGCAATTGCCACCGCCAGTCCCGGCACCCAAAAACACAAAACATAATCAATATGACCGGCTAGCCTGCCTGCCTGACGTGTGACACACACAGCAGGGCAGAGGCAATAATTTTGCCATAATTGCACACAGCTGACCACTCGCTGTTGCCAAAGAACAGAAACAGAAACTCTAACCCAATCCCAATCCCAATCCCAATCGGCATGGCAATTCCGAAACGGGTCCCTGCTCCATTTGTGAAATCTGTTCGGGAACAAAGTGCATTCTCCCGTCAAATCCAGACGCACACATGAGAAGCACACACATCACCACCGGGCAGAGCAGGACGAGGGGCCGAAGGCGGTGCCATTATTGGCTCAGGACAAACAGAGAGCTGCTGCAAGTAGACAATCAGACAATCAGTCCGATGGCAAGACATTGGAGCAATCCTCGGCAAGAGGAGAAATCCATTTGCTTTTGAAAATCGCATTGGAAAGCAAATATTTATAGCTTCCGTGTGGCAGTCAAAGCAAAGCTCTCAGGCGGCAGCACGACTAGAGAAAATATACGTCCCGGAACGTTCCATGTTCCTCAGCACGAGTGTATAAAATCAATTTAAGGGGTTTATTCGCGAGGGCCAATTCAAGGGGCCCTCGTGGGCATTACCTAATTAATATGCCGCCCTCCAAGGAGCGGGACGGGGACGGGAACGGGACGGGCGGCAGCCTGGCATGCGTGTGTGTACAAGGGGGATAAACAAGCAATTTGTTTGTCTTAAGCCCAGGACTGCCAAGACATTCGGGGCGGGGTGCAAGGCGTCCAGGGATCAAACACAATGGCTTGGCAAAGAATAAAGAGCACAAACACATGTGTGTGTTTTGTGCGGGCTGTACAAAGGATTTTCGGCGGGTTGCGCGGAAGTGCGGTAGACAAACGTCAATTAAATTTAAATTCGCATTGCTTGACAACCAATTGGCATTAAATTTAACGCTTTTTCCGCCGTCGCTCATCTGTCAGATTCGACGAACGAAAATAATTGCATACTCTCCGGGAAATTCGGGGATTTCCAGAAACAACTCAAGCCAGTCAGCACGAAAATTTGTCACAATTTCCATTCCGCGGTGGCTCAGCCTCGAAACTTTTTTCATTTCGGTCAAAACTTTTGCTCCTGGGGCTGCTCATTAGCGTGAAATTAGCTCTCCCCGGGAGACGGGGAGATGTATGTACATTCCAAATGTTTGCGTGGGCGTGGCTAGCGTGTAAGGCTCCTGCACACACTTGCGTAGTTTAGTTTTAAGTCCTAGAATTTGATGTAAGCCTCCCCTTTTTGTGTAGCCTTCGCAGCTCGACTAACATAAAGCCTTGTAAATACTGCATAACAGCTCATTAACACACCCAACACACTTCCCGCCCCCACCACCAACTTGTCTTCATGTATTACGTACACACTCACTTGAATCAATATTGACACTGGAATCAATTTAATTGAATGCCCACAAAACACATAACACACACAACACACAACACAGCATACTTATAAAAGAAACCAACCAACCAAACAACAAACTCTGTCCACTCTCTGCGTTTTGTTTGATTTCGCTTGCACGTCATGGGCATAAATGGATTTTAACATATTAATGGAGTATCCCTCATTCACATCGATTTGTTTGAATCTCTTTCTCGGGAACAGCGGGCGCCGGCGGCAACAGCAACGTGCACGCCTTGGACCCCAACACGAACGTGAACAGCCAGCCCTCCGACACGAAGAGCGTGGATCACAGGCCCAACGGCAACGAGGTGGTCATCATGAGCGAAGACGATCGCACGTCGAGCTTCTTCTCGCAGCCCGGCATCCTGGCTGGTGAGTACTGTCCCTTGATATCTACAGATCCTTGCCAGAAACCGAATTTAAACCTTATCTTCTTTTGGGTGCACTTTTTACTTGGTTTCGTTCACTTTCCTACAATATTACTCATACGCCCTGTTAGCCGTACCACCTATCCCAGGCTTTTACATTTTTTACAAAGGGATTTACATTAAAACTTAAATTTTAAATTGTATTGGAAAAGGCAAAACTTAAATCTACCTTTAATTTATTTAGATAGTTGCAAGCAAATTTAAATTATTTCAGTTACATAAAAATATTAGTTTTACAATCATGTAAAAACCCAAAACTATATAAAAAAGAACTGTTTATTTATCTTTCCTTGTTAGTCAAGCTCTAATTATTCCGGAAACGACAATTTACTATCAAACTTTCAGAAATTTGTATGTTTTTACCATATTAATCATACGCCTAGTTATCCAAATCTCTTATTCAAGGCAACATGCTATAGCTAGCTTTTTATAAATTCTCATAATTACAATAAAATTAAGTCCAATAGGCCCAGTCGTTCGTGTTTTCTATTCAAGGCAACATGTTATATGTACCTCACTCAATATTACTCATACGTCCAGTGATCCGACTACCTTATTACGGCAACCAGCAGGACCTTTTATAAATTCAGATAAATATTCAATTAAATTGGGAACACTTCCATGTTATATAAATAATATTATGCTTAACAATCATTTATAACCCCAAATTATGTGAACAAACCTTAAATACTATCTAATAATTCTGTGCATCCCATGATAGAGAGTTTTAAACCCCAAATCCTTGTAAAAAATACTCATGTATATCCGATATTGCAGCTGTCATTGGCGGGGCTGTGGTGGGCCTGCTCTGCGCCATACTGGTGGTGATGTTTATTGTCTACCGCATGAGGAAAAAGGACGAGGGATCCTATGCCCTGGATGAACCGAAGCGCTCGCCGGCCAACAATTCGTATGCGAAAAACGCGAACAACCGCGAGTTCTACGCCTGAGATAATGGCACGTCGCGCAGGTATTAGGTTGACCACAACAACAGCAGGAACCAACTGAAGGGACGAGGGTGTGGACAAGTGGACGGCTAAGGAGCGACTGCGTTTGGGTCAGTAACAACTGAATACACTGTGCGGAAGTGAACGTGTAGGCGGAGGCGGAGGTGGAAGTGGAGAAGCGACGCCATCAGCCAGCCCACTGAAACTAAGGCCACAAAATTCATCGTCAGCGCTGCAGCGGCAACAGCGGCAACAGCGGCGGCTGCAAAACTAACACAACACAGAGAGAGAGAAGAGAAAATTTCAAACATTTTCAAATCATACAATTTTCACGCGAGGGGTAAATAATACAAGAAAGAAAAATTGGCGATATAACAAACGATCCATCGGCAGCAAGAAGAATGAAAAATGGAAAACTTACCTGTAAGTTAATGCAAAAATGCACACAAATTGACAGAATCGCTTCATCGATTCTTTGCGTGTGTGGAGATGCGACTTTTCTAATTAAGTAAGTTTTAAGCGACAAAAACAAAAAGGAAAACCAACAAAAATATCAAATATAATTGCAAATAAATCATGCGAAATCTAATATATAAATAATATATTATATATAAATATATAAATAGTGAAACCAATATAAGGGCGGGCAAAATTAAGCGAATTAATTATGAATTACGAGTATGTAGAGCAAAAGCGGAAGGCGACGGAGGAAATTGAATAATAACTATAATACTAATAATAATAACAAAAGAAAACAAAACAAAAAACACACGCGCATTCAACTACATAGATGTAAAGCGGCAACTTTCGTGCATATTGAATATAAATGTATTGATTATATATGTTAGCTGAATAACGAACGAAAGCGAATTGGATACATCACGGTTAGATGAGACCCCTCACCCCCCGCCCAACCCTCTTTAAAGCCTCCCCCCGCGGCAAATTGATTGCATAACCGATTCTCACCATAGGCAGGCAGAGGCGCAGAAGGCGCAGAAACAAGTCCATTGAATGAAAAAAAAAGAAGTAATAACAATTACGAATTGTGCGGCACATAATACACGGAAAACGAAGCATAAATGTTTTTAAGTTATACTTAAGCAAAACTATGTAATTATTAGTGTAATTCCTAAAACAAGCGATATGCAAAAATGAAGAGAAAGTAACAAACAAAAGAACAACAAAGAAGAAAACACTCTGAACCTTCCTGGCAGACCGAAAATATAACAATTTCTACTTTTTTCTATACAAAACAAGTAACAACACAGAGAACTCTGAATATTTATTGATTGAAATCAGATTGGAAATCAGATTGGAAAATGGAAATGAAAATGAAAGCAATTGTACATTGATTTGGGTTTTCCGCTGGGTTTTAGAGTTATTCGAGATTTCCTTCGCTTGACTCAACTGCTTCTTCCATGGCTAAGAATCAAAATCGGATTAACGCATTGATTATTGTGCATTTATTTAGTTTTTACGTTCGCTGTCACTGACAATTGTTTAATTTTGCAAGCAAAATACAAAATGAATACCGAATGAATACTGATCACAACAATACCAACAGCAAGCAATAGCGAAAATTAATTGTTAAGTTTACAAGGCGAAACGGCATAAACGGCAACCGCAGCAACCCATTAACATGACAGCAGTCCAGCAATAAATGTTTCCCCCGCTGCCCCTCCCCCCCCAAACCCCTTGAAGCACACACACACAGCAACCCCAACAACACGAACAACACGAACACACAGCCCAACCAACCAACCAACAACAAGATGAACAACAAACCAATTAGCTGCAATACTTGTTTAATTGTTAGTCAACCAATATTCTCTCCAACTCTCATGCCATATTTTCATTGCGAAAAGAAAGAAAACACGAAAAGAAAACTAAACCTAATATAAATCATATAAGTATATAATTAGCAACATAAATCAATTGTGTGTGTAACTGTGTATAATGCATAAATAATGAATTAAACAAACATACTCTTACTTCGACAGCAGAGCATTAAAAAAACAAAGGGAAATTATTAAAAAAAATCACTCCTCCCCCCCCGCAAACTAAAACAAAATGGAAAATAAAAAGCAAAAATGAAATCGTAAATGGAAAAAAATGAACAGCAACCACAGCCACAACTAAACAATTTTCTGACTACAACTTTTTCTACACTGTAAAAAACGCAACCGCATCTCTTTTGATATGTACACGTACTATATTTCTTCTACTCTCCGACCCCATAGTACGGTTTTTGTCAAATTTTACATCAGTTTTTTTGCTATTTTGTAAGCGTTTAGTTTGTTAGTTTTTTAAAAATGCGCTGAATGTACTGAGAAATTGGTTTTGATTTGCTAAATAAAACTGGTATGAAACTAATTTAAACAATATGCAATATGTGTTTATTTTATTATGGTAATTCCTTTACAAATTAGCCTTCATCAGGGGCTTCAGGTGGGTTTCGAACGACTTCTGCACGGGCTTCTGGTTCATGGTGCTGCGCTTGGCCGCATCGAAGAGGCGCGGATAGACGTTGCCGTCGTAGCTGCCCAGAACGGAGTTGAGCACCCGATCGTGGAAGCCGAAGCCATCGCAAATGGCCACCGCATTGGGGCGGAACTTCTCCAGCGAAGTCTCCAAGCGCTGCTGCAGGGATCTCAGATCCGCATCGCTCAGGTTAATGAACTGCCAACGAGACACATGATGGATAAATAAAAGAAAAGTTGCTATGGCAAGGCAGCTTACCCTCAGAATGTCGTTGAGGTTGTTGAGCACAGTCTGGACCAGAAAGAGTTCCAGGACATTCTCCAGGACCTTGTTGAGCGCCGGCGAACGCTTTTGGGCCTTGGGTCCAGTGACTTGCTCCAGGAATGTCTGGCACACAAACTGACGGCCGTGCAGCTGCAAGGAGATTCAAATTAATTGTTATTCGATGTATTTATGACTCGTTTTTTATAAAATACCTCAGCAGCACGGGCCAGCTCTATGCCTGTGTTGTTGCTTGCCATGCCCTGGGATTGTCCACTGGCCATACGCGCAGCCAGATTTTCGAAGGCAATGCGGGTCTTTCTGCAAGTAAAACAAAGTTTTAGCTTGTCATTTTTAGGACTGCACTCGCAGCCAAACTCACTGCGCTGCCGTGTACTGCAGGGCCTTGATAATGCACTGCCAGGAGTTGTCCCACTTGGGGAACTCCCTCAACTGCATGGAACTGGCAAAGTAGTTGTACGAGGCGGATACGGGCTTCTTATCCGCGAAAGCAGCCCAGGCCTTCACCAGAGCCCGGCCAATCTGCAGCAGGAGCACTGTGTTCTCGCCTTCGTACGTGTAGGCGGCCACAGCGTTGCCGTAGATGTTGCTCAAGTTGGCGGACGTCAGGTAGCCATGACCTCCGGTGGACAGACGCAGCTTTTCGATGCCCGCACATCCGTCGGTGGTGCAGAGCACCTTCAGGGCGCAGGACAGGACGTGCATGTCGGGCAGGCGATCGAATTTGCCGCTATTGGCCTCCTGCACGGTCTGTCCGTACATCTCCCACATGTACTCGGCGGCCAGGTGATAGGCGATACCATTTGCGATCTCCGGGAAGAGCTTCAGGCGCTGTGTCACATGATCGATAATCTGGGGCTCGGGTTGGCTAAGGCAACGGAAAATTTCAATATATTTCAACAAATTGGGCTTTCAAACTCACTTTTCCTCAATGGGACTCTGGCGTCGCACTGCTGAATATCGAGTGGCAATGGTGGCCGCCTGCAGAAGCAGCGTGGAGTTGAGGTTTACAATCAGGCAGCGGGTGTAGACCATGGTCAAGTAATTGACCCTCGACGCCGGGCTCGCTTTGAAGGTGCCATCCCGCTCCACTTTGGCGTACTTCATGAGCATGTTGGTGCGTGGGATACGGACATTTTGGAAGCCCAAGAAACCCTGATTGACAGCCACCATGCCCAGTTTCTTGCCAATCTCGCCAATGTCAATCCCGGCCAGTGGCATGTGGGTCTCGGCATCTCGTAGTGGAACGATAAACATCTGCACGCCATGATGCACACCAGCGATGTACAACTGGGCCACCACCATGGCATGATTGGCAGTGTGACCCACTGAAATAATAAAAACAATTAAGCGGGTTTATAGATTAGAATGTCATAAACTTACAGCCTCCGGGCCACCACTTGTAGGCCTCCAGATTGGGGGTGTTTAGGACGAACTCATCGGTTTTGGGATCGAAATCCGCTCGCGTGGCAATGCCGCGGACATTGGTGCCGTGGGCCAGCTCCGTCTGAGCGTAGGTGCCAATGATGTTGCAGTTCTCCGCAGCCTTGCCCCATTTGGCCACCTGCTCGGGGGTGCCCTGACCCTTGATCACATCCACAAACATGGTGATGTGGGTGGCTAGCGGGTGATTGGCTGGGAACAGTCCATGGCTATGCGCGTTGTAAAGGGTTGTGCTGCAAAGATAAATTAATTTTGGCTGTCCCACTTTCAGAACTATGTCTGAAACTTACGGCCAAATATCGGTGCCTCCGGGATTGATCTTGTTTTGGAGGGCCTTTAGTTTGACAGCAGCTTCAGCCACCTTTTTCACGCTGGAGTTGTACACATCCTCGTGGGACATGTACTCATGGTTGATCCCATAGCCGTCCTCCAAGTCGCTGAAGATGGCTTGCTCTGTCAATTTAAAGGAAATTCATTGGTTTAGAAGAGAAAGATCTTTGGATATAAATATATAAGTTAAGAAAAATGCATTTTATTAAAATGCAATCCATAAAAATCAGTAATTTTGTCAGCTGTGACTATTAATCTTCAAGTATACTTGTAGATTTATCAAATATGATTTGACATGCGAAACAAACTTTCTTATCAGGAACTATAAAACCATTTTCTACCACTTAAACACCCAAATCAGCTTTGAGATAGTGAATTTCTAGCCGGCTCTAATCAATTGGGCGTGGATGAGCCCGTTTGAACTGATAAGAGACTTGGGAGGTGTTGCAGTTTTCTATTATCGTGGTAAGGGCTATCATTACCAATCGTTATTGATATAGAAACTTTGTTAATCATCCGATCCAGCGATCCAACAGAGTTTAATTATTTTTGGACTTTGCGGCCATTAGGTGCACTTTTGGACCCTAATTTCTTGGTTTTGACCAAGACCACGCATCACGTACACCGGCAGCACTGTTTATCCAAGAAACTCACCGATCTCGCGCTTGGTCTTCAGCTTTTCTTGGCCGCCCTGCCACCACACTTGAAACTCCTCCACATCGAATTCCGCCCCGGTGCGCTCCTTCTGCAGATCAGGATTCACGGTCTTGGGGATCAGGTTCTTAATGTGCGACATTGTGGCGTGTGTGCGGGAATGGTAACAAAGTATTTACAAAATAAGTCAAGACCCAACCGTCAGCTGTTGGCTCTAAGCGATCACTGAGCGAAAGTGAAGAATGTTTGGCGAGCAGGAAAGCTTTTAGGGGG
Source organism: Drosophila ironensis (assembly GCA_021223825.1). Taxonomy (NCBI): domain Eukaryota; kingdom Metazoa; phylum Arthropoda; class Insecta; order Diptera; family Drosophilidae; genus Drosophila; species Drosophila ironensis. Next base: position 866,524 of record JAJJHQ010011567.1, read on the forward strand.
GGCAAAGTGCACGCCACAGCTTTTAGAAGAGAAAAACCGGATCGCACAGACACAGAAAGAGTAAAGCTTTTGCAAGAAAAGTTGTTAAAGAGAGACACAGTTGATAACAATTTAGTAAAGAGTAATATTGCCAAAATATATACAAAAACAAGCAATCAAAACAATCAGAGTAATCTCATAAAACAACACCAATACATAAAAGGTAGTAGCAACTTTTGTACGTTGAACTGGGCTCTACAGGTTGGACTTCATGAACGGTTTGAGGTGCTCGTGGAAGGACTTCGGCACCGCCTTCTTGTTCATCGGACTCTTGAGGGCGACATCGAAAATGCGCTCGTAGGCATTGCCGTCGAAGGCACCCAGGGTGGAGTTGAGCTGCAGGTCGCTGAAGTCGAAGCCATCCACAATGGCCACGGCATCGGGCCGCAACCTAGTGAGCACCGATTCCAAGCGGTCTTGCAGTTGCACCAAATCCGTGTCAGTCAGGTTGATGAACTGCAAAAGTAAACAGCATTTAACATACATTTGCATGAACAATACACGGCAAAACTTACCCGCAGCAAGTTGCCCATTTGGTTGAGTGTCTCCTTGACCAGATACAGTTCCAAGAGATTCTCCAGCACGCGGTTGAGAGCGCCAGAGCGCTTCTTGGAGTTCGGACCCGTCACCTCGGTGGTAAATGAGGCAAAGATAAACGCGCGACCGTGCAGCTGAAGGCGAAAAAGACAAGGTTTTCATAGTGGTCAAAGTTCATCTAGTCTTTGCAAAACTAACCTCAGCCGCCTGGGTAAACTCAATGCCGGTGTGATTGGCAGCGCGCTCTTCGCTTTCACCCCTCGAGAGGCGATTGCTTAGGCTTCTGAAGGCCACGCGAGTTTTGCTGCAATTTAAATTGGTGGTAAATAGAGGCAACCTCTCCATGGTGGCTGTACTTACTAGGCTGCGGCATACTGCATGGCCTTCACCATGTTCTCCCAGGTGCCCGTCCAAGAGCCAAAGTCGGGATTCTTCTGTACATCGGCCAGGTATTGCACAGTGGGAGCCAAGGGGGCGCCATTCAGGGCCGAGCGCCAAGACTTCATTAGGAAACGGCCAATCTGCAGCAGCAGCACCGTGTTCTCGCCCTCGTAGGTGCAGGCGGCGGTGGCATGCACATACAGGTTGCTCATGTTCGAGGAGGTCAGGTAGCCGTGACCACCACAAGCCAGACGAAGTCGCTCGGCGCCAGCCGTCGAGTCGGAGGAGCAGGTTACCTTCAGGGCGCACGAAAGGGAATGCAGCTCCGGCAGACGTGCGTACTTTCCGTTCTCAATATCCACAAGAGTCGCCTCGTAGAGCTTCCACAGATAGTCGCTGGCCAAGCGGTGGGCCAGGCTGGTGGCTATCTCCGGGAAGAGCTTCATCTGCTGGGTGACATGGTCCAAAATCTGAGGCTCGGGTTGACTATAAAGGCGTAAAATAAGTGTTACTTATCATAGTTCTTCTGTTAGCGTGCCACTTACTCTGGATCAATGGGACTCTGACGACGGACGGCGGAGTATCGTGTGGCAATTGTAGACGCCGCCGCGAGCAGGATGGCATTGTTTGTGGCAATCACACAGCGCGTGCGCACCATGGCGAAGTAGGTGAGCACATTGGCCGGGCTTCTAATATAAGTTCCATCAGCCTTGACCTGTGCATGCCGCATCATCATGCGATTGCGTGGAATGCGCACGTTCTTCAGGCCCAGGAAGCCGTTGTTCACCCCAAAGAAGCCCATCTTTTTGCCAATGTCTCCAATATGAATACCAGGCAAGGGCTCGTGCGTCTCCTCATCGCGAACCTGAATAAAGAACATGTGCGGCCCTTTGGACTCGTTGTTGATGTACAGCTGCGCCATTACCATACAGTAATTGGAGCTGTGACCCACTGTCGGAAGGGATTGATTAGATTAGAAGATCACATGATAATTTGCCACTTACAGCCGCCGGGCCAGAACTTGTAGGAGGAGATCTTGGGTGTGTTGAGCACAAACTCATCGGTCTTGGGATCGAAATCAGCGCGGGTTTCGAGGCCCCGCAGGTAGGTTCCATGGCCCAGCTCCGTTTGCGCGTAAGTGCCGCAGATCTCAAAGTTCTCCATGCGCCTGCCAAAGTCCTGGTACTGCTCGGGCGTGCACTGCGCCTGCAGGGCCTTTACCAGCATCACGTACATCACGCCGAAGGGATTGCCGCCCGGGGTCAGGCCCCACATGGCCTTGCTGTCGTACATAGTGCTGCAGGGATGGCAGGATTAGAAAGGAACGATCGGGGGATGTGAAGACCGAAACTCACGGCCAGTATTCGTTGCCTCCGGGATTGCGCTCCTCCTGCAGGCGGCGCAGCTTCTTGGCCGCAGCGATGGAGGCTCGTGTGGCAATATCGTTGATTTCCTCGTGCGACATGCTCTGCAGCTGCAGGCACTCGTCCTGGTCCACACCCCGCTGCATGTACTCGCCTGTTGGAAAAGAGCGCTGTCATGCTGATTGGCTTGTTCTCCCCGATTAGGCAGAGATAACGGGCAGGCTATGGCACCGATGGACTCACGTAGATCGCGGTTGAAGCTCAGAGCTTCCTCGCCGCCCGCCCACCAGGCGGCGAACTCCTCGCTGCTGAAGCTCGCGGCATCGCGCTCCTTTTGCAGGTCGGGATTGACGGTCTTGGGGATAATTGAAACAGTGGGAGCCATGCTGGGTATAGCTATTGCTTAGCTTTCGAACTGGACGCCAAGAGAACCGATCGACAACTGTGGGCCCAGTGGCGCGAAGCGCTTGAAATAAAGTGAAACCTGCCGCCGATCGTTGTAAACTTTGCTCGCCCGCTCTTTGAAGTGCTCTTAGCTTTGGCAGTGCGCCGGGTGGGGGCGATCTTTGTTTACCCGGTCTGATTACAGCGTTATCGGCTAATCTTAAATGTACTTAAATCTACGCCTAACTGCGAATAACATTTTTATATTCGCCCGGAAAATCGTACAGATAACAAACAAAACTACTCAAACAAAAACAAATGATCAGAGTTTGCTCTCAGCTGTTGTAAACGAATTTAGTACACTGATGTCGATTTTTAGATCACAACTGATCGATCAATTATTATAAAAAAAATTATTTAGTTCATGTTTATGTAGTTGATGGATAAGGTGACTGATTTCTTTTATTTTTGATTCTCTGTTCTTTTAAGTTATATGTTTACAATTTTATTATCTCTTAGTGTCGCGTCTATCGCAAGTGTGCCATCCCCAAGATGGTTTGGTTTTGGCGCCTTTTTCTCTTTTTGAATTGGACGCTTTTGTCGGTTTTGGGATCAAAATCCGCTAGTGGAAAAATGTTGTGGACATTGGAGCCGGGCGAAGGTCCCAATAATGTTCAAGTGCCTGGCGTCCTTGCCTAATTTTTACTGCATTCGAAGTTACTATAAAATATCTTTGCCCTTTGCCTCATTAGCCTTTTTGTTGAAAAAAAATGAATTTTAAAAATGTATTGTTATAAAAAAAACTATTAATAAATGCTTATTTTTGGATTTACCAAATATGATTTTGATTAGATAAGGGAAACACACTCTTACTTATCAGGGGCAATAAAACAATTGCATGACACTTAATACCCAAATCAATATCATTGTTCGGAATTTATAACTGGCTATTATCTCTTGGTCGTACCAGATGAGCCAGTAGCTTGATAAACAATATGTCGTGGGAACTACTATCATTACCCATTCTTATTTATAGAAACTTTAATTAATTAATAATTAATAGCTTACCAGAAAGGAGTGGTTTCATTTGACAAATCAAATAAGACTTCCCTGTCTGTCGCGTTTGCGAGAATAGAAAAGAGTATTTACAAATAAAGTCCCAACGAACAAACACTGATTGCAAATTAAGAATGTTTGGCAAGCAAAAGAGCTTTTAGGGGGCATACTACACGTTTATAGAAGAGAATAATCGGATCGAATGGGAGGAAAGAGTAAAGCATTTTAAGCTGATAACAATTTTTTCAGTTAAGAGTAATATTGAAAAACATAAACAAACAACTATAAACTAATCTCGCTTATCACAAAAAGCTTGGCGTTGCTGGGGGCATGTTTGTTAGCTAGGTTAGATTACTGCATTATCAGTTACTCTTAAAAAAAGTTGAAGGTATGCCCTCTATCATCATTTTCTTGGAAAATTATTCAGAAAACAAATAAAAGATTTTATAGGATTCAAAGTGCGCGCTCCCAGTTGTTTTTCATTTATGGCAGAAATGACGGGAATTCAAAGTTCGCGCCTTCAACTGTTGTACACTTTTGTACAATTTTAGATTGTAACAAATAATGCCATAAAAACATATATGTGTGCAGAGGTTGACACTAATACAATCCAAAAGACGAAATAGGACATTAATTATAGTTTTCAATGCTTTTTCTTTAAACATTTTAAAAGTACCAGCCCTTTACTTGCTACTGTTATCGAAAAAGTGTCATCCCTATTGCGGTTTGTTATTGTGTTTTGTTTACCTTTTGACTTGGATGCTTCTGCCTCTGCAAAATGCCCATAAACTTTAACATCGGCCTCCTGGGCCATGTCGACAGCGGCAAAACAACTTTGGCCCAAGCCCTGAGCTCCATCTCCAGCACTGCCGCCTTTGACAAGAACCCGCAATCCGTGGAAAGGGGAATCACCTTGGACTTGGGCTTTAGCGCCGTTCTGGCGGAGTCCCCGAGCGGGGAAAAGCTGCAGTTTACCTTCGTGGACTGTCCCGGGCACGCAAGCCTGATACGCACAATTATCGGAGGTAATGAGAAGGCACATTTAGCCCTTCAAAAACTCATCTTTTCTCACCTCCTCAGGGGCCCAGATCATTGATCTCATGCTGCTCGTTGTGGACGCTCAGAAGGGAGTCCAAACGCAGACGGCCGAGTGCCTGATCATCGGCGAGCTGCTGCAGAAGCAACTGATTGTGGTGATCAACAAAATCGACGCCTTTCCGGCGGACCAGCGGGAAGCGAAGCTGGAGAAGCTGCGTCTGCGTCTGCAAAAGACTTTGGCAGCCACCAGTTATGGCAGTGCGGTACCCATGTACACTGTGTCCGCCCTGGAAGGCACCAACATCCCCGAGCTGCGTTCTGGTCTAAGCAAGGCCTTCTTCCACCCAGAGAGAGAGACAAACGCTCCTCTTTTGATGTACGTGGATCACTGCTTCGGCATTAAGGGCCAAGGAACCGTCTGCACGGGCACTCTGCTGCAGGGGAAGGTCCAAGTGAACGACACGGTGGAGCTGCCGGCCCTGAAGGAGCAGCGCAAGGTGAAGTCCATGCAGATGTTCCGCCAGAGCGTGAGCAGCGCCTGCATGGGCGATCGCATTGGCTTGTGCGTTACCCAGTTCAATGCCAAGCTAATGGAGCGCGGTGTGATTGCCCAGCCGGGCTACCTAAAGCCCCTCTACGCCGTGTGCCTGCGTCTTATGCCCATTCGGTACTACAAGCAGGCGATCAAGTCGAAGAGCAAACTGCACATTTCCGTGGGTCATGACACGGTGATGGCCAACGTTACCCTGTTTCGGGATGTGGACAGCCCAGCGGACGATTTTCAGCTGGACAAGGAGTACGAATACGTGGAGGAAGTGCTGCCAGCGGAATTAACGCCAAGCGATGTGATCCACGTGCTGCTGCAGTTTGAGACTCCCGTTCTGACACCCCCGCAAGCCACTCTGATTGCCTCCAAACTGGACATGGATGTGCACAGCAACAGTTGCCGTTTGGCCTTTTGGGGCCGCATTGCCTGGCACACTTCGAGCTCGAACTACGTCCAGGAATTGTTGCCCCGGCTGCGTGTTTTCAAGCGGAAACAGAAGGAGGGCAGCATTCAGCGAGTGGTCAATGCCGGCGAGGTGATTGTGCAGAATCTATTCAAAAAGGAGGCCAACAGGGAGCTGTACGTCGGCAAGTGGGTGGACTTGTCCACGGGAGAACGCGGCTTAATTGAACGGACCTTTGGACAAACCGCCAAGGTGGCGGTTTCCTTTCGAGAGCCCCTTTCGGAGGCCGCAATAGCGAGTCCCAAGGATGTTAAGGTGCTGCTTAACTGCAAGAAATATGTGTTCAATAAACAGGCGGGCCTGTTTCAATGAAAAACTGAATTTATATGGAATTCGGGGGTGTACATGAAATGTTTGAAAAGACCGCCAAATTTACCGATTTGTGTTCTAAACTGGGAACAGTGACTTTTAGTGGGATGACTTTTCCCAAGGAGAGTGCGCCAAGTGGCGGTTTCCTTTCTCAATTGCAAGGACTACAAGGATGCTAGGGTGTGGCTCTATTAAAGTATTTGAAGACATTAACCGACTGAAAAGATATTACATATTGGATTCAGATATAATGTAAAAACTTATGTTAAAAATTAATCTATATTTAAGAAGTTAGCTCAGACAATACTAATTACGTTAATTTTTAGTCTAAAGCAAATTTGTTTATTGTTATATGCGCATTATATATATAAATTTAACAGAAAGATAAACAATATTTCCTTGGAAAGCAGTGTGATTTTAAAATATTATGTAGTTTGCAGATAGTTAATTATGGCGGTGCATACTTATACATAACCACATACTTAAACTATGGGAAAGATCTGAATAAATATGGGAAACTTTTAAACCGTCCGCCAATGTAATATTTCTGTGCTAAAGTGTGGGAACAGTGACTTTTAGGTCGCCGCGATATCTTCGCTCTACTATCGCGCCCGACCAGTGTTGGGCAACGCAGGCCCACGATATCTTCGAAACAGCAACAACAACAAATCTCGGTGCCCACGAAACTGAAACAGAAACAAAAACCGAAACCAAAACCAAAACCAAAACCAAAACGGAAACCGAAACAGAAACAAACATCGAATTTGAAACGAAGCCCAGCCTCCGGCTCCGAACCCGCAACTGCTGCCGGCAGCTGCACCGCCAAACCAACCGCTCCACCGCACCATCAAGGCCAAAACAGGACGCAGTACCCGCACCCGCACCCGCATCCGCGCCCTCGAAACACACCACATCCAATGTGCTCCTGCGCCGAGTTGCCGTTCCAGCTGCTGCTCCACCTCCTGCTCGCCCTCTCGTTCGGCGCCCGGACCGCCCACCCGGTGAAGGTCGACTGCGGGGAGCTGCGGATGATGGGCCAGTTCATGTGCCCGGACCCCTCCCGGACGGATCACATCGATCCCCGGACCCAGCAGCTGGCTGGCTGCACGAAGGAGGGCCGTGCGCGGGTCTGGTGCATAGCCGCCCACGAGATCAACTGCACGGAGACGGGCAACTCCAGCTTCACCCGCGAAGTGCCCTGCAAGTGGACGTAAGTTTGGAGTTTCCCTTGTACTTCCCCCGAAATAACCTTCCTCTTGTTGCCTTGTAGGAATGGCTACCACTTGGACACCACGCTGCTGCTCTCCGTTTTCCTGGGGATGTTCGGCGTGGACCGCTTTTACCTCGGCTACCCGGGCATCGGACTGCTCAAGTTCTGCACCCTGGGCGGCATGTTCCTGGGCCAGCTGGTGGACATCATTCTCATTGCCCTGCAGGTGGTGGGACCGGCCGACGGTTCCGCCTATGTTATACCCTATTACGGCGCCGGGATTCACATCGTGCGCAGCGACAACACCACCTACCGACTGCCCCGGGACGACTGGTGATGGTTAAGGCGTCACAGCGCCTGGTGTACAGTAGATAATGTTAAGTCCTTGTTATACCTTAAGTACGGCTTATGACACTAAGCAACGACTGCTCGACTCAGATCCAAACTCAACCCAAGATTGAGATCCAATCCAGATTCATATTAGTGCATTACGTACCCTAGACGATAAGTGTAAAGATTGTTGCCACCACTTAAACAAATTTGCGTAGCCTAAGTTGCATTATTTAGTCTTAGTTACCACTGTACATGGTCCCCTATACGACTCTACATATCGGTGCAATTGTACAGGCCGTATAGACAAATTGTTTGCCAATATAACTAACGATTTTAATCACTTTTCGTCGTCTCTTCATATTCGCGCATCTGCTCCGGCCGTCGATCGTCGACCGATCGCTTTTCCTGCTGAATGACGCGCAAAATAATTGGCCCACTTGTACTTTGATCGGGCGAACATTGGCGGCGTGACACAACGGAGATTGGTCACCACAAACAAGCAGCCCCACAAACAACGACATTGACTCACCGGCCGGGGCAGGCCAGGCCAGGCAGGCGTAAGGGTATCTGCCGGCCGGGAGGCCAGGGAGCCGCTCGGCGTTGGGGCTCACCCTTTCATCTGATCGGCATTTCCGAAATAATCTGCGACGACGCATCTGCCCGTCGCGCGTTGTTCGATTTTAATTGCATGGCCGGGGTCGCGTGTAATTCGATGCGTTTTAATTAGGCTCTCAATTAAGATCAAGTTGGCTTTTATCTCGAAATGGGTGAGTGTTTGGAATGCATGCAAATCTCCTGGCTGCTGCCATTCTATTTTTATCGTGCCCGTACTATATTTCTATTTAAAAGCATGTTTCATTAGAATCGAAATGGAAATAGCATCAAAATTATCAAACAAGTTTCATTGGAATTGAAATGGAAATATTATCAAAATTATCCAGCAAGTTTCACTGCAATCGGAATGGAAAAATTATCAAAATTATCAAGCAAGTTTTATTGGTATGAAAATGGAAATATCAATACTAGCGCTATAGTTTTTTTTATATATATTTGAAAAGCATATACATAATCGTGGTATACGTTGGCTTTTGAGAAGCTTCTAGGAAGTAATTAATGGTACATTGGAGCATTAAAATATAATCAAAATTTCTAAGAATTTCTATATCGTTGGCACTATCAAAATCCGTAATCTCAAGACTTTAATTTACATGCCTTTTATTAATTTCATAAGCCTCGGCATTTAACTTTTTATTTCTGTTCATTTAGTTATTATTTTTTGATAATCTCTCTACAAGCAACTACTTTTATGTGTAAACAAAATTGTTAGACCTATTATGTTGTATTACGTTGTATTTAATTTCTGAACTAGGTTTCAATATCTTTAAAATAAAACTCAGAATAATAGTTCCCAATGATCATCCTTTATGAAAATGCAGGTGGTCCCTTTTGAAAAACAATGCAAAAATGCCAGTGTAGGGCCGCTTTTGTTGTTTGTCCAGTCAACGGTAAATAATATTCCACATTGCCACGCCCCCCACAAACGGGCAATGCACTGACCCCGGACACGCCCATCGCCCGACTCTGTTTTGTTAGGTGGACATGTGGAGAAGGGCTTTTCAATTAGCCCGGCCAGAAGTTGACAATATGTTGTTGATGCCACACAGCGGCCCGGTCTGCGCACCTAATTACAGTGTGAGAGTCGTGCCGCCTGTGTAAACAATCGGCTGGGATGTGGGGCCAGGATGGGGGGCGCAGCAGTTGTGGCCGCAGCAGGAGCAGCACTTGATCTTTGTGACGGCAGACAGACATACCCCCTTTTTAGCAGCTCCTTCAAGCCATTCATATGGGGGCTATGGACCTCCGATATCGCTTTCTGTTCTGTGAATCCAGAAGGCAAATGAACTCTGCGCCATTAGCGAAATTTGAGCAGCTTGTTTGTTAGCCGGCTATTTGTTTTTGTTACGCGCAGGGCATCGATAACCTTATGGAAAATGCCCAGTCTCCCCGGGCGATTGTTGACTCTCTGACTGGTCGCGGCTTACAAACTATTTCGCAATTCCGGCTGGACTGGGGGTGTTTAAATTGGGATTATCCTCACCTGACTAGGCCTCCAGAAATAGAACGACAATAGCGGCCAACTCAAATAATGGCCCATTGCAAATATTTGCCAGTATCAAAATAGCATCGATGCGAAGCGCAAACTGTTTCGAATTGTAAATATAGCATACTATCGGTACACTTCCGAAAAAGGGCTTAATTCAAACGATAACTCTTTATACAAATGGGTATTTAACAAAGAGAGATATGAAGAATATAAAACAAAGCTAAAAACAATTGTATACCAAAATATGTAAGAAATATGTGAGCTTTTGGCCAACAAATTTCCTGCAGGGATATGTATTTCTGAATCTATTACTTGTATCTTCTGGATCATCGCCAAAAAGGCCTTAAATATAAAGGATACAAAAAATCTATGCGCATTGATGTACCTCATTTTTGGCCTAACAATATCCTTCTGAAAAATGTGTTTCTCAAACTATAAATTTGACAAAAAGAACCCAAGCCTACAGGGGTCCTTGGGTAGTCCTCGCTAAGCCAATATCTAGACTCTAGATTCTAGAAGATTAAAGCCTATAGTAGCTCCAATTTATATCAAAACTCTTCCAATTTAAGCATTTCTTCCGGTGTGGATAATCGGTGAAAAGGGGGTGGGACCGTGTTGGAGACGCTCGACGGGTTTCTTATTTGCCCAGCGCTTAGGAGCTCAACGCTTAATTACGCTCAAGTGGCGTGGAAAATTGTGGGCCGGGATGCTCAGATTTCCACCCGCCCACTCGACCCAATGACGTTTATGCCAAATTGCTTTGCACTTTGTTTACAAGAGGGAGAACCGGCTAACCGGAGAACCTATGCAAATAGCATTTAATGAAACGCAATTATTTAATTTTACAGACTGCGTCACGGTTCCCACCTGGCTGCATGTTGCACACTGCCGTTGCATACAGCGCCACACAACGTTCGTCGATCGTTGACGTCGCCTCATAAATAATGACTGGGCAACCTCCAGTGACAAAATCTACGGCCTGGGAAACTCGGCTCTACTACGTTTAAGCCAGAGCTAAAGCTGCAGCCAAATCCAAAGCCAGAGCCAGAGTCGAGGCGAAAAGCATAATCCCAGCCGGGTATCGTTCGTGATAACTGCAATTTTCCTTGCCAGTATGCACAACAACAGATACAATGACTGCATAAATCATCTCCAGCTCGGCTCGTTCAGTTCCGTTCATTTCGGTGCAGTTCAGTGCAGTTCAGCTGCTCTGCTGCGACTGCGCTGTGGCATTTTCCTAGCGTGCAGCAGCAGCATCAGCATCAGCATCAGCAGCAGCGGCAGTAGATTTTCAAAAACCAAAACCAAAAAGCGCCGCATAAATGTCAAATGGCAGCTTGATTTGGCCGCGGGTTAAGTGTGAATTATTTCAGCACCATTTGGATGCATTTGCTGAGTGCACTCGCTTAAGTGCCATTATCGCAACCGTGACCCATGAATTGCAGCTGAGGGAACTTTAAATTGAATTATTTTGCGAAATGCCTGCCTTATTTGCTTTCTTCCAATCCAATTGTACGGCCACTCGATAGATGATTAATTTCACCTGACTTTTATTGGTCTTATCAATTCTCACATGACAATTATTGATCCCACAATCAGCTGCTCCACCCGATACCGAAATGATGATGCATGGGTTTTGCGCGGCCTGAAAGTTCTACCCATTCAGTTGGGATTCCCATTGAGTTGTAGTGCGATTGGCAATGTAATTATTGCCTTATTTATTTGTTCCTCTAAGGCACTCCAATTACACCAGACCCCTGCTCGACAACCAAAGATCCTTTAATCAGCTGCCGCTACAAAGTCTAGCAATTTCACCTGACACCACGGCGATCGTATCGCGCACTTGAACTTCATTCATGCTCCGGCCGACAAGTAATCTAATCGATACTACGCCCCGGCCACGGAATGCGGTTATCAATGACGGAGGGGAGACCCTCGGCGTATCCCCGGGCACGCGGAGCTGTCAAAACAAAAGAAGTCGGGGCAGACAGCGCGGAATGCCAGGTGACAAAATCTAATTGGCAAAAGTTCCCGGAATCGATGCGCATTGGATTCGGGTGCGGTGTTCATGTGGGGGCAGGCTCTCATGTTCGCCACCCCCACCAATGAGGTGTTCATTTCGCTCCGGAATGTGCGATTGTAGATTGAAATTCGATTTCCAGGTGTAACTATTGGGGGCTGCGCCTTTGATCTTGTTTTGTATGCGACTTTAGCCATCCCACAGCCTACACGCACGAGCTACACTTTGTTATCATTTATGGGAAAGGCAGATATCTCTTTTGCATATTCGCATGCGACTTCAAAACTGTTCGGCCTAAAATGGACAGGATTTCTGTTTCATGTCTTTACTTGGCTCCTCATTTCGGGGTCAAAATTTTGGTAATGAAAAGCATCTGCATATGCTTGATTTTTGTTATATTAATTAAGGGCTTGGTGATGGGAAAACATTGCTAAAACATTGGAAAATATTTACAATATTACTCTATTTATTATTGTAACTCGTTTTCATACAGTTTTGATAAACATATATAAATGTATTTACTTTGTAGATCAAGATCTTTCTTACAGAAGAGTTCCTAACCGGGCTACCAACTTCTACAAGTTCTTAGAATTTTATTTTAATTACTTAACTAAATACGAACCATCAAAAGTGGGTTAAAAATCAGATACACGTTTAGTTATCCCTAAAAATCTTAAAGAAGTAACTACAAAATTGTCTTATATTGTCACTCTAATAACTTTCCTAAATAAGAATCAATGGAAATGGGTTAAAAGATCTGTCTTTGAAAAGAGTTCCTAACTGAGCTACCAAGTCCTAGAAGTTCGTAGAATTTTATTTTAATAACGTAATGATTCTTATTTTATCAGAAATGGGTTTAAAAATAGATCCTAATATATCATTTCTTTGCTGCATGGTAGGTTATCTGTACGGTAGGTTATCCGTAACCTTTACATGTCACTGAAATGTCACTCTAATAACTTTACTAAATAAGCATCAATGGAAATGGGTTAATAAAAACCCGACCCCTAATAATATGAGTTTTTGGTAGTGCTGCTAATTAGCCCGGAATGAGGAGCTTTCGTCGCCAGCCCCCGCAATAGCTCCGACACTTGGCCCCCCGGATCGAATCCGTCGGAAAGCGGAGCAGAGTGCGAGCCCCCAAAATTGTGGGGCCAAGAAAGCCCCGTCCGCGGCTGCGTCGCTGCTGCTGCGCTGCTTGGCCATCGGCTTTTGGCCCGAAGACGGGGCCCGAGCACGAAACACTGGGATTGGTTCGCCGTGCGGCAGCGTTTTTCAGTTCTCGTCTAGCTGTGCCGGCGAGCGGTGCGATTTTGGTGCGACTGAAAACGCTCGGACGACTGCCGACAATACTCGAATTGTGCGCTGGCCAGGAAAACATTTCGTTGTGGGAAACTTTGCGCGCGATTTCCACGTTCGCCGATCAACAAAAGACCAGCGATCGTTGGCTCACATCACAAAAAAATTGAAAGAATAATAAAAAGTAAATTAAAAATCAAGAAGCGTGCATAAACAAACAGAGTACAATCACAAAAGACAGAAATTGTTATCAACGCGGTGAGCTTTTAATGCGGGCTTAGCTCGATTTTCTGATTTTCTGCGTGTGCGGTGGCTGTTGCGTCTTTTCGCCCATTTAACGAGTAAAAAATAAAAAATAAAAAAAATCAAGAACAAGCCCGCCGCCGGGGGAGTGCTGGAGCGTTTTGCATTGTGCACGGGGGAATGGGAATTGGCGCGCAATTTCATTGAATTGAATGCAAATTGCACTCGCGGCGCAGCGAAAAATTGAACCTTTGACAGGCAAAGCTGCGGCTGAGACAGCAGCGGGCCCGCGAGCCCAACGTGGCGTATGCGTAATCTGTGGCAAACGAATTGAAATTGAAATGGAAATCGAAAACGAAATGGAAATGGAAATTGAAATGAAAGGCGCGCGCCGGCCCAAATAAATTATGCTCCAGTGAGTCCTAAGTGCCCCCGCAGCCCCCTCAATCACACACTCACACTCTCTAACCCTGTTCCTGCCTCTGTCTCTGTCTGTGCGATTTTTTCTCTCACTCCCGCGAAATAGACAACAAACGCGCAAGCAATTGAAAATGCGATTCATATCGGCCCGAACCACAATAACAACAACTGCTAGACAACAACAAGAAGAACAACAAGAGCCAGAGGAACAGAACGAGCAACAGCGATGATCGCAGGCAACATGTCAAGCATAATTAATTTTCGATTCTGTTTTTGCTGCCGCCGATTTCTTGCCACCACCGTCACCACCACCGCCGCAACCATCGCAACCATCAGCAGCAGCAACATCAGCAGCAGCAGAACCACCAATAGCCACAGCAGCAGCAGCAGCAGCAGCACCACCGCCTCCTCAGCCAGCGACCTGGAAGTGTAATTACGGGTAAACCTCGCGTCTTTACTTTAATTTTCCTTTTGTAATTAATCTCCGGCCGCGTCTATGCCCGCCGGGCCTTTGTTGCTATTTCGCGATTTTGTTTTATTAAAATGCGAAACATATAAACATTCATTCCACTTATCTGTGTGCCGGCGAGTGTGTGCAATCTGCCTTTGTTGTTTCAACATTTTGCGAAAATTGTTTAATTGTTTGGACTCTATTATCACATTTGGGGCCACTCGCTCGCACTCTCTCCGGCTTCGTCTCCGGTTCCGTCTCCGTCTCCGGCTCTGGTTCTGGGCAATTCATTTATGGGGGGGGGACCTGCCCATAGAGTCATATAGTATAGGCATTATGGTTGAATTTACGGCCGATCCGAGCGGCGACTGCAAATCAAATATGCTGATCGAATTACGCCGGGGGCAAAGCATATGTTTTGCCCGGCAGGCGATTAATCAAGAACATTTGCATACAATTTCGAGAGGCGGAAACGCACTGTTGCAGCAGCGTTCTAATATTTCGCATATCTCGAATTTGGAGTGACTCTAAGCCGCTTAACAAGCCCCGACTAATTGAGCGATTAAACAAGATTTTCGATTGCATTCGGAGCGGGGGGCATGGGCTTTGTAACATACTCGTACATGATTGCATGCATGGCACATTTGAGCTGTTGCCGGGCATGAATCACTGCTGAGACATATTGTTTAACCAATTAGTAACGATGTGTCAAATATCTCGCTCTGATATATGGGCAAACACCGGCCAACCACCGCTGGTGCGGCTGATAAATCACAGCAGCTGCAATCGCGACTGCAACTGCAACTGCAACTGCAACTTGACGCTGCAATTGCAGCTTAAATTGTCGCTAAGCTAATCGCTGGCAATTTCCTGTATTACAATTGACATAGCCATAAAAAGCATAATCCTAGCTGGCAGGAGACCACAATGAACGGGCTCATTAGGCGGAGCGACCGGGAAAAAGGACACCCATACAAATGACGACACCCGGGGCCATGAAGATGGCCAAGACACAGGCCGAAAAGCAAACAGAAGAAGCAATAAAGCTCAAGAAATGCTGGTAATAACTGCGCTTTCCAGGACTGCGGTTAGGGGGCGGATAGGGGGCGATGCGGCCACATGGGTTAATATGAATGTGCGCCGGCATGTCCATGAAATGTCCATGGAACAGACGTCTGACTAGCAGTTCGAGTACTCGGCTAAACAGGCGACACACCAGGCCGGCAGGCAGGCAATGGAATGACAGTCCCCATTCCAAGTACCCATCATATGTACACACGCGTCCCGGGTCCCGGTCCCGGTCCCGGTCTGGTCCCCAACGATTCCGATCGCCGATCCCCAAACCCCAAACCCCAATCCCCGATCCCCAGATCCCCACTCTGACAAGACAAACGGACGGACTTTCCCGTACTGCCTAGGTGTCGCTTTTTTGCTGTTGTTTCTGTTCGCTTTATAATAAAAATGCAACCATACCAGTTTTGCCAACTGACAACGGCCAACACACATTCACGAGCGCTCACTCTCGTACTTGCCAGTAGATGCAGGCGGCGGGGCCAACTCGTTTGCCCCTCTGCCCACAAGCATAGGCCAGCAGCAGCACCAGCACCAGCAACAGCAGCAACAGCGGCAGCAACAACTGCGGCACACCACTACAAACTGCATGTGAATTTGGTTTCAAAAAACTATGTGTTAATACCCTTGGATCAAGGGGAATCCGAGTGGGCGATGGCGTTTGTTTCCAGGAAGAGAAAGGAGGATTAAAACACCACACTAAATATCATATTAAATTGATTAACCCAGCTCATTGGCCTAGACTTTAACCTACCATAAATCAATTTGGTAATTTCGTATCTTGTAGGTATTTCCGAGAGCATGCCCTGTTCGGCTAGCGCCACCTTTCGATGTAGTTCATGTTGCAACTCTCTCTCTCCCCATCTGTACCCCCAAGCGAACCCCTCTGACCACGTTCACGCACCTGTTGGAACGTAGAGCCAGGCGGTCTGCGATCTGCGATCGGGGATCTGGGATCTGCAATCTTCAGCGGGTCTTCAAGTCTGCCCCGCGATCTGCAATCCGGACACTCGCCGCGGACTGCAACTGCAACTGCAACTGGGGATTTCGCAGGTGTTTTGTTTGTTTGCTGGACACTTGTGGGCCTGATTGTGCTGCTCCAAGAGCACAGAGTGAGCGGCGGGGGAGGGACAGAGGGGGACGACACTGTGGCACTGCCTGCATAATAATAATCCGGCAATTAAAATATGATCGCATAATAACTCGACACTCGTGCGTCTGCTTATGATTTATGGTTCAGCTTGTTCGGCAGCGACTTTCAGATTATTTATAGAGATGGTCCAGCTATAGTCCGCCGATTCCCGGCTCCCCAGCCGCCACCGCCCCCCCTTTCCCCTGGATATACCTATATATTTTCTAGCGGGGTAATTGTGTGGCTGCGGGACTACTTTTTCCGCCGCTTGTTCTTCTGCTCTACGCATACTTTTGAATTCGCTTAAAGGTAAATTGCTGTCGCCAAGCGCCAGACGACAGCTCTCGGCCCCCGGTCCCCCCTCACTTGGCCGCTCTGTGTAGTGTTTTTTTTTTCAGCTTTTTTAGTCTTAACAAGCCAGGGCCGGCTTGGCTCGTTTCGTTTTGGCAAAACCCAAAACAGAAAACAGAAGAGCGGGCCAGAGACTGAGGAGCAAAAAGCTAAACATTTGATACGCTCTACGGCCCCACGCCCCGTACGGTGAACCCCCGATTGTGACACCGCCTGTCCGACTGTTGCTTCTAATAAATAATTTTAAATGGTGACTACAAAACGAAACCGAACGGGCCAAGTGAAGTTTAAGTGTAACCCAATAGCCAAGTCGCGTTCTTAATTGCCTGCGTGGGATGTGGGGCTGTGGGACAAGCGGCTGCTGTGATGCTGCACTGCGAGAAACGTTCTTCAATTCCTGTTTCTGCTTGGCATTCACAGAGATATCAAGGAGGCACTCCTTGCCATGAGTGTAGGAGTAAAAGACTTGAAGTCATTAAACGCTGAGACAGGGAAAACCAAAGTAGATTGAACTAGGATTCAGATATTTTGCTGTGTGCCCGTATTTGCTGCTGATGTTGTATCTGTTTTTGTTGCCATTGCTGTGGTGCAGCTGTGCAAAGTGGCGGGGCAACTGGGCCAAGTGCCCACTTCGGTGGGTCCAAAGTCTTGAAACGCATTCGGGGGTAGTTTCGCCGCCAGCCTCTGTTTCCCATTTCCCACTCTGTCTTCCCACTGGATGTGGATGTGGATGTGGATGTGGATGTGTATGGCTTATGACGTCAGCCTCTTTGTCGCCATATGTCTAGGCCCACTGAGAAAAAGCATGCGTCATCGCAGCGTTCTCCGCCATCGCCTGCAATTTCACCAGCAATCCCCCCCAAAGCAGACGCTTTAAAGGGAATTCTGTTCTGTGTCGCGTCACACAATCACCCATTCCCGATGATAATTTCGCCATGACACGCAACGAAGCACTTAAACGCCGGGTCTTGCGACAATATGCGAGCGTACCGCGAGTGTGCCATACACAATCAGAGAAACTAATTAATATTTGCCGAACAATGCAAAGCTAATAAAGATTCCACTGATAAGATATTAAAAATAGACAACTCCCCGCTCCGCTCGGCCAGTTTTATTCACATCTCTACGATCTGGTTGTGCCAGACTAAACGGCGAGTACTTCGGAGATTAATGGAGTATTCCGGGAAGTCTGCAGAAGTACTTCTACAAATGTGTATCTGAAGGGTACAAGCAAGATAAGAGCATCCAAGGGTTGCGACCTCTATAGCCCAAATAATCTTCAGCTATGAATAAAGCAGATGACCTTAAAGTTACCATACAAATAACCCGGTCAAATCATTGGATTTACTAGGTTTAAATTTGTAATATCTTTTCGCTCTGGTCCATAAACACTGCTCGAGCTGTGAACTTTAATTACGCACCAACTGTGACAAGAAGAACGCTGCAGCGGAAGGAAAATCAAAGTTTTCCCTCTGCATTGACCCTCTGCAAAGCTGCGCTCCGAAGCCACCCCTATGGAGGGAGGGGCTGCCATATATGTACAGAAATAAACTGGATTACTAATACGCCGTGTTGTGCCACATTGTGCTCGGGTTATTTACAGTCAGCAATTGCAACAATTTACCCAGTGCAGACAGACAAAATGGCGGCAACGAGCACAGACGCGAGTGGCTGTGTGTTTGCAACCTCGCTGACAGCATTTGGTGCGTGCCATTTAACTTGACAAGCTCATTTGTTGCAGCAGCAAATATAGGAAAACGGCAAAAACAGCAGCGCAGCGCAGCAGCAGCAACACAGATAGCTGCGCATATGCCAAGCCAGCAAAAAACGAACATTTGTTTACAATATTTATTTATTTACTAACATTCATTCTTATTGCCCTGGCAGGCAGTCCGACAATGTCAGCCGCATTTTGGCAGCGAATTGCGAATGCTCCGAGGAGAACAAACAATTTCAATTGTCGGTGATATATGTACATATATGCGGGCTCACACAAGCATAAAGCGATATCCAAGTGTGGAATGGAATGGATGGTGGCCTGGAGGGGGTAACTGGTAATGGGAGTAGTAAAGCACCTTGATAACATAGCTCGTGTGGCGCTTGGGCTCTGCCGCCCATAAATCCCATAAATCGCTCGCAGGCAGCCAAAGTCCGAAAAGTTGTATATTTTACGTTCGAGTGTGGCTTGCATTGTGCGACGGGGGCCAAGATGAGCAATTTGTAGTCGCAATTTCACACAAATTATGCAGATGGAGCAGAGAATCCGTCTCCGAATGCCAGTTCGTATCTAAATCTGAGCCCGTATCTCCCCAACAATAGCTTTTAGCTTTTCCTCAGCCACTCACATTTGTATGCATTTATGTATTTCCTATGCAAAATCCTAGAAAACTTGTAAAAAGAAAAATATCACCGAGTCATAAAGATGGAAGCAAATTTTGTGATAATCATATGTTAATTTTAAATCAACGCTGACGTTCGCGGTGCTGCTCTAATCATAAACAGACTAATTTATATGAGTTTGCAGGCCTCCATATCGGTGTGTCAATAACAATCGAGGCAAATAGATGTTTTTCAAAGAGCCCCCAGCAAAATTATAGAGAAAAAATCAAGGGAAAGGTCCATACTTATGGGTGACAGAGGGATTTTTGATGCAAATGCTTTTAAAATACCAAAAACCATTTCCTTGCATAACTATCAGCTTTAGGATTCTGTTTCATGAGCTTAAAGTTGTCACTAAAATTGGGAGCAATAGATTTCGGGCCCCGCATTGTTGCTGTAATTGAATTAACACCCTCGGGGCAATGTCTGGCCGTACGATCTGTGGCAGGTTCAACGTCACGAAGCACCAAACTAACTGACAGACAAATAAACAACGATCAAAGCGAACGAAGCTGATCAAGTGCAACTGCACTGCAACGACGACACCGGGCCCGCCGCTGCAGCGCCAGACTCTCGCAGTCGGGGAGGCACGTTTTCCCTTACAGTCGCGTTGTCACACCAGCCACCGCCTCCCCCCGGACACCACCGCCCCATGACCGTCCGTCCCGGCGAACGATTGCATGTCAAAGTCGAACACTGAAATCGCAGAGCGAAGATATATGAGCACATCAACGTGAATTAACAGACACATTAAGCGATAACCGATCTCCAAACACGAGACCAGCGACGAAACGAAAGACTCTAGAAACGAACACGAGCAACACCGAAGGCAAGAAGAAGAAACGGAAGTCTAGGCTACACGTAAAGCTCCAAACTGCGTCCAAACTGAATCACAGCTGCGGAATGTGGAATGTAGAATCCAGAATCTTGTGTAGTGTGTGCCATATGCACAGCCGATCGCATCGCCACTCGCATACAGCGTACAGCATATAGCATATAGCATATAGAGTTAATATTCTTTATGGCCATATCGAATTTCAAGCAGCCGCGCAGAGGAGGGCGACAAAAGTATCCAAAGCCGGTGTCGGGGCCAAAACGGAACGGATATACGTAGACGGCGCCCAAGTGTTGCCCCGTAGCACCTGTTTGTGGGTACGCTCTTGCGATTCTGTCTTGGCCACAAAACAGAACAGAAAATATTCAAACAATTCGCATTTGCGTGCTAATCAATAAATTTGCCTGTGAAAACCATTTTGATTGCCAGAGTCCAACGAAACTTGTAAGGTATCCGTGGGAGATGCAAACCGAAGTTGCAATACCCTTTAGAACTCAAAAGCTGCAATGAACATATGGGATAATGTATGCCGTTGAGTTGGGTCAAGCATGTGACTTGAAAAATACCCATTTAGTTTGTTATATTACTCATTTTTCACCAAAATTCTTGGGAATTTTTGTTGTGCAAAACGTGATCAGCAAATATACTTAGCAAGATCCTAAAGCTTGCACTTGAAGCTCCCGCAAGGCACTGATAAAATGTAGCAGGTACAGGTTATCAATGATGGCAATTCTTCCGAGAATATTCATTGCTTATTTATCTTCCCTGGCATTTGAGATATCCATATTGTCATTAAACAAATGTGCCAGAAGCGGCTACCACAGCGCAACAACAATAGCATCAAATTCGGGTTCCGCACGTCACTCGCTGGAATTCCCGTAAATCGTCTACTCAAATATTTGTTGTATCTTTTTTGTTTGGGGTATTGGATGGGTTGGTTGGGTTGGTTGGTTGGTTGTTTCCAAAAAATTGTTTACAGCTAGACATCATTTGTTGTTGTTGTTGTTGTTGCGGGCCTGCTGCTGCGTCTGCGTTCATCTTCGATCGATAAATCCGGTTTTTGGGCAAAACAAAAAGAAGCCAACACACATATTTCGTTTACGTATTATTTTGATTAACTTTCGCCTAAATAATTGCACAATAAAAATTGTGTGGAATTTCTGCTGTTGTCGGATTGGAAGTCAGACTTTGGATTGCCCACAAGCCCAGCAGAGCTATTCATATAGTCAGCTCGATCTGTGTCTGTGTATCAATTAATGGTTCTGTTTTGGCTATTTATAGATTTTGCGGTAAATTCGCTAATAATACTCGAATTTCAACGAGGCAGCACCCGCACAGGCTTCGCTCCATCCATCCATATTGGCATCGAGTTTATTATTAATTTGCAAGAGCGAACCCAATGAGCAGTTGAAAATAATAAAAATCATTTTATACGACCCATGATTCATGGCCATGACAGACAGACTCTGCACGGCCTGTGCCGCAGACTTTGCCATTGCCAGGGCTTATATGGCCAGGAATCGGGTGTCTCGGGGGTGACTAAGCTGCGCGGGAGAAATATCGCCGAATCGGATCGGAGTAATCTGGTGGCGGGTCTAAAAACGGCAGTGATTTAAATGGCTTATGCTGATTGGCTCGGCAATCAACAGATGATCAAAATATGTCCCCATAAAAGGAGATTTCACGGATTTGCGCATGCGAATATCAATATGAAGTTTGACAAGCCTTCACTCCAAAAAGTAAAGCAAACAAGCTTTCCCTGGAGTTGAGGAAAACTGTTATAAACATATACTATAAGTTTAAGTTTCCAATCAAGACCCTCTAATTTCGATATCCCCAAGTTATTCAGTAAATTAAGAGATTAAGTTGCATTTAAAGCTTCTCCTTGATTTCTGTTTTATCAATAAAAATGCCAGTTATTTAATTTTCCCGTGGAAAACCGTAAAAGTTTCACTCCAAAACCATAACCATTTTAATTACCATTTTAATTTGGATGTTGATTAAATAATTGATCGCCGAATGTCCAGTAAATTAATAGATTTAGCTGCCGGTAAAACTCTTAATTGCCGTGTTTGATTGGATCTCCCATTTACTATACGTTCATATTTGTAATAAAAGAAACAAGTTTGGACAAACAAATGGCATGCGTTTCGTTTTTCCCAATGGAAAAATCACAGTACCAATTCGAAAACTCTCGAGTAAAATGTTGTTTAATGAAACTATATGATGTGCGACTTTTATGAAGCACTTATTCCGGCACTTTTGGGTTCGGCTTCATGCCATTCCGGGCTGGATTCTGTGTCTGCTATTCTTTTCGGTTTGGCAATGGTCTTCGAACGCTATTAAAATCGAATTACAACATCGGGGGTCGGGAAACCGAGGGGGGGCAGAGGACCTGGACCTGTTTGAGGTCTTCACTGGGGTCCTGGCACTCCGAAGTTGGGCTGGGCCAACTTCGATGAAGTCGATGTCGATGGCGATGTCGACGATGATGATGATGGCTAATAGCTTTGTTAGCTTTTATTCGTTTGTCTGGCTTGTGACTTTATTATGTCGTTCGATGCATTCGTTTGCCCCTTTTCCCCGAGCATATGAAATTGGTTAACTCTTGTTGTTGGCCCATTGTCTTGGGCAATCGTCAACGTCATCGAGTGGCGTTTAGTGCCGGAGCTTGAGTTTCAGTTTTGGGCTTGGAATGGGGATAGGGATGAGGATGGGGATGGAGATG
Source organism: Drosophila ironensis (assembly GCA_021223825.1). Taxonomy (NCBI): domain Eukaryota; kingdom Metazoa; phylum Arthropoda; class Insecta; order Diptera; family Drosophilidae; genus Drosophila; species Drosophila ironensis. The sequence continues at coordinate 889,218 of JAJJHQ010011567.1, forward strand.
GGGACTGGGATTGGGCTTGGGCCTTGTCTTCATTTGGGCTGCAGCTGTAATCGGTTTCGGTTTCGGATTCGGATTCAGTTGTGAACCCTCCGACTCCGTCAGATGAAATTGTACCAAATAAAGCTGAAATCTCGAACGCGTCTTGCCCCGAAGGGCCTGCCGCCTGCCATTTGACAAATGTGCGTTTTTAGCCATCTCATTGTTGTGGCAAACAGCCTTCAATATGCAAATACATTGAAATTAGTTGCCAGCCGGCAAGCAAGCAACCACCAGGCAGCGAAGCAGCGAGGCTGCGAGGCAGCCAACAAACCCCAGCGATCGGAATCAGACTCTTGACTCCGCGGGGAGTTGGGTCCAGAGCTGGAGCTCTCGAGTCGTGCCTTGTAAGTTGTTGGCTTGTGGAATTTGCATGATTTGCCAAAGTCTTTTGGGTTTTTGGCGCCGCCTGCGGGGGATTACGACTGATCTCGGGGGCTTAATGGTTATGTGGCTGTAACCTGAAAAGATGTAAGTTGTAAGAGTAGCCCGGCATTCCGTTGTTAATTGAATTAAGCCAGCGACATGGTCCACTCCGAAAGTAATTGGCAGGAGGCAGAAGACAGAAGGCTGGCCGGCCAACAGGGCAGGCTTTTAAGGGGAATTTGCGATGGCGAGAGTGTGATAAGGAAAGAACTAGCCGACTGCCTACCTGACTGCTTAGTTACACAGTAAAAATCCGAAATGACATCGGAAAAGTATCGTAAAGTCAGCAAGCAGGGAGCCAGAAGCTTGGGAAACTTAAAAGTCCAGAGTTTCCTAATGGCTTAATTAATTTTTTTCCGTGTGTGCGCACATACCTACCGCCGATCATTAGAGGGCCCGTCTAGACGCCGTCTGCGTGGCATGCGTAACCCTTTCGGAAGGTAGGGCCGGCAGAGTACGAAAGTATGCAGCAGCGCCAGAACCAGAACCGCGAACCCAGAGCCAAACCAATTTGCTGCAGTTGGCAAAGTGCAGGCCAACCCCGGGGTTGGCTTAATTGCCCTGGCCTTGCCGGTTGGGTTGACGCCATGCCTTGCCGACCATTAGAAGCCCCCACTCGCAGGGCAGGACGCCGGCGACCGGGCCAGGTAATCGCCGGCCCTCGGCCATTTTAATTGGCACGACATCGTCAAAGTTCCAGTCCCAGTCCCCATCCCCATCCCCATCCGCGTTGCACTCCCAGTGTCAGTCGCAGCTTGTTTCTGAGTCAGCCGAGCGCAGTGGCGTGCCGTTGGGCGGTGGGCTCCAATTACAGATATTACAGACCGGGGCTGGGAGATCTTAGGAACTAGTCCTCAAACTAAATGCCCTGCTAATTCTCCCTATTGCCCCATCTATTTTTGGAGCAGGCAGGCAGCAGCAGCAACCTTAGGCCCCTCAGCGGACGCATGACGATTCCCCCAACTCATTCACTCAATCGCACATTAACCCCAGCTCAAAAGCCGCCTGATTTGGCGATTTGGAAATTGCGTACTGCTGCACACATGTGGCACGATCGACTTCGACATCGCCATGGGCATACAAAGCACGAACAATGAACTGAACTGAGCCCACACGATAAGCCGCGGGACCGGGCGACCGGGCGGCAAAGGCGATCCAATTGAAATCAACTCGCGCTCCATTGTTGTGGGCCCTTGACAAGAATCGTATGTACGATGTGTAGTCTTATTTTTTTTTGGCATACGCACTGTAGAAGCTCTTGGTGGAGTGGGCAAACCTCGCAGCGACATTGAAACTCGGCAGTTACATAACCCCATGTACGGAGCAGTTCTTCCTTCTTAATGGGGATTAATTTATCACAGTCTGCGCACTCTTGTAACCTAGAACAAAGAGCGNTTTTTTTGGCATACGCACTCAAGAAGCTCTTGGTGGAGTGGGCAAACCTCGCAGCGACATTGAAACTCGGCAGTTACATAACCCCATGTACGGAGCAGTTCTTCCTTCTTAATGGGGATTAATTTATCACAGTCTGCGCACTCTTGTAACCTAGAACAAAGAGCGATGTCCCTGTACCAGACTGGCAGATTACACTTTCATCAGCATAGAGTAGTTCCCACTTTTGATTTACATTGTCCTTGTCAACAGCGAGTCGCTTGACAAATTGCAGCTAATCATCGGTGGCGGAAAACAGCAACACTGTCAGCAGCAGATCGTCACGTAGTGGATCGGTGCATTCGTTATTGTTAGTATGCCTTATCAAGTGCAGAAATTAACATATTATTCAGTGTACTATATACGTAGTCCCCTATGAGCTTAGACCTTATCAATGCGGTAAGTGTGACAAAAGCCGATCACAGGAGCATATGCGACCCGAAGAAGGGGACAATCGAAGTGCATTTGTAAATTAAATTCGCAAAGCTAAAGCCTAGGTTTTGGGTGAGTTTTATGAGGCTGGATATCTAAGCCATAATCCCTAGGATCCCCTTGGGATAGGGTATCCCTGGATCCATCAGTTTCCTGGAAAACCGGCACTTGTTCGAGTGCCGCTGACATTTGTTAGGTCAAGCACCGATTTGGGCCAGACCGTCGCTAGCGATCGCTTCAGGGTGTGTCACACGATCTCCGGCGATCGAGTGGGAACCGGGGCTTGGGATTACGATGGGGGATTGGGACGGACTAGCGCGCTTAGTGATTCACGGAGATTCGTATCCGCATTCGGTGCGTTGTTCGGCATTTCGCTGGCGCCACTTTGAAGCGGCTAGAAAGAAATCAATAAAAACAAATAACTGAAAACAGAAAACAAAAATCGAAAAGTTAAAAATCGAAAAATCGAAAAACCAACAAGCAGCTGAGAAGCTGAAAGACAACAAATCTTTGGCAAATTCGAAATGTTCAAGACAAATAATAAAATATTATGCGCTGCTAGCAACAACAGCACCGGCAACAAGAACAACAAAGGCAATCGAAATTAATTATAACTCAAACAAGCATTACAATATTCCCTGGCTGGCGCCAGCCCGTCAAAGATCATTAACATTTTTATGATCCGCCAGGCGAACAAAGAGCCACCACACATAAGGCTCGTATCTGTTGTTACCTGAACCGCGCACACTCGCCCTCCCTAGATACCTAGATACACAGATACCCAGATAGAGATACAAACGCACGAGTACGCACCCATAAATCGCAAAACTAATAATGTCCAGGTTGTCTTAACACCTCTCCGGGTGGACCGGGGCGTAAACGGTCGAAGGGCGGGTGCGAGGGCTGCGCTGATGATGATTCGCAGAATCGGTGGACCGACCGACCGGCCGGTGAAAGAACCCATACGCCAGTGGTGCCATCCGCATCCGTATCTATGGCGCATCTTGGGTTCCGGGCAGTCGTAAAACCCGAAAACGAAATGATTTACTGGCCGAAATTTCACCCTGGGCGGCGGTACAAGTGCAAAGTCTCTGGGTCACAGATCCAGATCGCAAGATCAGAGCCAGAACAACAGTGGTTGCACACGCACACGCACACAAACCGACAAATCGGTTCTAAATTTAATTTGAACAACAAAGTTGTAGGTACAAATTGGTACAAGACACCTGCAGAATATCCAAACAAATCTATTTTCGACGGCTGCGCTGTTATTTTTAAACTAACCGGCTTGATCGTGATCTTTCCTCACTAACAACACACAATTTCTTTCCAGTCATAATTCACACGAGAAAGGCAACCAACAACAGCAGCAGCAGCCAGAATAACAACAACAAGATCAACACCCGCAATATCAAAGAGGGAAAAGCATTTAACAAGAATCGAACAAGGAAAAACTAATAGAGATTTCCGCGAACATCGTGCGACTGTGAAAATGTGTTGCAAATCAAGCGGCCAGTGGAAATCTTCTGCGCAGTCTTCAAGTGGACAGCCAGCCGAGGCAGCATCATCAGCGACATTCAGGCGTCCCGGCCATGTCCAGGGATACAGAGCTCAGATCTTAGTCCCGGTCCTCGCCCTGATCCTGGTGACCCTGCTTCAAGTACAAACAGTCGCCGGCGGCGCTGGCAACAGTCTGCACGGTGAGTAGAGGATCGTTTGATCATTTTTATCACACAAATATATCATTAGAGAAATAAAGGGAAGCCCAAGTCGCCCATTAGCGGAGGGAAATTACCCGAAACATTTCAATTTCGGCAGATCATTGGATTTCTTTATTCTTCAAATTTTTACCTCGGCCTTATCCCCATAAAAAAGTCCAACACTCTTTCAATATCTTTTACGACCATGGAGAAATCACTTCTAGTTTCTAATTTCATAATTGTTTTATGGCCGCTCTTTGCCTTTGGCTATAAATTAAATGCCCAATCTGGTCATAAAACTTTCAACTAACCTTGATGAGGATCGGCATTCTTCCAGAATTTTAACGAAAAAAATAGGTATTCAGAAACAAGTCACACTACCCATTTAAGCGGATTGTTCGATTTAATACGACTTATGACTATGAATCATGGATTTTAGCTGATTTTTACGAGCTTATAACAGCTTTAACTGCCAACTGTGGCGATCGGCTTCGATCGCTTTTCCACGGAACTTCACATAAGTGATTGTCATCTGAGTCAGCACTGACTTTGGATATGTGTGTCGAAGGCGCACTGGCTGACCTTTCGTGGGGCGTTTGAGTGCAATTCGACAAACAATGGTAATACCTCTATGTATCTCCTAATGTATACGAATATTCAAATACTACCTGAGCGCAGTTTTATAAACAAAAGTGAAAGTGACAAAAATAGTATGGACTGTTGAGTAACGTTTCCCAAATCACTGCATATTAGATTGGAATTTAAAGTTTAGTTTCTTAGCAAACAAGGTTTATTGTGAAGTAGATCCTTAAAAGTGGTCTCACCAATTCTTCAGAGTTAGATTGTTATAGGAACAGGTGAAATCTATTTGAAATCCCGCGTGTGTTGGATTTTTTCTAGAACTTAGCATCTCTGAATTGTGCCCGTCTGTGCGAACAATTAGTGGACATTAAACTGTTGTTAGGAGCACGCCGCTCCGCAAATGCTGTCCCGCACACGTGCCGTCGTCTGCCCTGTCTGGCCCCGCGCCACTCCTGTCCCCCCTCCTACCACCGGGGGCCCCTCCGAGCGCCGCTCGCTCCTCTTTCCACTCCAGTGGCTGGCGCTTAATCTGCGACTGTGATTAATCAGCGAACGTCGCCAGCGCCAGCGGCAGCGCCAACGGAAGCGGGCGGCGGGGGCGCCTCCAATCGAGGGGGGGGCTAAATGTAGAATTCGCCGGGAGAACAGCTACCGACTGACCGAGCACACATTCAAGCGTTTGCCCCGTCTCGAGTTATTTCAATTTTTGGTTTGGTTTTTTTTCCCCCGATTTTTTGCTGTTCGTTCGCCTGTGTGCTTCTCTAAAAAACACATTGAGTGGGCTTTTTTATGGGTTTTCGAGTGTGTTAAATGAAAATAAAAATCGCATAAATTAGATATATTGCACTGCCGATATCGGGTTACTTGAGCCAAGTTCATTAACTGTTCTAGCCGAAAAGAGAAAGGCATGTAGAAAGTCTGCCGGAGCCTCGGAGGCGGAGCGAGCATTCGTTTCATGTTTTCTGGCGGGGCGGGGGGATTTCCACTTGCCAAAGGGAAAACCCAGCAGGACACAATCGCATAACAGGAAAAGCCGAGACGCAGAAACAACAATCGGGCATCAAAGGGAACCACCAAAGGCGCATTAAAAACAAACAAGCGACCAAATTACCCAGATTGCTGGCCAGAGGGAGTGGGAAAGGGCTCCAGTGGGATGGACCACGATGAGGAGAGTCCAGAAAACCGAAGCGAACAAATCAAGAAATCCGAAAAACCGCCCACTGAGCTGCAGCCTCCGAAGGAACGACAAAAGGTAGCCCCCCTCCCCCGCCCCATTGGATCCTCCGCCCGCCCGGAGACTTAGCGCCGGCGTCTTCATTTCATTTATCACTGAACGACCGACCGGGCCCGAGAGCTGGCCATGAAGAATGCCGGCCTGTGTGTGCCTGTGCCTGTGCCTGTGAGTGCGCCTGTGTGTTTATCAGGGCATTGCAGGTGGTCTCGCTTCTGGTAAAGAAGAAGACTGGGCTCAGCCCGACGGGGTCGTGCCGCTCCTGCCCTCCCCCTGCAACCTGCCCCATGCCCCCATCGCCGCCCCTCGTGCTGCGTGCGTTTCCGCTTGCCTGTTGCCCTGCTGCCTCTTTGTTGTTATTACCTTGCATGCAGTTGCTGTTGCTGCTGTTGCTGTTGCTGTTGCTGCTGCTGCTGTTGTTGGGGAACATGTTTAACATGCAGCGCTTGGCTACTTTTGACTTAAGCGCCAGCAGAGCGCCAACAAAACGAAAAGGTAAAAACCAAACAACAATAATCAGCAACAACAAAGCAGGCCAGCAGAGTGCTGCACACCCAAAGAAAAAACGAGGGGTCAACGCAATCCATAAGCTAGCACAACGATCTTAAAAGATTTTGGAGTCTTCTACCATACCAGGAAAAGAAAATGAAGAGTCTGATCGGATCTATGATTATAATTTTATCAAAGCGAACTATACTTTACTTTCTAAGGCTTACCTGAGAGGTGCGCAAAAGATAAATTACTTTAAAGTAATCTTAATCTAATGTAATCTTCTGGTAGTGATTTTATCTTGACCTTTCTCTAGGTTCTAGACAACAATCTATTAGTTATTGTTTCTAGAAAATATTTATTCCTACTAAAATTATCCTTATAGTCCATTTAAGCAAACATAAATTGCAACAAATTTTATTAGGAATACTCAATTATTCACTTAAACTTTCTCAAGGAACCCCAACGATTTAAAGTCTTTTCTCTCCCTGTATTCCGCCCAAAGCAGACTATCTCATTGACCTGTAGAACGAGATCAACTGCATGTGTGGACGGGGAAACACCGGGTAAATGAGGGGGTCCGATAGAAGTCAATTTTGGGTCACGTGCACGGATAAGATCTCAGTCGGTGGGCAATTTCCGGCGTTGTACAATGAATCGTCTTGTTTGTTTGTGTTTGTTCGGTATTATTTCATCAAGAGTCACCGTCGGGGGCAGGAAATGCCACAATCGTGGGGATTAACAGACGTCAGATAGGCCCAAGACTAATCCACAATCTAATTTGCTTCTTTCAGGCTACCTGGAGTCCTGCTCAAATGAGGGAGAAGAAGTCCAATTGGCGACGCGCAACCGAGACTTCAAGTGCTTTAATTGTATCTGTCAGGTGAGTGGAAAAGCTGGGAGTATCTTTAATTTGAAGATGCTCATATATTCATGCATTTTCTCAAGGCTCCTTGCCAATTTTTGGCGACTGGAGCTGTCTTCTGGCCCCGCTAAAGGACACTTAAAGCGAAATGAAATAACATAAGCATTCCTGCTAAAATAAATCTCATGTTTCGCAATTTGTCCTTCCCGTTTCGCTTGGCTCACTCAACGGGGGGCGGCGCCAGTGTCCAGCCGGCAGGACATTCAGACTCGTGTCATTGCAGTTACATCCTCAGCAGCCTGCCAAATGAAAAATTCCAGAAAGTGTTCCAAATATTTACCAGGCGGCGACGCACAGAGCATGGAACAAAGATATACTCGCAGATAGTTGGCATTCTGGGAATACTTCTTCCCAGACATGGAACCCATCTCCTAGGTAGAACGCCATACCACTTTGTATTGAAGATCTTGCCGGCGGAATTGACCAAAATGTTTGCCAGGGTTTGCATTTGTTTGGCTTCGTTACCTCCTCTTGCCTCCTCGCTCGCACGGCCTCTGGCCGTCTCTTTCGTGCTCCCGGTCGCTGTCACCCTCTCGCTCGGCTGGTGGATTTTTATGATCCAAGGTCGTCAAACGGGTTTCGCGCTGCACGGCAATCATCAGCCGCCGTGTGGGACGGTTTTGGTATCGCGGAATTCGCATCGCCGCCGCATTGGCAAGGGTATTCGGTTCGGTGATCGGCGGCCGGCTCTGCGGATGCGGATCGATCGGATCCGATCGTTTGACAAACACTTGGCGCCGCCGCCACCGCCACCACCACCGCCGCCGCCGCCGCTGTGATTTTTCGTCGCCCGCCACTAAGCGACCGCCTCTCTCTTTCACTCCGTCGTCTCCGGGTAGCCTCCTCCCCACGCTCCAAGTCCCCTCCCATCCCACCCCGTCTGTTCTGTCGCGCCTCAAACGGCGGCTCCGTGTCGTCATTAAGTTAGCGCGTGCTCATCTGGCTGGGCGATGGAAGGAGGGCAACAGGTGGGAGGGGAGGGCAGGCATTGGGTTTCGACAACACTGCAAAAAAGGGGAGCAAAATTCTTGCTCAGCTTTCATTTAAGGTTAGCCTAGAATCTAAGGATTCCTGCACAGCGGATTGCCTTCATAGGAAGCTCAAGAATATAGGGTTTGTTTGACATTAAATGTGTATTACAAACTTGAAAATGCTCATGCATTTAAAACATTCGAAGCTCGGCATGTTTTTCACAAATTGCTTAATAGAAAAATGTTTAAACTCATAGAAAGATATTGAAATGGTCTTAAAGAAATTTCTAAATATGATTTTCACGTTGCTTTTTTCCGGGTTTCCCCAGAAGTTCTCATGCATCTGAAACCTAAGAGGTGTATTACTAGCTTCAGTCCCAATAATTTGAAACATATAAAGCGTGATGTCTTGTCTTTTCCATAACATATTAAAAGGAAATGTTAGAAGGCAAAAATATAGAAATAATCTCAAAAGGCATCTCAATTTATCATCTTTAAGTGCCTTTTTCCGGGAATCCCCCGAAGCTCCTTAGCAAAATGACAGTTTCATTCAAGACATTGCCCTGTTGCCATACAAATATCTTATCTTGTTGGCCAGGTTGAGTATTGAATTTTTCTCAGTGAGACTGTCGTGAGCCTGTCGCTAATTTAGCGCTAAGCGCTGCTAAACGCCGCTGCTCCAATTTGAGCGGCAAGCGTCCGAGAGCTGGCGCCGATCGAGCGATCCAAGCGATCCAAGCGATCCAGCGATCGAAGCGATCCCAAGCGGTCGATCGATCGATCGTTGAATCTGTTTTTCGCCTGCGGCTGAGCTTTGCTTCGTTGTTATTATTATTTCCATTGTTGCTGCTCTGCGGCTGAGACCGATGCTGAGGCTGCTGCTGCTGCTGCTGCGGCTGCGGCTGCTGCTGTCGCCGTTGTCGTCGTCGTCGTCGTCGTCAAGTGGGCGTAACCGAAATTAATAAGCAGCAGCGGGCAAATACGATACTGGCGCCACCTCACTGGGAAGGCGCCACCACTAGCTCCATCCCTGTCCGGGCCGGACGGGTGCATCTCGCTCGCACGCTCGATGGATTCGCCGCCGCCTTTAACTCATTAAAAGTTCATGAAATCGGAATTTAACCCGGCATCGATGCGATTTCTCTTAGCTCCACGGCATGGCGGCACTCTCTTACGGCCGATGCCGTGCAAAAAGGTTCCTCGTTCCTCAATGGAGCGTGCAAAGCGTTAAGCTGTAATCGGAGCTTGAACGCGTAAATCCGATAAATAATGCCTGCCCCGCACTCGTTACGTATGCCCATTTGAGTCGAAACTTTACGAGCCCGTTTATTGTCTAAAATATATTAATATACGAGGCTCTGCATGGACGAGCTTGTGTACATACTTTTCCGGCAGCGGGGGGATAGAGCTCTTACGTCCGTCAAGGACAATCAAAGAAAGCGCCAACCACCCTCCCCTATCCAGGGCAGGACTACAAATTTTCGGTTTTATGCGAATATTATGCTGAATCCGCTGAATTCGCTGCTAATACTTTATGATTTAAACGGTTTTTGGCTTGCTTTCCTACCCGACTGAGTCGAATGATTGAGCAGGACTTTTATGATTCCCCGAATGGATATTTGCAAATTAAATTTTCGCTCTGGCAATGGGTAAACAAGTGATTAAAGGATTCACAAGGATTCCAGGGGATGCTTGCCAGATATTAGCTCGAAAATATGCATGGACATTTGGAATTGGAGTGCTCTATCTCTGATGAGCAGTGCCGTATTAATATTAATGAAGGATTTACGATCGCCGGGGGCAAATCAGTAAATTGGAATCGCTGGAGACCTTTTCCTGTGCATGGCATTAGCCAAATAAATTCACTTTTGGCGAATATGGAATTCTAGAGCACAGCGCAGCACACGCAAACCAGATTTGGCTAAAACATTTTCATACAGGTCTGCCAACTCCATTCCTGCAAATTCCGAGGCATTCCATTCTAAACCCACTTCGCTGGCGACTCTGATTCTCTGATTTTGTTACCAATTCCGAATCCCATTCCTATTCCGATTCTGATTCCGATTCCGATGCCAATTCTAGCCGTAACCCACAAGTGACAAAATACACATGACCATAAAACCACAAGACCGTCATTACCATATTCACTCCGAGTGTCTACACCGGCCGACTCCACCACATCCAACCTGGCCAACTCGGAGAGCGGCACCGCGAAGAGCCGGAGGAGGGGTGCTACAGCGCTGCTACAGCGGTGCTACAGCGGCCAATACAGCGGAATGAGAGGCTCAGACGGAGACGGTGTTAAAACTGATCATGTTTTGTCAAACGCAAGGTCGTTAGAGGCCGTTTGCAAATGTGGTTCTGCCACTGTGGCACACAAGACACTCACACACGCTGGCGCGGATTGCCGCTGGCCTGGGCAACAACAAGCCGAACAACAGAGTGGTGCTACTTAGCAGCTCGGGTTGCCATCGTGGCGCCTTCAGCCATCTCTCGCAGAAACAGCAGAAAAAAAAAGCCTCAACTTTCATGTTAACTGAACATATTTCTATACCGGTTCCCGATTAGAAAGAAAGAATTTCAAGCATAAACAGCTGCACAGTAGAAAATATTTGGTAACTCCTGTATATTACCGATAAATCTTCGTTTTCATTTGTGCGGGGCGTTCGGGGTGATGAATGGATGTTGTGGTGCCAGGTGGGGTTTGGTTTTTGTGATCGGCTCTCGAAAGCAGGTGAACTTTGATCTTGGCGATTAGAGTGATACTCAATCTGTCAGTTTATTGCATTTTACGAGGGGTGGCTGGGGGAGTTGGGACAATGCCGCACTAAAGTGCCATTAAAATTCCAACTAACAACTGCCATTAAAACTAATACGATGATAAACATCTCCGGGCCTGCTCAGAGACTCAGAGACTCGCGAGATTTTCATTTTCATAACAATTGCAAATTTTGCACGTTGCAGCCCCATCCAAATTGAGATCCAATCTGGTTTGCTTGCACTAAATTATACAGATACGGCTCGCAAAGGCAATTACATATAGAGAGACCGCAGACATTGTTCGGAGCAACTGCATACAAATTAGTGAAATATTTTGCCTGTTTTTGGTCGACATCTATCTAGATTTATAGATACATTTACAATTAGTGGCGGCCCCGTATCTACCACTGACTCTGGCTCTATTATTACGAGTACACAGCCAGGCAGGCTCCGCCGAATCTCGCTCCGACTCGGAGGCTGTTGGCTCTGAATCTGGCTTTAACCTGTCACTGTCGCTGCGGCGAATAACAGCTGCACATGGCCGCACACTCAAGGGTTAAAGGCAATTGCACAAGCGAGCCAGGTTGCAACAGTTTGACTTATGATCGACATCAATTCTAATGCGCCCCGCTGCAGCTGTCAGCATGTCGTTAACAGCCAAATGGCTAGAAAATCCAGATGCATAGATACCTGCCGGCCTGCCTGCTGCCTGCCGCCTGCCGCCTGCTGCCTGCCTGCCTGCTACATAAATATATGTACATATATATCTAAGCTGATTTGACGCTCGGTATTTGTGGGCAGGCAATCAGCCGAGGGATCAACTAACGAGATACAATGCTAAAATGGGGTGAAGAATTTTAAGGATAAATTAGTGTGGCATAAATTACCCGGCTTTGCATAATCTCGGCTGCTTAAATTGCCATGTGCACTGGGAAAAAGTGGGTATTTTCCACCAAGGTCATGATGCAAAAGTTCACTGAGCATTGGCAATTAATTGAAGTTTGACCTGAGATATGCGGGAAATGGAAAACAGGGCGAGCGACCACACACATTAATCATCGGCTTAGGGGCCCTGTGACAGCCATCTTTCACATGGCTAAGCGCATTTGTGCAAATTGCGCATACGCCACATGGGATTCAAGAGACAACTCAGCTGTAAGTCTAATTTATTGCTTTGATTCTTCCATCTTTCAGAACGGATTTGTGAGATGCTCGAACAACTGCCCGCCGATCGACGATTGTTACATGGTGGACAGGTCAAACGGGAGCTGCTGTCCCAAATGCAAAGGTAAATACGAGTACCAGCGAAATTTATATAAACTATTTGTCCAGGTTATCGTTGGATTGTTCCTGACTAAAGGTGTTTATTTGATTGTATTTGATCAATCTTAGGGTGCATGTTCCGCGGCATTCCGTACGAGAGCGGAGCGGAATGGAACGACCCGGAGGATCCCTGCAAGACGTACAAGTGCATGGCCACAGTTGTCACCGAGACCATCCAGAAGTGCTACTCCCAATGCGACGACAACCAGCTGCAGGCACCGCGGCCGGGCGAATGCTGCCCCACCTGTCAGGGTGAGTCTCGAATCCAGACCAGTGATGTCCGGTAGCATCACTCACTAAAATTAGCCAGAGCCCCACTAATGCCTCATAATCGTTAGACAATAGAGCACGAAACCTAATGGTTTCCCCACAATCGAATGCCCTATGAGCGGGTATGGGCGAATTTATATTACCCTTTGGGAGGTGATCGGGGCCAATCGAATTCCGAAAATTGTGGGTTACTCTTGACGAGCATAATCACGATATAACAAACGGCATGAGGAATGTAAATAATCGAAGATAGTGGCAGTATTTTTATGTCTCTATTATCAAAATGATTTATTCATGGGACATTCCAATATTGGGCCCCCATCTCCGATCAGCTTTGGTGATCTGCTGCGATCTGTTTTGATCGGTTCTCCTCGGGACTGGTATTATTGTTGGCTCTGCTTATTTATGGGCTTTAAATTGTCTATTAAGGCGACAATGTCGTCCCGCATTCGCATTGCGATCTCTCCGCTAAGAAAACAAAAACAGCCGAGCCAACACACAGTCGCAGTCTCACAGCTGAGGCTGCGGCTGCGGCTGAGGCTAAAGAAATATATAGAGGCGATATAAAATCGGGGGGCCCTCCTATGACGCTGTCTATGCAAATGCCGCCCGCTTGGAAACCCGTTTCGCCGTGTGGAAAATTTCTTGGCCGGCCGCCAAGCAAATCAAAACCAACTAAATCATAAGTGTCTGATGTCTGATTTCTGATGTCTAATATCTGATGGGATTGTGTGGCTCATTCTCGTTTTTTGGTCGTTTCATTTCGTTGTCAGGCTGCACGATCAACGGGCAGACGGTGGGCGAGGGCCAGGAGGTCGTCCCATCCATCGACGACCGATGCCTGGTGTGCCAGTGCGGCAACGGGCGCCTCACCTGCTCCAAGAAGACCTGCCCCATCCTGTTGTGCCCCAAGAGCAAGCAGAAGCAGCACCCGGACGAGTGCTGTCCCCGGTGCCAGGAAAAGCGAGAGATGCTTTCGTTGCCAGGTGAGTGAGTGGGTTGTGAAATCGAAACTGCTTTCACTAGCTCCATACTTTACGAAGCCTTTCCTAAGGCTTGATCATTCTGTAGATCTTAATATTAAATCACTATCAAAGATCTGGCTTGAAGTACCTTGAAAATGCTGTAATCAAAGTCTTTTGGTTCTTAATTTTAGAGTATTAAAACATGTTTAGAGTATATAAGTTATAAACTTCAGTGCTATTTTGAAGTTCATGTCCGATAGATTTTCAAAGCCTAAAACTATTAAGAATGCATAATATCTAAGGGTTAATTATAGCTATATAAAAACTAATATAAAATACTTAATTAATATCTTAATAAACTAACGTAACTTTGGTAACATTTCCCCTGCAGGCAAATGCGTTTTCTACAAACAGATGCACTACGAGAAGACCCAGTTCATGCCGGACAGGTGCACCAATTGCACCTGCCTGAACGGAACGTCGGTGTGCCAGCGCGCCACCTGCCCGATCCTAGAGTGCGCCCCGGAGTTCCAGGAGGACGACGGCTGCTGTCCCCGCTGCGCCGTGGCCGAAGTGCGGAGCGAGTGCAGCGTGAACGGGGTGACCTACCGCAACAACGAGACCTGGAACATGGGTCCCTGCCGAAGCTGCCGCTGCAACGGTGGCACCATCCGCTGCTCCGAGATGCGCTGCCCGGCGGCCAAGTGCCGGGCCAACGAGGAGCTGAAGCTGCCGCATGGGGAGTGCTGCCATCGGTGCGTGGAGTCCGCTGGAACGTGCACGGTCTTTGGGGATCCCCACTTCCGCACCTTCGACGGCAAGTTCTTCAGCTTCCAGGGCAGCTGCAAGTACCTGCTGGCGGCCGACTGCTACGCCAATACATTCCACATCCGTCTGACGAACGAGGGCAGGGGCACCCGGCACGCCAGCTGGGCCAAGACGATCACCCTCAAGCTGCACAACCTGCGCGTGAACCTTGGCCAGCGCCTGAGGGTTAAGGTAAACGGAACGAGGGTGCTCCTGCCCTATGTGGGCCTGGCCGGGGGCCAGAACGTGACCATCGAGCGGATGGCCGATGGCGGAGCGGTAATGCTGCGCTCCGAGCTGGGACTCATGCTGGAGTGGGACGGAGCCGGCTTCCTGCAGGTCACCGTGCCCGCCCAGTACAAGCAGCGGCTCTGCGGGCTGTGCGGCAACTTCAACGGCAGCGCCCGCGATGATCTCACCAGCCGGGACGGGCGGTCGCACAGCGACGACGAGGTCTGGCACTTTGCCAACTCCTGGAAGGTGGGCGGCCCCAAGTCCTGCTCACGGCAGCGGGAGAACATAGCCGTGCTGCCCACCTGCGACAAGCGGATGTCGAGCTTCTACTGCCACCCCTTGGACGTGGCCCAGTTGTTCGGGGAGTGCAGCGAGCGGCTGAATCCGCAGAACTACATAGCCGCCTGCCGCATGGACGTGTGCGAGTGTCCCTCGGGCAGCTGCCACTGCGACAGCTTCGCGGCCTACGCCCACGAGTGCCAGCGGTTGGGCGCCGTCCTGCCGGACTGGAGGGCGGCCACCAATTGCACGGCCGGATGGCGGCGGAACAACGCCACGCTGTCCAGCTTCCTGGGCAATCCGTACTACGGCGACTCGAGCTTCACGCGGTTCCGGAGGCGCGGACGAAAGCAGCACCGACAGCAGCACCGGCTGCACAAGCAGCAGCAACAGCACCTGCAGGAGCAGGAGCTGCTGAGGAAGCAGGATGCGCGGCGGCGGCCCAAGGGCAGCCACAACCAGGTGGTGGACAAGGAGTTCAGCCGCAAGCATCCCAGTCAGCTGCACCCGCGTGCGCCGGATCGCACGCCGCCGCCGCTGCACTAAGTTAACATTTAGAAAAGGAACCGGAAGAGCCTTAGTTAACAACATTTAGTTACTACACACACACACACAAGCACTCTCAACGGGGCGACACAATTCATAGCATACTTTTGGCGGCCCCTAAGAGCAACAATTGGCAACAGTATTATGCCACACGGTCGGTCCTTTAGAGCAGACAGATCCACACACACGCACGTAGCATACACATCGATGTGCAGGAGCCACGCCCATTGCATAGACCACCACCCATCCATCTGCCACGCCATTTCGTGTAGCCTAAGTTTTATTTATTTTAGCTTTAGTAATGGACTTTTACTCGGAGAGCCTGTTGTTAGTGTGCCTGTTTTGTATTTTTATTATTCCTGAATGTGTGTTTCACCGCTGCGCCGCGCTAAACTAAAAGATAATCTAAACGAAACTACAACTAAACGAGCACTATGCCTAAATCTACCACTAAACCTAAGCTAAGCTTTAGCTAAGTGTATTTAGAACTTAACGCGAATCCTAGCTGCAATACTTGATAATATTTTTGCTTAAAATTTAAGCCCCAAGAAGAAGCAAGGAAGATAATTGTGGAGAACCTATCCCCAACTACCATGAGAATTGCACAAACAGTATTTTTGCTTAGTTGAGAGAGACCGAAAGATCCAACTCCCCAGCTCCGTCTGACTTCCTACTTGACCCCCTAAAACCTAAACCTAAACCTAAACCTAAACCCAAACCTACACCTAAACCTAGAGCTAAAGCTTCAAATCCAGCCTAACCAACTCGAAATTCCGCTTATCTCAAATTACAGGGCGCGCACTCACATGCCCCGGCAGATTTAAACAATTTTTACCCAAACTGTGTTAATATTTATATAATACATACAACTATCGACAACTATTTATGCACTTAACCAGAGGAAATGGGAGACAACTCTTTGCCATTTATCCATTTTACGAGTTAATCAATTTACGATCTAATGTTAATGTAATGTACTATAATTACTTCATTATAATCTACAACCATGTATGGCTGGATCTGTAAATTTACGATATATTTAAAATATCCCAAAAAATGAAAACAAAAAGAACAAAAACAAAACAAAAACTAATGCCACTTTTAAAAGTGGATAAAACAAATTGAAATATACGAAAAAAATTAATTGTCTATGTATATTTAATTGGGTGATGATTTGCAGCTTGGAATTAACGACTTTGTTGTTTGGGTCTGGGAAACCCCTTAATGACAGTTTTAGTTGCAATTTCGTATCAATTAGTGCTTCATTTGGCACGGTAGTGAAGCTGAGTAATATCCGATACGAATGAGTCACAACAATTAGTAATTTTTCGATTACCATCTGAACAGTGGTGTCTACAAAATAGTACAACCAAAATGCACGCTAAACAAGCTTTGAATTTTAACTTCTCAGTATGAACTTGATAAACTTAAATACAACTTTAAATGCTGTTTAACATTAATGTTATCACTTTTGTCTGAACCAAGGACTAAACATAGTTAACTTTGAGAAACATTCAAACATCTTGGTTGGCCATACAATCGTTGAAGAAGTGGTGCTTTGGTTGAGGAAACAATTGCTTGAGCCATTCAACTCGAAGAGCAGCTGACCAGCTCGAGCCGGGGCATCGAATTGCCTGTGGGAACACCGACTGCTGACTTCTGAATGCATACATTTGCTCCCCATCCCGCCTTGGCAATTGGAGTGGAGGATCTCCCCAGCAAAGTTGTGTTTATTGTTGTTCGCTCGTGTGTGGCATCAGTTTCAGAGGCACGAACTCCAGCTAGCGGCGACGACACAGCGTCTGGGGTGGCAGCAAACACAGCGAACGGCTCCAATGGCTCCAATGACTCCCAGAGTCAGGGCAAGAGCCACGGAAGGAAGTGCTGGGACAGCGAGTGCCAAGGGCCGTTGCCAAGGGCCACTCCAGAGTCCCAGAGTCCGAGCATCTGTACAAGAAACTCAGTCTGACTGGCGTCGAATTACGGGGCATGGCCATTAGCCATTGAAGGCAATGCCAATTTATGCATGTTTGCTTTGCAATAATTGTCAGCGATGTCTAGGGTCGCTCGGGCGGCCAATTTCGATTCCAGTGCCTGTGTACCAGCTCCAGCTCCAGCTCCAGCACCAGCACCAATCCAACTCCAATTCCCAGCTCCCAGGCAAGTTTGTCTGTAATTCGAGCGGGGCTGCTTGTGGAATTCTCGGAACGAGGCGGGCGCTCGTAAATTCAAGCGATCCGATCGCTGGCGATTTAGACGGAAAACACAATCTGGCCTGCCCCATGGCTGTGTGTGCTATACCTCTGGCCCCGGCTCATGGCTCATGGCTCATTGAGGAAAGCATCGCGGTAAAGCACACAGCACACAGCACAGCACCACGCAGCGGGCACGTGCACTGAATCCCCAACAAAGTCGATCGATCAGGTTGATGCCACTTCCAATTGCCACTGGCTGATGCCTGATTGATGTCCGCGTTGCTTCTGCAGAAAACCAACTTGCACGGCAAATAATTGGATCAAGCTATTGAATGCATTACCCATTTGAAATATACAATCAAGAATAAGCTATTGAACGCATACCCATTTGAAAGAATCAATAAAGAATAAGCTATTGAATGCATACCCATTTGAAATAATCAATAAAGAACAAGGGTAGGATTTTTGGCATTCGCAGATAGACCCTTTTAAATACAACGATTTGCATGTGGTATAAGACAAATTATACCACAATTATATATAAAATAAATATAACAATTTATGAATTAAACCAATAAATTGAGTAATCTTAAAATCCACTATTTGTTTGCCTAAAATAATTGCAAATTAATAATTATGGATGCCCAAAAAACACATTATGCCAATAGAAATAGGAAAAAATAAGGAGTATATCAATTAATTGTTCTATAAATTATTATATAGTATACAAATTACATAAGTCTCCCCATTGAAAGGAATTAGGAATCATCTTGGGAGGCCGCAGTTTCTCCCAGTGCACAAATCGATCTTAGTCTGTGATTCTGGCCGCGGTGACATCTGCTTCTGCAGAAGAAGGCCTTTGAGCACTTCCGCGTGTCGCTCCTCTGGAGACGCCGGTCGACGCGTGCTCCCTCCTTATCGGGCGCTAACCTGTCCATATCGGAGCAGCTGCCACACCGAACATATATCCACGTATTCCGCTGGGGCATCTGCCGACTGACCGCCGATGGTGTGGCGCCATGGCGTGCGCCAAATTTGGCATTTGGTGAAATGTCGGCTGTCGGACAAGTGGCGTTTACTGCATTCCCCAAGGGGGCTGCATTAGACGACGGGCCTGTGTTCATAATTCATAATTCCCGCCCCCCACGTCCCCTCCCCGGATTCAGTAACCACTTAAAATCCACAATTTATCAATTCCGCTGGCAGGACTCGCAGCGATGAGATGTCCGGCGATAAGCCGCCCAGAGCAAGGGCATTCGATGCCATTGGACAGGGATCATCGGTTTGGCACTGAGAGAAACGATTGGGGCTTAAAATATCATTTGTGGGAAATCTGAAAACCAAAAGGATACATTGCAATCAAAGGGTTTTCATGCAAAGTCAACACTATCTTTGGGATAACCAACTCAACTCTTTTTAATTTAAGATAAATTCATTGGAACCCCCTGCAGATTTACTTTCAAACAATACCAGTTAGTTTATCAACCTTATCCTTGACTAATATTGTAAATCTAATATTTGTTTAGCGATTTTAGCTATTTCTTTCCGTGCGCGGAATCAGCATCCAAGGATGCGACTCCAAAGTGTGCATAAGCGAGTGGAAACGCATGAATCATCCGACGGATGCGTGGGAGCATCCATTGTCATCGGCATGGCCATTAGCGCATATAGATACACAGTATATATCCATCCATATGTCGTCGGCTTTCAGCGGACACTGCCCACGGTTTTGTGGCTCAAGGGCTGCACTTCGTCTTGGGGGTTGTTGAGGAGACTCATATATTATCTGCACACACAATGTGTATGGGTTCTTTTTCCGGGTTTTGGGAAACCAAAGCTGTTGACAGATCCGGACAAATGGAGCATTATTTATGTTATTGATACGGCGGAGGAGCGAGCGAGTGCGCAGCACGGGTGGGAGGGAGAAGGCGCTATTTGGAAGGGGAGAGCGGAAGCAGTTTGTGGCATACTCTTCGGCGCTGACCTAAAAGTGCCACCAACGGGGTGGCAATTCCCAGGGATCCACCGTAAACACGCAATCCAATACAAAGTAGTGGCAAACGGTTGAAAGACATCAAGATTGAACAGCGCACAAATTGATTGGTTTCTTAATTCTGCAAGGCGAACGATATCTGAAATATGTTTTACCAGAATTGTGTTTAGCCAATACATGGTAATACTAGTTTTCATAATAATCTTTCAGGAAATCTCTAATTTAACTTGGGGTTACCCTAAGGTTAATGATTGATGGCACGTTTTTGACTTTTTCTCAGAAGTAAAGCTTTTAACAGATTATTTAAAGTTCAATTAGCATCCTTTGATTGTGTCACACGCCGCACGGCAATTGCTTTAGTTATAGTTTAAGTTAATGTGCAACCCAGTTTTCCACGATCTTCCCACTCCCTCGGCTGGCAGTTGAGTAAATTAAGATGTTGTGCCACAGCTAATTAACTGTGCAAATTAGTAATTAAGTGCCGACACCTCCCCCACCTTAATCCTCGCCCACTCGCCTGTCAATCAGCGTCGAGTAAGCCATTAAAAACACAAACGTCTGAGAAGATTGGTTGGGCTTACACGAGATGAATGACTGAATGAATTGTTGGAATTAATGGATATCTATTTCTCTATTTCTACGCTTCTCCCCGGGCGATTCGCATGGGGTTTGACTAATTTAATTGGCAATCAAGTATTCAGCGTTGCCTCAAATGGCGATGGCGTGTGTCAAAATTCGAAAAGGCAAAACCGAACGAATCAAACCGTAATTAATTACCCAGTTATTGGGCATTTGAAAAATTATCCATCCAGTTGGGGGTACAGAATCAGGACTCAGTGCTCCTCCAGGCTATTCCCGGAATCTCTTTCTCTATTCCGCCCCCTTCGTCTCCGATTCTCCGGAGACCACTTGCTTTAGCATTTCGACAGACAGAAAGGCGTCAACAGCAGCCAGTTTTTGGCCTGGCCAGCTAAAACTGGTTGGCATCCATCAGATTCGGATACTTTTTGGCACATGCCGGGCTGCAACAATGCGGATTATTAATTGTCATTCAACGATTTTCGCCTGTTGTTTCTGAGTTACTTGTAGCGATTTATTTCGCTGCACTTGCGCCAGATGAAGCCCCCGTGCAATCACATGCAATTATGCAAAGTTTTGTTTGCAAATGACGGAAGTTGTTGCAGTGGCATCAGGGATGAGTATTAATTGCAATTATCTAATCTTGTAATCTGGCTGTGTTGTGGGTGGGGAGTTGTATTAAGGTAATGGCGCAGCGATCGTCGGATTCCTGGTTCCAAGGTGCTTTGCCGCCTCATTTAACAAAGATTGATTGCACCCTAATGACTGTAATCAGTGTCGGAGGAATAAAGCTAATGAGAGTGGAGAAATTTCGGGGCTTCCATATAACAGTACTGAGGCTTACTATATAAAATTGACTTAAACACTTTATGGCTAGCTTGTTAATTATGGAATATTGAAGGGCACCAAGTGGGGAAGGCATCTATTGATCCTCTTATGCTTTTATTTGGTTGCCATAAAAGGAAATGCTATAAAAAGACAATCAAAGCCAAGGGTAAATCAATCCACTTTTAGTCCCAAAAAACCTTTAAGCCCCGCATCTTCTAGGGTACCCGAACACATGCTACAACCCATCAATTAGCAGCCCCCCAGACTCACCTTTCTTCTCGAATTTCTCCTTCCATAAATCTGTGGAAAGCAACTTAAATCACGCGTCCGTCTTAAGTGCCATCTTATCGGCCATGATCGCCGCTAAAATTTGCATACTGAGGCCACTAAATTTAGCCTAATAGGTTCTAAGCCCCGCCAGAATGGAATTATGGGACGAGAGCTGCCGGCTCCAGTACCGGGTCGGATATATGTGTCAATAAAAGTCGGATAATTAATTGCCCGCCCCCCGAAATGTATAGCCGCCGTTTCCCAAGCTCCTAAAATGGCTGAACATATGTATAAATACTTTTAGTATATATTTGAATGTGTGGACCGCTTAACGATCGCATTAACATCAAACGCGCACATTTTATGGCCTGTCAACCGATCGCTTGTCCACATAGATCGATCGATAGCTTCCAGCTCGTGGCGACAATGAACCGCCGCACTCTCTCCACCACTGTCCCCTTCAATGTGGCTTAAATCTTTTAATTTTTGGCCAAGTTTTTGGAGTCACCAAAGAATTAGAAACCCGAGCCGGAGCGGCAGTGGCGGGATATACTCGTAGATGAAATGGAACAGAACAGAACAGAACGGAACGAAAGACCGGGAAGATTCTCTCATCCTCCGCTCGGCTGGCCCTCAAATTAATATTTATATTTATTATCATTATTTTGTGCAAACTCGTTCTTAGCCGTTTCGTTTAGATTCGCTTCTAAACGTGTTAGAAAGGCTTGGCATGGCTTGGCCTGGCTTTGCGTCGGCATTAGCATCGGCCGGGAGAGATACTATATATAAAAAGTCGGATGCCGCACTGGCTCTCTTACTTAGTCCCAGTCCCAGTGCCCGGATCTTCGTCGCGATTCCCGATCTTGGTTCTCGGTGATCATTCCCACGGAAACGTTCAATAAAGACGGCCACAACTATCGGCCGGAGATCAATTGAAAGTGCCAACTTCGACGCGACAGACAGAGGGATCTCAATTTAGTGTTAAACTCTACTTTTCGGGCACTATCTATTCAAGCGAAACATGTCACCCCTGGTCTGTTGGAGTGCCTGCGTGGCCGTCTTCCACCTGATGATGCAGTTGGCCCTGGCCAAGGACTACAGCTGGTGCGATCCCAGCTTGTGTGATGCAAGTGTGCGACACATCGCCTGCCGGAATACTGGAGTGAGTGCCTGGAAGATAAAATGCTTAAAATTACATCATTTGTCATTTGAATATTTCCGAAACAAAGTATTTAAGGAGGTTCTTCATTAAAACTGATTGTTTGCTTGAAGCTCACGTTTAAATTTTGTAAAGATTGTTGCATTTAAATTATGGCAAAATCAAGTTTGTTGTATTGGCATTTAAATTTAAATATATAATTATGACAAAGCTCAGCTCCAGATCGCATCATCTGCATGAAATGTATCTTGATTGGAGATCATGTTTTGGCATTGCAGTAGATCTGCATAAATAGCTCTATTCGGAGGAGAAAAATTACTTGATATTAATCTTAAATATTTTTATTTGACTTAAAAACTATTTCTGGTTTTCTAGGCATTTCACCGACGCTGCCAGCCGGACTCATTCCAGGTTGATTTAAACCGCAACAAGGCCCAAATCCTGCATGCTCACAATAAGCGGAGAAACTTTTTGGCCCTGGGAAAAGTGCCAGGATACTATCCTGCCACTCGCATGGCTACCATGGTGGGATATAATTTTCTCTACGTGGTTTTCGGAAGAGAATTTAATAGTTTTGTTGCAGGTCTGGGACGATGAGCTGCAGTACCTGTCCATGCTGAATTCCCGCACCTGCAAGCTGGACCACGATGACTGCCACAACACCTATCGCTATGCCAACGTGGGACAAAATCTGTGCGCCGTTTGGAGGCCCAGGAGTCCTCATGTGAATGTGACCAGCTTGGTGGAGGAGTGCGTGGGCCTGTGGTTCAATGAATACCCTCTGATCGACAGCAGTTTCATTGACGCCTTTCGGGTTACCTCGATTTTGTAAGTACAAGACGTAACCTCCCAAACTTAATGCCATAATTGTACCCTTTGGAACAGTGAGGACTACGGACACTTTGCGGAAATGAGTGTGGACAAGAACTTTGCCCTGGGATGCGCCATCCTGAGGTTCACCCGGCCCGACTACCCCTCCGTTTACATCTACAACTTCATCTGTAACTACGCCTCGCTTTACGCCTTGGGGGCTCCGGTCTACGAAACTGGATACCCAGCCTCGCGTTGCGTGACCGGAAAGAGCCACTTCTACCCGGGACTGTGTTCCACTCGCGAGGAGTACGACCCGAACTGGTAAAAGTGATGCCGCGCCGGGGAAATCCCCACATCTTCACTCAGGTTCAACTGCCAAGAGTATTTAGAAACATCTAGCTTTAAATCCAATAAATGATCGCATCGATTCCCAGCCACTTTGCATAATTTATTTAAGTTAAATTCAGTCGTCATCGATAGTCCGTCGTTGACTTCTGACCCGGCATCATCGTTGCATAATCGCCGACTTGAGTTATATACCCACTCGGATGTGCTGTAAGACAGCGAAGCTCGGACAAAATAAACAATGCCATTTCGATTCAGAGTCCACAAAGAAAGCCCGTCTGCCAGGTAGCTAGCCAGCTGGATCCCCGCTGTGAGACTGGTTTGGCACACAGAACACAAAACACAGAACACAGAACTTTCGTTTGTTGTTGACCAACAGCCAACAAAGCACACATCTCATAAAGATGTTCCCCCTGCCCAGCATATGCAAATGGTGATTTTTATTTGATTTGTGCGCAGAAGTTATTGATTTCTCCTTTGTGATTGAGAACCTGTCCCCGGGGCTCTATGAATAAGAAGACTGGCGTGTGCAACAAGCAAATAACATGCGGATTATAAACCCGTCCCAAAAGTTAACACTCACCAATTGGGTCAATGTCAATGTTAACGGCGGAACCTCTACAACGTTGGAGTCACTGAACCGCCGGCACCACCCACGCCGTTCAACTGGGAAGCTCGACGAGTTTTTCGTGAATGAAGTTATCTGAAAACCCAAGATTAATAGCCACTGTTTGTCTACTAAGCGAAGCTTTAAACATAACTAAGCTGCCTGACATGCGTTAGCTGTTTTGGCCAGCTTGAACTTCACTCAACTCGCAAGACTTTACGAGCATGTCAATCTAATTTTGGATAGGTGTCACAGCGGTCTGCTGCTCGAGTTTGCCTAGATGTCGTGCACTTTGGAGCTGCGCGGTGTGAACGCTCTTTGGGAGAAAATAAACAGAAACAGAAGATGAAGATGAAATTGCGCTGAGATCGAGATCGAGATCGTGATCGAGACAAAGGAAGAGGCCCCCAAAATGGAAATGATTCATAAAACGTCGCTTGACCTGTCTCAAGCTGCGGTTTCGTTTCGTTTTTTGGCTCAGAGTCGGGATCCGAATCGGATTCGGAATAGGGAGCGGGCCGGGATCGGCTGGGATTGGGAATCGACTTCGGATTCGGGATCGGCATCGGAGTCGAAATCGGGATCGATATTGGCAAACAGACGCCGAAAATAAACACCTGCAAATCAAAATTTCATTATAAATATCGCCTTGGCAGTGGTCAAGGTTTGCATTTGCATTCGAGCCTTCACTGAAAGCCAGCAAACATGGAATCCGGAAGATACCAGCTCATCGGATGTCTGTTTATGATCGTGCAGTTGGCAGGCGCCCAGCCGTTGTCCTGGTGCGATCCGGAATTATGTCCGGACAACACGGTGCACGTGGCATGCAACAACAATGGTGTAAGTAAAGCCGATCCTTTAAAAATTATGGATCTGTGAAACTAAAACTTCCTCCGTCCAGGACTTCAATGAGAACTGCTCCCCAGATGCCACAATGGTAGACCTGAAACCCTATCGCGCGCTGATCGTCGACGAGCACAACAAGCGGAGGAATTTCGTGGCCTCCGGGTCACTGCCCGGCTATTATCCGGCCACCCGGATGGCCACCATGGTCTGGGACGAGGAACTCGAGTACCTGGCCACGTTGAACCTGAAGACCTGTTATCTGGAGCACGACGAGTGCAACAACAGCTACCGCTTCCGGAATCTGGGTCAGAATCTGTGCGGAGTGGATCGTCGGCGGAACTGGCCCATGAACGTGACGAATCTGGTGGAGCAGTCAATGGGATTGTGGTTCGGTGAGCACCGGGTGATCGACAGCAGCTTCATCACCGATTTTCGGGTGACCAGGGATCTGTAAGTGCCAAAAAAACCACCCAACTGACCCAGCCCACTAACCTCATGAGTTTTCTATATTTACAGGGAAAAGTACGGACATTTTGTGGAAACGGTGGTCGATAGGAACACCCACGTGGGCTGTGCCATGATGCGCTTCACCAATCCCCAGTACCCATTTCTGTACATTTACAACACGGCCTGCAACTACGCCAGTGTCTATGCCATTGGAGTTCCCGTTTACAATGCCGGAGAACCGGCCTCCGATTGCCAGACGGGCAGTAACCCGGATTATCCAGCCCTTTGCTCTACTAACGAACAGTACAATCCAAATTACAATCTCTACTAGCTAATCTACCAAATGCAACCCAAGCTGCCTCAATAAACCAAATAATGATTCAAAAAGAACCACCTTGACTTTTATTACTTTCTTTTAATGCCCGGTAATTTCTCCTGCTGATTGATACGTCAAGTTTTGTTTATCGCCGTTCCGGATGCTAAATTTGGATGATTGCTAATTGCCCATTCAGGGGACACTCAATTATTAATGTTAACGGAAACGCTCCCAAATGATTTTCGAACACTGGAACCAGGCGTTACAAAATATCCTAATTGTTCATAATATTTTGCTTACAAGCCAAACTGCGTTTTTATCTGGGTCAGTATAAGTTGTGCCAACTGATTTTGGCAACACAAATACATAGATTTTTATGCTACCGATATTATATCTGAAATCAATTTCAAAATTGGGTTCGCAGACCATTCCTTCTACATGTTACATACTTCCGTACGAATTCTATATAATCTGTTCTTTTTAGAACAGTTGAACCGTAGAAACACAAATTGAGTGATATACT